>OX638302.1:16819411-17201223 GCA_951812265.1 Taphrorychus bicolor
CTTCGGTGTGAAATTAACGTCACTCAAATTAAGAAATCTGTTCATAAACCGGAAACCAGCGGCACCTGCCCCTGGGCCAGCGTCTCGTTCACTCTTGCACTTCCTTTGGCTTATCAAAAATAACAACTTGTTTTTAAGACGATTAAAAGTATTCCTACCGAAAAGTTCTAATTCATCCCTAAGGTCACTATCTAAAATGTTAAATTCTATGTACGACAATACACTATTCAAAGTCAGAAACAAAAACTTCAATCATTTCAATAGGGAAGTTGACACCATTAAACACATAGCAATGGTCAACGGCTTCCCCGTTAAGACACTCAACAGGCTTTATTTTAAATTTCTTAACAAATCTAAATTAACACTCAATGTGTTACATGACAATTCTGGCAGGGACAGAAGTTTTAGAACCTTATCCTATTTGGGTAATATCTCTGTGAGTTTAGCTAGATTTTTTAAACCTTTTGATGTCAATATCGCATTCAGAACGGATAATACTCTAAAGAAACAGATCGTTAAAAACAAGGACCCCACAGACAAACTTATGAAGTCGGGAGTGTATGCTCTGCATTGTAGTAATTGTCCGGCAGTTTATATAGGCCAGACTGGCAGAAGATTCATGACGAGAGCTAACGAACACCTCAAGCTTTATAACAGGTATAAGGATTCTGATATCTCCAACACTAGTTCTACTTTTGCCAATCACTTGTTGGATAATCGCCATAAAGCCTCAATTCCGGGTAATCTCAGGATCCTTCATGAATGTGAAAAGTCGAATAAGCTTAACCTTTTAGAAAAAATGGAAATAACTAAAGCAAAAAAGAGTCCAGTGCATCAATGACGTCTTCAATTTCGAACCTACTTTGATTTTTAATAATCTAAAATGATTTGCGTATCAACGTCCCTGCCCCCACCGGCGTACTCGTACTTTGCTCGACGACCGACCTTCAGGTAGTTGCCACTGTGAGTTTGTAAATATGTGAACGTGTTTTGGAATTTTAACTATTTTAACGTGTGTTGGGATTGTGGTGAGTTTAATTATTGGTTGTTCTTGCTTTGCAATTGTTTATAATTATATTTTAGGCCTGATGATGCCTTTTTAGGCGAAACATGTAGCCGTACAACTACAACATAATAAACTTGAGACTGTTGACTTAGAGTTGCTTATTTCAAACTTAGAGATTACAATATCCTGACGATCAAGACGTCAAATACCACTCCAAATTTACAATAGAGCCCTTATTATTTACAGATTCAACAACTGTTTCGGAGTATTAGGGGTCTTGGACCGAATCCATGGCACCGACGCAGCTTTCAGGCAGACCCGGGCTTACCTGAGGCACATAATGATGTTGAGTTTTATTCCGCCACGAGTGGCCATTCCGGACACCCAGCTGACCAAGATGCAGTATTGGAAAATGCAGCACGACTTAAAACAACAGTAAATTGAATTTTGAACTTTGAAGACGGACTAAATTCCTTTTTGGCCAAGACATTCCAAACTTGTTATAAAGACTGAGGAAAGTTGCGGGGCACGAAGCAAAGAATAATGAAGGGCTGTGATATGTGTGAGTGATAAATAATATAGTGGCGTGAAACCCGCGAAAACAATGTTTTTTTTTTTGAGGTTCTTTTTGTGCCTTATATGCAGGTAATTGATCACGGGGCGTTAAAAAGATAGTTTGGAGTGTCTTGCTTTCTATCAATTTCTCTTATATCTTTTATACGGCGTGTCATAAATATTGTTATAGTGATAAAAAGAGGTTGTTTTTAACTTCATAGGGATATGCACTCGCAATTGTACACTTGCATTTTAGAATATATTATTGATCACTATGGATTCAATTTACGAATAAATTCTGTCGTCAAGCGACGCTTCTCCTGGTTTATAAGACTTTTACTACTTGGATGACATTATGTAAACGAAAGTATATTATCATATAAAAAAGTTACATTTGCGCTGCAAAATACTTTTACTATATATCTACACTAATTTGTGTAGATGTGGATATTTATTTTTATATAGGTTTACTTAATATTTTATGGTATATCAGTTACCTATCAAGGAAAATCCCATAAGCCGAGATTCAATATATAACACATTTTAAGTACTTTTTGTGTCGGAGAGAGATCAAGTCAAATTGTAAATAAAATTTTCCAAAAAACTTTTTATTAAGTGTATGAAACTGTGTAACTATTTGATCACCTGAACAGGACCAGGATAGGCAAATATAAAATAATATATAGTCTTGTTTCTTTTAAATTTAGTTCTTTTATTTAACTACACCTAGTGATATTTCGCAAAGAGTGGGGACCATTAATGCAATGAGCATCTAAGAGTTTAATAGTACTTTCATTATTTCATCTTGCCCTCACAACCAACTTGAAAACTTTTATTCAATATTCCCTATTTTGCCTAGAGGGATATCTGAATATATAATACACTCTTGGTGAATGAAAATAAGTTATTGATCATGGAAGCACACATTTTATTACAAACACCCTATATGTTTGTTGCTACACATCTATCAATACAATATATAAAAATATGAATAAACTGTATCACAAAGTTGTCAATGTATTAAGGCACCTCATGGCTTATGAAGGCTGTATAATAATTGCCTATTTATGTCAATATTATTAAAATAACAACTTTAACATTAACATTCTTTAAGTGTAAAACAATGGTGTAAACATTATTTTTGTGGTCATTTTATATAAAAGAGAAAAACAACTAATATAATAAATTGTCAAGATCACTGTGCTCAATCAACAAGCAAAGAGTTAATGTTGGTACATACCATCAACTAAAAAGTCCATTTTTCTGTAGTTGCGGTGCTGCCACCAATCGGTACCCCTTTTATATAATAATGAGAAAATCACTGCAACAAGTGGAACTGATAGTATTACTGCAACAATAGGAATAACATATCTGGACCTGCTACTATCTTTGGATCCAACTGTGCTTGGATCAATTTGATCTATACTTAAGCTATTGCCATTTTCTTTGCTGTTGTTATGTTCAAAATAGTCTCTGTCAGATTCAGTTATTAGTGGCTTTGGATGAACAACCTTAGCATGATCCATTGAGTTTGCAGTAAGATTAGTAAAAATATCAGGAGCACTTACTCCTTTTTTTGGCACAACCGGTTTCTTCTCATCCACTTGCGGAAGGTCTTCTAGATTATGTTGCTCTTCATGAACTGGCTTAATCAGTTCTGGTATTGTTCTATTTGGCTTGGATTCGTGGAAAGTTTGTGAAGGCTCAACAATATGTTCTCGACCACTGTGCATTGGCAAAGACGATATCACATTGGCTTCATTGGAAGCACTTAGGTTTTTATCACTGATTGGCAAAAAAGTTACTCTGTTAGTGGTGTTTACTGCTAACGATGAGTTGGCTGGTTTTAGACCATCTGCTTGTATAAGACAACAAATAGAGCAGAACAGGAAATACACCAGAAGGAAAGAGTACCCGTTTCTACCTAAAGTATTGCACATATTGAAGCGTATAGCGGATTACGTTTTACAGAACTTAAAGACACATGCTAAATGGACATTTGTTTATATTAAAAAGTAATAAACAAGATAATATAAATAAACATACATGCAACAAGTATTATTTTTCAGAAAAGGTTTTTTTTTGTTTATCTTTTCTGACATAACCTATAAAGGAAAGTTACAAGTTACATTACAAGTCAAATGTCAATAATTTTTGACAGCAGTATTAGGTGCGTTCAAGAGGTTTCTGATACCGTTGCTCTTCGCTTAAATTCACTGATTTTGTACTATATACTAGATATATCAACATGGCGGTACAGCTTATTTGCCAGATTAGAATAAAAAAACTCTGAGTAATCCTTTCCTTAACTTAAGTTAAATATCTTCCCCCTTTTATCAGTATGTCACAAAAAAATACGGCGTCACTTTCGGCAAATTGACATCATTTGACGTTTTACGCCAACTAATCCGAAGACGTAATTCTCCAATTGATGTGCTCTGGAGATGAATTACGTCATGGGTTTCTTAAGAATGGCGGATTTTCGGTCAAAAAACAAGACCAATTTTAAGGTAATATCGGCATTTTGTTTACTCTGTCCATATCTTCTAGGTCATCGATAAAGTCCATTTTAGTTAGATATTTATCTAGTAGGCTGAGAAATTAATATATTTACATCAACTAGCTAGTATGATCCATTTCAAATAAATATCCATGTAACGGCCTGATGAATTGACAGATTTGTCTTATTCCATCCCTGTAAATATGTCATTTATATGTCATTTTTTCAGCTTACTAGATATTAGTATTACTTTATATTACATCTGGAGAGGATCCTGGTGTAATTTTTAAGCAGTGGGTGCCTGAAAGATGGCTGCGATATCCGCTTGAATTGACGTCATTTGATGGCGTCTTACGAATTATTTGAAGTTGTGATTCGCGATTTGAAGTGCTCTGACAATGAAATTACGTTGTGGGTACCCTTAAAAAGACGAACTCCCAGCCAAAAAACAGATTGCTCTGTCCAAATCTCCTATGTTATTTAATCGAATGAATGAAAATGGATCAACGAGCTAGTATGGGCGAATTCCAAAACTCACCAGATCATCTACCGAGTAGATCAGTCACCTGCTTAATCCATTAAATTGCTAGATTTCCATCACATGACCAGCTTAACAGGGAGATGACCCGGTGAATTTTGGAATTCGCCCTATTTTACATCTGGAGACCCCTGTTTTACAATTTTGACATCCGTTTTTGGCAGTCGGCACCAATTAAATACAACGTCACTTTCGGCGAATTAACGTCATCTGACATCTTACGTCAAATAATTCGAAGTTGCGGTTCGCCAATTGATGTGCTCTGACGATAAAATTGCGTCATGGGCACATTAAAAATTGCGGACTTCTGGCCAAAAACGGGACTATTTTCAAGGAAATATCGGCATTTGCTTTTTCTGTCCATATCTCCTAGGTCATTGAAATGGACTGATAGATTAGAATCTGCTGTAGATGGGCAAAGGGAAAATTCCCAAAAAAACCTTTAAACCCAATTTAGGGTTTTTACCCGGGTTTTTTCCCATCTTTATTTGAAAACACCCGGCAGTTTCAAGATTTAAGGTTAGATTTTAAATTAGAATTCAGTAAATCCAGATTCTGATTTGTTTTTTGATAAACTAAACACTGGTCAATTGATTAAAAGCTTCAAGCTGATCAAGCCAACTAATTATTGATTAATTGGTAAGAGTTAAGCGTATTGAAAAAGTTAAATTTAGAGGTTATGGTGCAGGTATTCTTATGGACTTAATGGAATAAACCCGGAATTTTCCTGGATGTGTGCAGGGAATAAACCCTCAAAAATCAAAAAACCGGGTGAAAACCCATCTCTAGAAGTTGCTTAAATCTTGAAACAGCTTGAAGCGCAACGTCATTAATTTTTGAATTCCAAAAATATAGACATGACGTCATTTGAAGACATGCTTTGTTGCAGGGGACTCCTACCTCTAAAGCCCAGTGCAGACGATGCAACTTATCGCGGGGGCAAAGTTGCAGCAATTTTAATCCCCGCGTTTTCTTGCATTTGCGTTCAGACAGTGCAATTTTTTTTTATGCACTTTTTTAGAAACTTTACTAGACTGCTACCAACTTATCAAAAAAAAATCCATTCTGTCTTATTATTTTTGTAAACTATCTCTATGCCTAAAAGTTGATGGGTGAGGCCCTGGGTGTTAAAAAGAGATTTTGGGGGGGGGAAATTTCGATTAATTAATGAGGAGTTTGAAAAAGCTGATGATTCAGAGTGTTCACCTAACCACACTTTTTTGTTCAACCTAAAATTTTAAGTTTTCGCTGAAAAGGCACTAGAAACGTAACCAAATCCCCGCGACAAATCGCATGGAAAATAGAACAACTTCTATTGCTACGCAATTAATTGCAGCAACTAAAATGCACCGTCTGAACGAAAAAATCCCTGCAACTTTTGTCGCAGGGATGAAATCCCCGCGATAAATTGCATCGTCTGCACTGGGCTTTAAGACGTCATCTCTTATGCGCTAAAATATCAATTTATAAAGCGCTTTATTAACATCTATTACGCTTACTATATATATATATATTTGAAATAGATCAAAATTAGAGACTTACTAGACACCACGATGGGCACCATGGCGATACAATTGTTACCAGAATATCAGGCGTACTTCTTTTATACTATCTCTTTCTTATAAAGAAGCTCTGATATTTTATCTTTGTCTTGGCTCCGGACCCAAGAGGCACGAGTACCATAATGGACACAATAACCTTATATTATTATAGAGAATGAAATGTAGAAAGAGATGAGTTTGGACATTTTGACAGCAGTTTATTCTGCGCCGTGTGGCCGTATTTGTTTCTAGTAATACAAGGTCTCTGACCCTCTATAAAAATTATCGTTGGGGGCGTTGCAAAATAAACAAGTATGGCGCGCCGTAACGGTTGCATGAAATAACGTTTGTTTAAGTTTTAAGAAGATGTTTAAAAAGGGTTTTTTTCTCCTTTTGAGATATATCTGTTATGTGTAGTGTGTTTTTAGACCTTAACTATTTAAATTAGGTACGTAGTTCATCATTTTATAGTTCAACTGGAGTTATATTATAGCTGTACATATTTCGAAGTGTTTTTGAAGGCAATTCGAACATTTTGTTGTTTTTTTTTTATTTTTTGGGATTGCAAATCCGAAATTGCTGAAAAAATTGATTTTTTTTAAGGTTTTAAGTGCACTTTTTAGTCTACCACCACCTTTCGGGGGTGTTATTAGTAAATTAAATAGATATCAAAAGCCTCACGAGCTAGTATATTGCACATGGATCGTGTTTAACTTTTTGCCCCCTCCCCCCTCATTTTAGCAGTTGATGCCAAAAATGGCGGCGAAATAGGCAGGAAATGACGTCATTTGACGTCTTATTGATGTGTTCTGACGATGACATTACGTTATAAGGGTTACACAAACATGACGCACTTCCGACCAAAAATAAACGGGACCAATTTTAAGGAACATTTTAGAAGACTTTTATCTGCATGCAAAAACCTCTTACTTGTGTTGTGATTTTTATATTATTTGCAGTGAAAGTTTTGAAGCTGTAATGGATTATTTGATGCTCTTGTAGATAACGGAGGACATGATTTATTAGAGCTGATAATAAAGTTTATTGCAAATCTAAATTCATCTAGTAGGCTGAAGAACTGCCACATAAAGACATAATTTACATGTATAGAATAGGACAAATCTTTCAATTCTTCAGCTTAATGAATGAATCTGTAATCGAAATGGACCATAGTACAACATTTTTTTTTGATAAATAATAATTATTACTCTTCATCCATCAATAACTAAAAAAAAATAATCCAAACTAGAAATCAACAATAATACAAAACAAAAACTACTTGTTCAAGTCGCTGGAACTTCCAGGCAAAGACACCTTTTCCAGTTCGGTTTTAATGGCTTCGATAACGGTTATGGCAGGATCGCTGGGTCTAAACTTTCCTTCGGCTAGGACGTGCTCCACGTTCACTCGAGGTTGCTTCAAAATACCACCAGCAATCTTCGATGGTTCCCCTGTACCGCCGATTTTGGGAGCGGCACTTACCGGCCGAATTAACGGCGAGGGAGCGGTACTACTCCACGCGAAAGTGGGCGTCGTGGAGTATGGATGTTTGGCACCTGTTGTTTTAGGGCGGGTTCGTAAAGTTGGTACCAAATCTGTCGGTCTAAAGTAGTATTTTTATTATCAATTCCCCAAAGTAATGGGAGCTGTCATGATGATTACCGACTGTCGTTGGCTGAGTGGCTCTTCACCTCGATTGCCACAGGTCGACTCCGGTCGTCCACTGGCGTATTTACGGGACTGGCCTTCCTACTGTTGCTAAAAAGGCTGAAGGTGTCGTCCAGCAAATCGTGGAAACGTTTCCGCATACGGGAGATATTTCCCGGTGTTTTCAGGCCAAAATCATTGATGCCTTGGTCAACGCTCAGCCCTATAAGACTCATTAAATCAACTTCCTTCTTTGGCCTTCGACTTACAACTACAACCTTGCTTCAGACGCTCTGAGTGCAATTTCCATACCACCGGCCCTATAATGCCAGGGTCTTCCATTGTCCCCACGCTTCCATGACGTATGAAAGTGTCCGAAGGAAATTTCCGGTATTCCCTAGTCGAAGGTTCTGATCCATCGGGCATGTCCAAGTTGGTGACGCTAACTGGCTCCAAAACTCTATTAAGAGGCTCTGGCATGTTGGTCCTGCAAAATTAGCTCTTAAAGACATTTTAGAAAGGTGACTTATAAGGAATCACCTTGGGAAGCTTTTAACACTAGGCATGGAAAGGAAACTTTTCGGGCTTACGACTCCGGGATCGTAATTGTCGCCGTAATCGGGAGACTCTTCTTTACGGGAGGATCCGCTATCCGAATCGAACACCTCGGGGGGTAATTGCCGCAAGGGTACGGTCTTGTTGAGGGCGGCTCTGGGTCGGGGGGGCTTTTTCTTAGGGGACGTTTTGCGTTTTTTACCAAGACTCATCAAAGGTGAAATATCCAATGAGCTGGAACTAAATGAAAGTCTCTTAAATTAACGTCAAGTGGTGATGTCAACAAATTATTCAGTATTTATTGACATCGATTGAAATCACTTGAGAGCGTTTATTAATGTGTATGGCTAGACTAATAAATGCAGAGTGCTTTGCGTGATCAAAAATACCTCGATGATGTTGGGCTTAAAGAGCTTTGGGGCCTCAGAACCACCGAGGTGACGTGTTGTTCGCCAAAATTTATATAAGTAGGCGAATGGCCTTCTTGATTCGCTTCATCATCTGGAACTAACCCTTTGTTCTCCACTCCCACTCCACGTTCAAAAATATGTCTTCTAATAACCAGTATTGTCATTATGCATGGTATGTTGCAAATAATTTTTTTTACTTGTTGTCGATGGCAAGTGGCCTTCCTTCCATCAGCGGCCGTTTCTTCTTACCCATTCCCAGAAGCAGAAACGCCAAAACCAGCAGAATCAGCAGCACCCCAATAATAGAAATCCCTATAACGAACCAGGTATTCTTTGCTTTGGCAAGTCCCATCGGCTCTGAGGCCTTCACGTACGCTAAAAAAGATCTAAGTAAAACTTTACACTGGATCAAACTTCGGACGTCATACGTTCTGCCTTAATTTCAAAGGGAAATCCCAGTTCTTGGGTAACTTCCTCGTCCGATACCAACTTCATGTCGCTGGCAGCTGTGTGAGCATCCACAGGTTTGCCCAGCATTTCCACGTGGTAGACAACATCGATTTTGTTCTCTCCATTGACGGTTTGCCTGTTCACCTCGTGTATGTACACGTGCACAGGTTTGTCATCAGTCGTAGTGTCGCGTTTTTGGCGGGTGATTATGCCCAAATGGCGAGCTTGTTGCCTTGAAGACATAAAAGAACAAATAGAAGTTTTGTCAGACTTTTGTTATTTCGAACTAGTTTTGACATTACTCCTATTTCCGCAGACTTTTTTATGAGTTATCTTACCCCATATGGAAGAGTAAGCATTCGAACTCTTAGGGGAAATATGTCTTCACCAAACAACAAAAAAGATGTACTAAAAAGCCGTCTGGTACTTGAATCTCATAAAAGGAAAGTTTTTAGAATAAAAGATTTGTCATTTTGAGATAGATCAATGTATCTCCACATGGTTTCATTAACTTTTTGCTATCACATTAATAATAATACGAGTGACGACTTGCTTTAACTGTAGAGAGACATTAAGAGGTAAGCCTGCAACTTATTATTATCCTTTGCGGCGAGAAGCGAACTCTTATTGGTCAGGGAGACGGTCACCCTGGTAACCGTGCTGTCAAGCGTGTCTAGGCTTATTAAATCGCCATGTTTCTAGGGTGGTTCTATAGAATGCTCAACTGCCTTAGGCTAAGGAAAAAAAACCATTAATATCCTTGAAGTTTTGTTGATAAAGTTCCGTGGCTAAATTCTGACGTGGAATGACATGATAAATAATTACAAATATCAGTTAGTAGAGAAATCAACAATAAGGAATAGGATATTTACAAAAATTGAGAGCAACATTGAAAGGGCAATTTTTATCAAAAAAAGGTTGTAGGTTCTTTTTGACTTTCGTTCCATAATTTTTAAACTGAATTTTCAAGGTTTCACTTTGAATATGATAAAATATGACAGATGGTTGATTGGAACAATGGATGTATACTATTGGCAAATTGTTCTAATTTCCATGGAAATTATATTTCTTCTAAAATTACCAAGACCTTGATCCATAGTGGGTTCAAGTAGGTAGGACTGCAAGTCACTATTAGCCTTTTTGGGAAGAAGTGAATTTCTATTGGTTACGCAGGCGGTTACCATGGTTATCGTGCTGTCAAGGTTTATTAAACCGCTACGTTTGCAGCATTGTCCTACAAAATTTATGACTACCTTAAGCCAAGGCGAAAAACTTATTAGTATGCCCAAATCTTGTTTATAAATTTCCATGATACTTTTACGTAAGTTGACATAACAGAGAAGAGTGTTTATTTTAATTTTGGCATTGGCCTGTACGTATATAGCTACTATACCTCTGGAAGGCGACTCTATACAGCTTTGCTAAGCTATTTTTGAGATCAATAATTACAGGATCTTTTCCATCGCCCTTCAACACTGTGAGCAGCCAGAATTGTTGGCTGGCATTGGAGGCATCTTCGTCGCTCGAGCCTGGAAGGGTAGGAGTCGGACTTATATCTCCCCCGTCTGAAGGCTGAGTGCAATTGAACACGCATTGACCCGCTGGCTTTGTGGCACCCTTAATGAACAATAACTTATTAAAATTTTGGTTTACATATTGAGGAGTTTACAGGGTGTCAGAGTGAAAAACTTCAACTAGTGTCAGGTTGAAAGAGGTGAATAGTGGTCGTAGGACATGAACAACACTTGACGTTTATGAAATTGCCAACGTTTCGACTTTTATTGAGGCCTTCCTCAGAGCTGTTTCAGTAAGCGAAGTCTGTCACAGGTGTTCACTACAAAGAGCAAATTTCAGATTGGTCTTGACTAGGCTCTTTATTATTGTGAGTGGCGTCCTGATGTGGTCTTCGTTTGCTCGTAGTTTCTTATGGCTGTTGATAGAGTGGAATGTTATTCTAGACCTGACAGACTTATTCGCTTTATTGAGGAAAGAAATTTCACAAATGTGAAGTTTTGTTATTTGCACCTATTTCAATTTGTGTCAGGTTAAAGGGTCAAAAATGTTTTATTGCTGCAAAACGGGAAAAGTAGCATGAATCAAAGTTCATGCTACATTTTTGCTTTTGTTTTAGTCTCTGGAGGTCTATTAAAGGGCACCTAGTTATACTACTTTTGGTCTTTTGGGAAATAGCTTTGTTTCTTGAAGGTAGTTTTAATTTAGCACAGAAAGTTTACACATTGACTTTACAAGTTACATTTTGCATTTCTTTACATTTTTTATTTTAGAATTGTTGAATTCAAAGACGTTTCGAGTTTCGAGTGCTGAAGTTTCGAGTTTCGACTTTTAATTGACCTTTTTGGATATGAATTGGCAAACATTGAGACATTTCTCACTGGAGATTAAAACTAGGAAAATTTAATAAAAAAAATCTTTGATTATGTTCTGTTGATAATGCCATAGTTAACGTACCGAAGTATTTCCTTGAGTCGATGCGGTTTCCACAAATACCGTCGTAATAACAGTGGAAGTCTTGTAGATGACCGCGGGTCCTTCGGACGTCCACGGGTTCTCCTCGTCCGAACCATCTCCAGACCCCGTCCAGAAGAAATCCTCAAACTTGTACGCTTTTTGCTCGGTGTAGTGGGAGTTTTCCAGAAGGAGGAGCTCTGTGACACACAAAATCATGTTGGATCAATAGGTGCAAGAGCGCCTTGCACGGATCATCTCCAATGTCAAGACATGATGAGGAGGGTAAATTGGGATGTGATTAAATTAATGGAGTTCGCTTTATTCTTCAAAAAGCTTTTTAGCAGACAATGTATGCACGTCGATATAGGACAAATCAACGCATCGAATCAGAACACGCAAGTCATCAATCTTTTACCATTATGTGGATAAAACTAATAAAATTTTCGATTTTCCGGGGCATTAATCTATTTCCAAGGCAAACAAAACAAATTTGGGTCGTTTACCCCAGTCGGTTTTTAAAAAATATAATACGATGGTGCATACATACATCAATTATTAAGGAGACAATAGCTTGAGGAGTTATGGGAATCCTTATATAAAGGAGGATGATGATTTTTTTTGTTTAAAAGAAGGCCATATTTACTTTGTTCTTAATAATTATATTGTACCTGTTCCGTAAGTGTTGGTTGCTAAACTAGCCACATCAATGTGAGAAAACTCCAAATCTTCCTCAGCACTTAAACGACGAAACAGCGCTGCAGCCAGCAGTACCACATATTTCATCCCAAAACCATCTGCAGGAATTTTTGGTTTTTCCATCTGATTCTCACTATACCATCGTTTTTTCGTACTCCACAAGTTGTCCGATCATGTTTACGCAACCTTTATGATGCTTTAAAGCAGGTCATTTCCATGGGTCAATTTGGTATGTACCTGTAATGTTTTTCTTCTTTTGCAACTTTCACACACAACACAGTCCATGAGGAAGAAGCGCTCCACGTGTCCAACCCAAAGTGATGCTGGCCCTGCACTCTTTTGTCCCTCATTTCCGGAAAATTGATCAAACGTGACGCCTTATACAGATTTGGGGCTACCATTTGCAAACCGCAAAGCTTTACCTAACTACCCACTGTAGGTGTTAATTTACCAAAAGAAAAAAACTATTGAATGGATAATTTAACTGTTGTGGGGAGGGAAAAGTGCCAGAAAGTTTTAAATGATTTCGCAAATGCTTTATTTAGTTAAAACCATAGAGTTAAAAAGAATAAAATAATAACTTCCGAAATCGAGTTCCCATCGATTTACATCCCATTGTATACAGTTGGGTTACCATTGAAACCGACAATATCAACATTGAGCTCGTGGCTTTAAGTGCTAAATTGTTCAGGCACCTGTTTTATTATAAACAACATACCACACTAAAGCTCACATCATCATTACAAGTTATGAAAAAATCAGCGCCAGGGACTTTCTTCTTTTATTGGTGCACAATAGATCCATCATAGGAATATCCCAAAGACTATTTATAAAACAAATGAGTCACGTTGGGTATAATACCAGTAATTTAAGTTTTAATTCGATTGGTTCAGCTAACATGATAATGTGCACTAATTTTTAAATATAATAATTTAGAAGGCAACGCACGTTGTTGGTTAGTGACGCATAGGTACCATTGCAACTTTTATTATTTAATGGTACTTAAATGGATTTTTTAAAATTTGTTGTGGGCTAAGTACATAAACTCATATAAAAAGATGCGACCACACCTGGAGAAACTTGGTCTCCAGGTATGGTCGCCTCTTCCAAAATATTGGAAGAAGGAAAAAGATTCTTATGAGAGGAATCTCAAGGCATCGAAAACATATTTGGAGAACCAGTTAGATTTTCACTCTGTGTGAATAAGACTTGGAGGCTAGGACCAGCATTCCTCATTTAAAGAACCAGTTAAAATTTCAATCTCAAGGTGAAAATGAGCAAAAGAACGTGCTTGTGACAGCTTTATGTGAAAACTTTAAATCTTGGACAAACAAAAAAAACTTGGTTACAAACTTAAAATATTTGGAAGTGGACCAAGTCATTTAACAACAACAGAGGAAGAAATAAGCAAGAAGCTTATGAAGTTGACAGTGAAGAGAAGAAATTGCTTGTAGCAGCTTTAGGTGAAAACATGGATTCCGGGAGCAGCATTTTACAGAAGACAAGTTGTCTTCGATTACAAACATAAAGAATTTGGAATCAAATTCATTTAACAGCAACAGAGGAAGAAGGAAAAATAAGCTTTTGAAGTTGACATAAAAAAAACTGAAGCACACTTAGAGAACCAGTTAAATTTCCATTTTCAAGTAGACAGTGAGGAGAAGAATTTGATTATGGCAGCTTTAGGTAAAGACTTGGATTCTTGGAGCAGCATTTTACGAGAGCTGAGAGATCTCGAGATATTTACTAACATCGCTATTTTCAAAGATACACCCATGAAGGTTGTGCTCGTTCAAACTCATTTCTTCCAATAAAGACGATTTTCCCAACCTCTAACGCCTTTTGAGAAGTTTCTAACCATGAATTTTCCAAAGTTGAAGTTTGCATTCATTTTCACCTATCTAAGACAACGGTCTACTTGAATTTTTTGATTCTTTAACTGTTTTCGAGTTATTATAACATTATTTCAAAATAGATAATATTTTGGCATTGTGCTACTGCGGAGCACTAGATTAAAATTTATTTTTTATAGTATTTTAACCAAAGAGCAATATATTTACTCTATTATCACCTTTCCTCAATGTTAAAAACGTGACAAAATTAAAAATTACCCTTTACATTATGCATCATGTAGGTACCATACTGACCATCAAAGCTTTGGGAAATTTACATTATTGCATTGCCTTCTGAATCACCGCGCATTAATATAGGTACACAGCGAATTCCTTCAATACACGTTAATTGCCTACAAAACATTATATGTGGCTAATGAGGTTTATTTTTGCTTTGCAATAGAAGGAACTATTATAACACTAACGCTATACAGCCATTGCAATAGTGCACTGGTCTCATAAGTCCACTAACTAATGTATAAAACGCTTAGCAATTGACTTAACTTAATCTTGAGGCGAAAGCATTCAAGAAAAACGCGCAGTGTGCGCTTGAACTTCGTATCAAACGCATTAAGTATACGGTAGAGTGCGAATACCAGTCAAACCAGATCGCCAAACATATGCACAGTTAAGAAAAAAGTTGTCGCAATGAATTGTTTGTTAATCTCTGTGCTAGTCCTGCTAATTATCACCATTAGCCAGTGTCAAATAAATAATGAAGAAGTAAAGAACGTGGAAACTCGAAGAGTCCGAGGCGATTTCCAAACAGATGAAGAGAGGTTTGTATTATAATACCATTCAATACGACCGTGGAAGCAATGTTTTTTGTAGAAATCGCTTCGGGTACCCGAACGACTTCAGCCTTCCTGATACACCAAGGCGAGGGTACGATCAACCGCCGCACCACCATGTCGGTCCGCCTTACCGAGGACCCCCAGATTTCCATCATCATCACCATCATCACAACCATGCTTACGGTGACAGCGGTCAACCGAGCATAGGGATCGAAGATGAAGATTCTCTTAGAAATTCTACTGTAAGTATAATATAGACTTTGATCTGTTTGACAAATTTCGTTCAGTCTTGAAAAGGTCTATACAAAATTATGTACGTATTATGTGTATAGGGTGTTAAAGTTCTTTTTTGTGTTACTATCTCTTGTAATTGCAACATTGGGGCTCTATTCTTCTACTTGGGTTTTTTTTTGGTTTTTGTCAATGGTTTTATCCATTAGCCGATCTTTTGTCATTTTTCTAATTTCTTCTCGAATGCTGCGCATTTCTTCTTGCAGCTTTTCCATTTTCACCTTATTGTTCTGCTCGTCCTGTTTTGATTTTGTTTTCGTACCAGGTGCTATTTACGTCTACTTTCCTATGAAGGTTATATATACCTATGAGAACTTGCAAAAGTAAAAAGGCATCTTGTTCTTTTCATTGGAGTCTGCTATCGTATTAAGCCAAGTGGGCCACTAGACACATGTTTGTTAATGAGTTTTCTAATTAAAAAAGAAAAAACTAAGCTACGCGTTGTAGATGTAGAAGAGAAAAGGAATATTGCAAGTAGGTTTTTGAATTCTGAATATAATGGTGAAGGAAAATATTACTACAAGTTTCAACTTCTACGGAACTAATCTACAAGAACAGTGTTGTAACTATAAACTGCCGCTTCTCTGTTCGTTGAATTTGCTACAGCCGTAGAATACTGGTGGAAGTTCGTTAACCACTCACTGATAGAGCGATTGCGTCATTGCGCGTCGAGGCAGACTTCTTGACTTTATGGTGGTGAAAGGGATCTTTTTAACGTAGCAAAGCTACATATAGTTTAAACCAATAGATATTGTTGCGAACTCAGGGTTCAATAATTCCAGTGTAGCGATTTAACACGAAAACTCTATTTATTTATCCCACAATTATACACAAAGACAATTCGCCTACTAAATAACTCACTACTTAACACTTTGTAGCCTTCTATTATCGTTTGGTACTTTCACTTACCTATAGCTCGATTAAATAAGACTACTTCTACCTGCGGCTTTATTCGCCTTTGAAATAATTGATAAGAGTCACATAAAAAAAAGCTCGTTGCGTTCTGCGTTCTAGATAAACAGAGCAATAAATAACTCGTGACAGTTCCCATGCCGCAGCGAAGGTCCGACCTCCATTGTCGCTCCGCCTCCCAGCCACCGCTCACCGCAACATTGCCCTCCTCCTAAGGCTGTTCGTTCCGAACAGATAGAGTTCCATGGTGCTAATCGACCCAGATGAACAACCTTCATCTTTAACCTGGAGGTCCGCTGGATCCTATACACCACGTCATTAATCTCCTTAATAATTATATGAGGCCCTTCCCAATTTTGGCTAAGTTTGGGCGACTTCCCCACCTTTCGCCGCGGATTGTACAGCCACACCAAATCACCATCCTGGAAGCCGCGGGAATTAGCCAGTAAGTCATATCTTGCTTTGGCTCGATCACTAAAAATCCGCAGCTTATTCCTGACTTGTTCATGAACATTGTTAAACCTCTCCTTCAGCTCCTCCACAAAATTCTCATAGTTGAGCGAATCTTTTTCTGGTGTTCCATACATCAAATCCGCAGGAAGCCTCATTTCCCTTTCGAACATCACTTTCGCCGGAGTATAACCAGTGGCTTCATGTATAGAGCCTCGATATAGCCCAAATGTTGGTCCCAATCACGCTGATGATCTGCCACTATTTTAAACAGGTAATGTTCCATGGTCCGATTAAATCTCGCCACCATCCCATCCGACTAGGGATGCTGTCTAGCGAATTCCGAGAAGTTTCATGACCTTCTGGAAAACAGCCGATTCAAAATCTCGGCCCTGATCAGAATGGAGTTCGAGAGGGACTCCAAATCTGCAGAACATTTCATTTACAAGCACCTTTGCCACAGTCGTTGCTTCCTGATTAGGCAGGGCGTACGCTTCAGGCCATTTAGTGAAATAATCGATGGCGACCAAGATGTAGTTGTTGCCTCACTCAGTCTGAGGAAATGGTCCTCCGACATCAATTGCTACTCTCTCGAATGGAGCACCTACAGTGTACTGCACCATCCGGCCGCGTGATCTTGTTCGAGGTCCTTTTGTGGCACAACAAACTTCACACTTGCGGCACCTAGATTCGACGTCTTCATGATAATTCACCCAGTAGTACCGCTCTTTAATTTTGGCCAAGGTTTTATTGACCCCAAAATGACTTCCACTTGTTCTGTGGTGAAGTTCCTGTAGGTAGTACATCCGATTTTCTGCTACCAGGAACAACCAATTGACTGACTACGGTCTTGCCATCTGGACTCTCCCATGCTCTCTTCAGTAATCCATTTTCCATTCTAAGAGAGTGCCACTGATGGGCCCGTAGCGCCTTCAGGTTTGGACTTTTACCAGCAATATCTTGCCACTCTGGTCTCTTGTCGTTAGTCTTTGCCAAGAGTATGGGTCCAATATCTGGATCATTCATTTGTTCGTCTCGAAGCGTCTGTGTGGTCCAACCATCGTTTATTTCCACCGACGTTCTCCTTACAGAACGAACTCCCTCACGCTGTACCTACATTTCTTTGACAATGCCGACTATCTTCTTTACATGCCCCTCTAGACAATGCATCGGCATGTCCGTGAGACCTTCCTGGTCGATCCTCAATTTGGATCTTCTGTCCCTTAATGGTCCGGCCACTGTAAGGCTTTTGCTACCTAAACTATTGACTTGACTTGATTGATTGACTTGACTGATCCTGGGGGTCTTCACGGGCCCGGTCAATTGCCCCCTTACATTGACCGGAATTGGTTTTTCCTGGAATCTAGGGCGGTCTTGGTTGCCGCTCGGTCTTCTAAACGACAGCGACGGACTTCTTGACGTTACACAGTTTACCGCAGTTAAAACATTTTATGCCCCGATTGTCTGTTGATCGAGGAGTTCTTCCCAACACGGCTTGCATATTGACTGCGATATCCTTCACCGCTTTTTTGCCATTCTTACACGGAAGAAGAACTAAATGACACTCGTGGCGCCTCGAATTCCAGAGCCCGAACTAGTGCCTCGCTGATATTCCTGGGCCTTACTAGACGTAAGTGGTATCTCATGTCGCTATCGCGAACTCCCTCAATGAACCTGTCGGCGGCTAATTGCGTTTGAAAACATTCAGGGGCTAATGGGTATGCCACGTGAATTAGTCTGTCTACGTTCGCCTCAAATTCTTGTAAGGATTCACCGACTTTTGCTGTCTCATCCTCAGCTGGGCCTGGAACACGGTCTTCTGGTCTTCCTTCTGTTGTTGAATAAGGGAGAGCAGGGTGGCAAGTTGATCCTCCATCTCTTGATGCTGGCTTCTAGTCACTGTCATAAACACGTAATGTCCGGCAATGAAGCACTCACTTACAGTTCAGCAATATTAGTCATCAAATTCCCACTGGAATCGTAATTCCGACACCAACTGTTGGGAAGTCAGGGATCAATAATTCCAGTGTAGCGATTTAACACGAAAACTCTAATTATTTATTCCACAAATACACATAAGGACAATTCGCCTACTAAATAACTAACTACTTAACACTTTATAGCCTTCTATTATCGTAGCTTACCTATAGCTCAATTAAATAAGACTACTCTTAACGGCGGCGCCTAGTACATTCTTAGAAGAAAAATAATTGATAAGAGACACATAAAAAAAATGTAGTAAATAACTGCGTTCTAAATAAACAGAGAAATAAATCACTCGTGAGTTCCCATGCCGCAGCGCCTGGATAGGTCACGAGACGAGAAGATAGATGTACTAGAGGAAAAGAATACAGCACAAGTACGTAAATCTGATTCTCGGATTCTGAATATAACGGCGAAGGAAAGTTTTGCCATAAAGTTTCAACTTCTACCCAACTACTCTATTAAAAGACTGTTTGTTGACTATAAACTGCTGCTTAAGTCCCTTGATTTTTCGAAAACCGTGGAACGCTGGTGGAAGTTAACGACTCATCGATTGAGCGATTATGTGATTGCGTGTCGCGGCAGGTTTCTTGACATTATGGTGAAGAACAAAATTTTTATTCCATAACAAAGCTACATAGTTATTATAAACACGTTTATAATAGTATACGTTTACACTATAGATATTTCTGGATCACCTGTGCATGTTTGCCACAAAGTAATAAAAGTAGATGGCACTTTCGTTACTTCATCTTTTTTGTCTTTACAATTGATAGCCGTGTTATACCAAAACTGTACAATTATTTGTTCGATTCCAGATTCCATTGGATTTTGCGAGATCTCTAAATGACATCATTGCCAACGACCTTCTCTTGACAGCGATAGAAGACACGCCCGACAACTTAAAAACTCCACTGGTTACAAGTAAGTCATTTAATATTCTTCAGTACAAAAATAATATGATACAAGAATATAAAGCTTTCAATGGTCCTCCCTCTGGGGAGGCCAAACTCTATAATTATATACGCACTAAAACTAAGTGAACAAAAAAAAACAACAAGTGTTGAACACATGAGCTTTCAACTCCCAATACACGTAAAATTCTATATGGTATGTCCACATGTATAGGCATTTCCAGCACACCAATGGGCTACAAAAATAATGTGAATGTTTATGTTTTACCAATCACAGTAGAGTTGCATTGACATGAGGACGTACCATTACAAAGAAAACCAAAATTCTGACATATCACATTATCTCATGTTATCCTGATTTTCAGTCGTCAGACGACACAAAAAAGTATAAAGTACTCTGTTTACCATAATTATAAAACCAAATATGCACCAATTTTAGGATAGTGGACTCGTTTCTTCGGCGTGATTGTAGTACGGTGATGATTCTTCGAAAGGAACAAATTTATAAACAATAATAACAAAGATACCGACAAAATAACGAAAACCTCAATTCTCAGGCTCCTCGGACTCAAACTCACTCAACAAGTTTCTACGACACTTCACGTTGCCCTCGTAAATTATCATATAAAAAGTGCTGTCTTTGATATCTCTGCCGCAGTCGTAGGCTATGTGGATCTTGCACGGCCTCTGCCACTTGGTCTCCTTTTGGAGTTTCTTCATGCTTGGCCTGTGAAACTCCACACAACCCTCGGCGGTCAAATACTTCACCCTGCTATCAGCTATTTCATTTTCGCTCTCTAAAATGTCAGTGTCGCTGCTATCTAGCTGGCTAAGTTTTTGGCGTTTTCTGGGCGACTCTGAAAAGTCTTTGCTTTTTTTTGTGGGAGACGGCGGAGATGTTCCGTTTTGCGTCCTTTCTATTCCAAGCTCAAGCCGCCCTATCTGACGTCTGGCACTGGTGGAAGCTTGCGGTGTTTTCACCGGAGTAAACATCAAAGTGGGCCGCGGTGGGCTTAAGAACGCCGATCGTAAAATCCTCCTTGCCGGTCTGATTGAGAAAGAAAGAAAAATTTACTCACAAATGAATATCGGATCCAAGAAATCTCCACAAATTAAGCAGAAACTGCCGCCCGCAATGGAGGTTGAAACATCGGCATGTGCTTAATTTGCGGAGAATTTTTTGGTCCTACTCATGATAATCACTTATGTATCAACCTTTGAGGAGGCTATATCAGGCAACTATGTCAAATTTTACATGTAAATAAAAAATGAAAACAACTTGGATAAGTGCTCACCGGACAGCATGAACTGAATGTCCTGTATGGAATCCAATTTTTGTGGTCGGTAAGGCTTCATTAAACAGGTGCCTAACTGGATGAACGTTCGTTTTCAGGAATGTGGCCACTTTCTTCTGACCTTTTACCGTCTGACCGAACCAATCCAGAACCGCCTCTTCGGATAAATAGTAACGTAAAAAGTGTTTCGAGTTTTCCATCAGATCTATGTAGAAGTCTAGGAGCTGTTGAGCTTCTATTGCCTTGTCTTCTGTTGATTTTTGGTTTTCCATAGTTTATGGTCCTAAAAAAGCAACATCATTGGGTCTGCTTTCTGCCGAGAGTAAATACGATACTAAATCATTCAGCTTGAGTTCTCCTCGTAAGAAATCGAAAATGCTGTGTTTATAACATCAAAGTCTCACTTTTGTGCAATCGGACATTGTAGCACCAAATTAGGAGTCGGCATAAGATTAATTAACACGAAACGTGGCTAATGATTTTTTTCATTTTCAGCGAGATTCTCTGAAGTTGACAGCAATCAGAGCGAAAGAAGTAAGTAATTTCATAAGAATATGTTAGTAAGTGGTAACTGTAGAGCTTTGAAATTCCTTTACTGTTGCTAAAGCACGCTAGAGTTTACTTTTATTTGAACACATGTTATTATAACTGTATAAACCTTAAAACAAGTGTGACGCTTGAGCCACCGGGTAAGTGCATCAGTGGTTTGCAAGCCGTAAAGCTTCTAGGGACCCTCTGTCATGCACATGTACTACACATTATATTATAACATATTATGCTTTGCGTTCTTTTACCAAGTTGAAAGAGTTGAATAGGGGATGTGAAATTACCAACGTTTCGATCTTTATTGAAGTCTTCCTATGGAATCTTTCAATAAGCGAAGTTTGTCACACAAAATTTGTCTGGAATAACATTACACTTTAAAAAAAAAAATAGTCATTCAACAGCACAGAAAAAGCCATACAACACTCTACGACTAAACGAAGACCGCACCAGGACGACATACACCAGTTTTTTTTTTTTTTTGATAGAGTGAAATGTTATTGAAAGAGCTCTGAGGATGATCTCAAAAAAGGTCGAAACGTTGGCAAATTTCCCATACCTGAAGTGTTGTTTATATCCTACACCCCTATTCACTTCTTCCAATTATATAAGTTTTGTATAGGTAATAGGAAAAAGTATGTACGGACTCTTGATTTGTTTGATTATACAATTTTATGCTATTTTAGGCGCAGCGCTAATAGCAAGGCCGGCAAAATGTATGCCCGAATTAACGACAGTCAGAATAGCGCAATCGGAAGACAGAAATGTATTTTACGTCCCGGAATGTACCAGAGTGGAGAGATGTGGAGGATGTTGTTCTCATATACTCTTAAGTTGTCAGCCTGAAGAGACAGAAACAGTCACGTTTTCAGTAAGTAACGCATGTGAGAAGAAAATGATCTTTTTACCTATTTACATACATTTTATAAGGTACTGAAAACGGAATACACTGGCAACAACAAGCTAAAATATGTAGGATTGGTGCCAATTCCCGTTGAAAAACACACAAAATGCAAGTGCAAATGTAAGGTGAAGGAAGAGGTAAATTTATCTTTACTCATTGTAAGCAGCAGAGACAGTAGCGTGTCTTAATTATTATTGTACTAGTGGAGTTCTGCCTTTTGCCACCACTGATACCTTACATACAAAAAGCATTGTTACAAAATAGATCTAATACTCATAGGAAGAAAAAAACAGTTTATTTCAACATGTTTCTCTTTCTATCAATATGGCAACACTATAGGTAACTTCTGAGAACTTCCCAAGTATAGGTACATGTTTTTTAGGATTGCAGTGACTATCAAGAATACAGAGAATCAGAATGCCGTTGCGTTTGCAAAAATCCAGACGAAGAAAGAAAATGCTACAAAAACAGTTACTTGAAACTCTGGAACCCTGACCAGTGTGCCTGTCAATGCCGAGAAATTCAACCATGTTCCACTGGATTTGAATTCGACCACAATGAATGCAGGTGTATACAGAGCCAACTAAGAAGGAGATATGTTTTGACAGGTTACACAAACAAGGAGAACCCTGAATATTAACTGCAGAGAGGTGATATATGAGGTAAAATTGTTGTATGTTATAATGATGATCCAGAAATAAAGCTTTGAGAAATGTCAATATGCAATTAGTTAGACTGAAAGCATGAAATATTTATTGTGATATGTTTTGGAAAGATTATCCTTATATATTGAATTAAGGTTAGTTAATGTTATAGATATACTTATTGTGTCATATCTTCAACAGTGTTTTAATAAATAACGATTTGTTTCATAGAGATATTATGTGGTTGTGAAAAGCCACATATCATTTAATAGTGGACGGATTTCAAGTGAATAGCCATGAGTGGATCCGTAAGTTGGTCTTTATCCTCCCAAAACCTCACAAACACAAGTCTATATTATTTTTTGGGATCACATAGTAAAGCCAGAGAAACAGGCCTCAAGGTGATATCAGAAGGTTCACTTTTTATTAATTTCTGTCTTTCATTCGGCCTGTTTCATTAAGAATGAAACGTCTGGCCATTAAATGAACGAAAAGTGATAAATGAATTCATTAGTGAACCAATCCAGCAATGTTGGATGTCAGCATTCAGCATCATTCACTCGCACTCCAAATGAATGAACAATGAAACATATGATCACAAAGAGCTCACTTTCCATGGTAATAGTCGACCCATGGCACACAACTTCGTTTGACAACATATTCGAGAAAATGAGCGAATAACGTTCATTTGTTTGTCATTTTGTTTATGTCATGTGAGTGTGGAAAGGAACAGAAAGAGAATTTTCACTTGAGTGATCATTCATCCGAGTGAACCGTCTGATATCACCTTTAGTAAGATCACAAGAAGCACTGGAAGCTTTAATTTATATTGACATTCAACTGCTCCAAAATAAAAAAAGAGGCCCTCGGCTTTTCTAGGCTCATCTTCCTGGGGGATAAAGATCTGCTTGGTTTTTATTCCAAATAATACTTGTCAATGCAACAAACATAATGGTAGCTTGTGACAGTTATTTTGGCACCACTGAGCTACTCCAGTTCACAGGGGTCCTCTTCAAATCTCCTGTTATGAGACCAATTAATTATGCCATTGATAAAAATAGAAATTATCCTAATGATGCCTTTTGTTAGTAAAGTCTTGGGACATCACTAATTCGATAAATTTACATGCAGAAAAGATTCCTTTATACTAGTTATACTTACTTTGATATGACTCTAAACTTGAGAGAGGTAAAAAGGAATATGGTTTTGTTTGGAGGTTAGAACAAATTTCCATGCAATTAAAAGGTCAACAAATAAACACCTGCTCAGTTAAGGACTGTTATATTATTCCTGAAAACACAATAAAATGTAAAACAGTGAAAGTATTAGAAACTAAACTTTCTACTTACTACATTTAGCTAGAAGAATGCAATTCAACTCAACTGCTTCAGTTATCACTGAAATTTCTCTTGTTTGTTCCTCCACTTTTAACCGGTTGCTCTGACATATTAATGATTTGTTCTTCTTCACGAATGTATGTTTATAATTGTCCTTTTAAATACTTTTGTTTGGCAACAAGTTTAAAGGGACAAAGCGAACGTCAAATTTAATTGACCAACAAAAAAATTTTCTCTTGAGCTTCCAAAATGGCGACCATAAAGTACGCGTGTTAATTTAAAGAGGGAGCAAAAAGTCGAATGCGATCTGTCTCTCTCTAATATGTAGACGTTATATTTGCGATATAATCTGAAACCAGAGACAGATATATTCTAACAAGTCTGATACCGAAGTTGAATTAGGTAATGACATTCCCAGCGCCTTGGACAATAACCCATCTCACTCTAGCTTGCTAAGATATTGTGGAATGGTCTGGGCTCGGAGCGCCCAGATTACATTATCGAAACCAAAATCAGTCCAGATAACCTCACTTTTTGAAGTCCAAACATGATTACTGATCAAAGACAAAATCACAAAATCTTTTAATAATTTAATACACAAAATCAATAATTATGAAGAGAAAATCACCTCTCACCGAGACACAGGACATCCCTGCTGCTAAAAAAGGATTATGGTCCCTTGGTCTTGTAAAAACAATGACGGATCCGAAATACATTATTCAATCTGATGAACAAGTAACCCTGATAAAGGACATGTATCCCAAAGCTCGACATCATTTTTTGGTGCTCCCAAAAGCAGACATTAGCAGCCTGAAGGCTGTTAAAACTGAACATATACCTCTGCTAAAACATATGGAGAAAGTTGCCAAAAATTATGTAGAAGAAAACCTTAAGAATATCATATTTAAGATTGGATATCATGCTGAGGCTAGTATGCATCGCTTGCACCTGCACGTAATAAGCGATGACATGGATTCACAAGCTTTGAAAACAAAAAAACACTGGAACACATTCACAACTGATTTCTTCTTAGACTCTGGAGTGGTGATACAAAGTTTAGAGGACAATGGGAAAGTTAAATTGCCCTCGAGTGAGGAGTGTAAAAAGTTATTGAACATGCCATTAAAGTGCCACAAATGCACATTTACACCAAAACACATGCCAGATTTGAAGAGACATATTACTAACCATAATAAAAGTGAAAAATAACAA
Source organism: Taphrorychus bicolor (assembly GCA_951812265.1). NCBI lineage: Eukaryota > Metazoa > Arthropoda > Insecta > Coleoptera > Curculionidae > Taphrorychus > Taphrorychus bicolor. Next base: position 16,844,950 of record OX638302.1, read on the forward strand.
AGAATGTGTAGGTACTTACAAAAACTTTATTTATAAGTTGTAATACTTTACAGTCAAATGTCACAATTAATTTTATTCACAGCTGTTATTTAGGTATCCATAAAATGTAACAAAATAAATTAATTATAAAAACCAACAAACTATACACTAAGGATTTGGCTTCAATCAACAATACATAAGCACTAACAAGATTCCTTGCCCAAAATCATTCATAGGTAGCATTCCTTGGTAAGGAAAGTGGCAAAATCACTTAAACAATTTTAATAACAAATTTTCTACTTACACAGTAACTTCTAACACAGAAGCATCTTTATACACGATTCCTCAAGAAAATTGGTATTATTGACACCACAGCAAATACTGCCAGCCATAAGAAGGCATTTGTGTTAAATCCACTATCGTCTACTGTCATTGTGTGAAGTGTTTGACCTCCTTGGATTGCAAAAAATGATGGTGGAGCCACCCCTAAAAAAATATAATTACTTTTTCACCAGTAGATCTGTCTGAAACTGTATAATCAAAGACAGAAAGGTAGTCTTTATGAACTCTTCATTGGCATACATTTTGTACTTACCAATAAAAGTTCCCAGCGCAAATGGAATCAAAGGCACTCCAATTACTGGGGCAGATAAATTGATGAACCAATTTGGTAATATTGGTGTTACTCTTAAAAACACCATGTAATTGAATAAGTTATCTCTATGTTTATCAACTTGTTTCTTCCATTTACTTGCTCTCTCAGGGAAATGCTATGAAACAATAAAAAACATTTGTAACAAATTATATACAAATATTGCCTAAACACACTACCTTCAACACTAATTTTCGGCCTAGCAGCTGGGACAGTAGAAAGCACAAAGTGGCCCCAACCATTGAGCAAGTGCATACTAATATTAAGGCCACATAAAATGGAAATAAGTAACCAGATAAAATTGATAGGAACAGAGATCCGGGAATGGCAAAAGTTTGCAGGAAAATGTATGACAAGAATACAGCTGACATTACATGATAGTAGTGGTCACCCTTATATCTGTTTAGAACTATACCTAAGTTTTTGGCATCTTCTATGTTCCATGGAACTTTTATGTGCTTTCTTTCTTCCCTGAGATAAAAATAAAAAAAAAATGTGATTTGTGAAAATGTTAGTAATAATTACTTACTCAGTCATTTGAGGGAATGTTCTATAGATTACATACAAGGCAGTCAAGGCTGATATAAAAATGAGTATAACTGATAAAGTAGCATATTGTGTTGAGATCTCTTTAGACTTTGCTGCACTGCTATTGCTATTACTGTCACTTCCTAAAAATTAACAACATTTTCTTTCTGCATTTAAGAATAAGACTTACAGCAAGCAAGACAACATACTAAAACGATTGAAGGGGGCTGATGGAAAGGACTGGGAAGATAAAACATCTCTGGGGATTCGACATAAACGGAACTGTCTTAGGGACTCTCTACCTCTAATGGAAAATCTGGACACAAAGGGGGAATTGTATAAATCGGAGGAGGAACTTATGATGGGGCACTGCACCGAGGAACTTTCACCTTGTAATCGCGCGCCTCTCATGGCCAATTTACTTTGGGGCTTCTTTGTGTTTGAATACTTGTAATTTTTAAGGTTGGTCACTGGGATAAGTACTGGTCTTTATAAGTCTGTTGTCGCCCTGCACTTGCAGTTTAAGTTGCTTCAAAATATTGAATAATTTCGGTTATTAGTAATGAATTGTAGGATTTTTAGTTGGTTAATTAAAGTTAATACCAGTTTTTTGTTGACATTTTTTTTTAGAGTTTTTGCGTTACCTCTCTGAGAGTATTTCTATCCTTAAGTTTTGGTTCTAAAAACAAAGGATAGGAATACTCTAGTGGTGGTTTGGAGCTGCCACTGGAAAACGGTATTGGTTTTATGACGTATTAAATTTTAAATGGTGTCGAGATGGGACGATGTGATTTGAACCAATCAGGGGACACGACATATCCTCGGGAAGAAGAAATCTGCACCCATTTAGCGACTATTTGAGGCAATCAGGATAGATGGCGCTACACCAAGTGAGAAAATTGTTTCTTAAAACAACATATATTTCGTTCATTTATTATTAATGTCTTGATTAGCCTTGGAAATCTGACTTTGATATTTTTATCATAACGACATATCTCTAAATACATCCTGAGAGTAAAAAATATGATGTTGCATTTAAAATTGCAAATTTTAAATGCAACACGACCGGATTAAAAAAAAAACATTTTTCCAAGTTTGACATCATCTTGGTGTTTTGAATAAAGAGTCATTTTGGCCACTATGAACCGAAATATGTATGCATATACTTAATAATTTGTGACATAGTGTAAAGAGGTACTTAAAAATATATATTTAAGAAAATATCAATGCGCAATGCGCCTATGCCTCCTATACAGAGACAATTAGTTAATTTATATCCAGGACGCTTATTCTATAGGAAAGAGTGACAGTGAAAGTGAGATTTGCTGGCCAATGGAATTCGTCAACAGAATTTTTTGACCAATCAAGGTTGTCAAAATTCTCACTTTCACTTTCACTCTTTCCTATAGAATAACCTCCCAGCGTCCAGATACTTTCCCTTGAAACTTTGAGATCGATGCTGTACGCACATACCTAGGTATATAAGTACCTATACCTACATATATCCAGCTGGGATGACATTTAAATGTACCTAGTTGGAACACCCACTATTATAAAACCAATGCAAACTGGTGTACGCCTGTATCAATAATTACCGTCTGCTGTTAATTAAATCTATTGGAACCTCACAAATTGCACATTTACATAAAGCCTAAATTAACATTGAATATAATTTATATACAAAGGTCGACTAAAATAAATCACATAGCAGTGAATTGGCCGCCTGGGCATTCGGCCATTACATTGAGAAATGACGGCAGATCAATCCTCGAAAATTAATGCCCACAGGCCGTTCCTTAATCGTAAGTGATAAATGGCAATCAAACGCCTTACATCACTCAATAAAATCTAATTTGGAGTGATTGATAAACAAACATCAATTTACGCGTTGGTACCGCACTCCGAGGTGATTTTATTCGATTTGGTTTTCGGGTGGACAATAGGAAGAACGTTAATTTGACGTGAAGAGTGGTACCACAATAAATGACATGAATATTCCTATCTCTTTTGCTTATTGGGTGCTTTTGAGTGATAATAAATTGCCTTTTGAACAAAGTTCCATCTTTTTTTGGTGGATACATAATGTTATGCGTTGTGTTCAAGCAGAACAAATGGCTTCGTTTAAGGAGGTAAAAGCTACTGAAAGAAGCGGGTTCCGGTGAGGAATTCAAGCTCGCTCACCAGATCTACTACCATCCATTCCCAAGGAATTTTAACTAATATTAATCGGCCCGTTTTCAGGCATTCAAAGTGGTGGTCTCGATGCCTCGTTATTAATTCGCACGATAACAACATACAGAGAAATGAACACGATCGGCCGCTTTGTGGACATTCTTTGTGGAAATGGGGTACAAATTTGGACACAGTGGCGCGACACAAACCAATATCCAAACAAACCCGTTTTCGTTTTTTACTTGCACCCCATTCAAAGCGTGAAGAGATAACTGCAGTGTTACCAATTACATTTTTTATCCTTTACATGCTAAAAAAAAGGGTCTCCGTTATGTTTTCTTTACTGCCCGTTGCCAAGCCAGCCGAGTGAAACGATCGTTATTCGAACTTTACGGTTCGCTGTTCTAAACGACGGGCAGTAAAAATTAAAAACGTTCGCCGGTCGTAAACTCATTGTTTTCGCCATGGAAACTGAGATGTAAACAAACAGTTTCTATCCATACGCCATTAATAACACTTTTCTACGAATGTTTATATGTCTTTTACTCACTAGTCTCTAATAGATAGTAACACTAATGGATAATAACATCTATTACCCGTGAGTAATGGTTTATTATCAAAGTTTGGCGAGAAAATAATAATTACAAAATAAAAAAAAAATCTTGAAATTTGTTAATCTAAGGTTGAATTAATCTACGGGGTGTTCATTACAAAATTTCATCTAGTTGGCTGTGAAATGTCAAAAGAAAAGGATGAAGAAACAAAAGTCCATTTATTTTGATTATGTCATCTTTTTCTGTCAAAATTTCATAGCCTGCTAGATGAAGTTTTATAACGAACACCCCGTATCTGTTGGTACCTCTACCCTAGAGATTGGTAACAAACTATTATTTAAAACAATGGTTTTCATTTCTCATTTTGATAAATTACGCTTCGCCACTGGTCTTTAGCTCGGTTCGCAAACTTTATCCTCCTGGGTAATAACTATCATTACATGCTCGTTGAATAATGGACTATTTCCCAATTGGTAGGCACTTCCATGTTATAATGAACTGCAGGACTACCTCTGTACCTACGCCTATGGTCATGGGTTTTCTCGAGCGGCATTATTCGAATTATGCCAAAACATTAAAACCTCTGGTTTCTCCGATTTTGGTAGCCGATTTTTTAAGGGCCGATATTAATGTCGCTGTCATCGTTAAAGTTTTGCGGGATTAAGCGAATCGGCCATCTGTTTAACAGGATTTATCGCCATCCTTATGCCCATTATCGTCGCAAATATTAAGTTTTTAATAGTATTATTCGTTAAAGCGGCTCAACTTTTTGGGATTAACTATACACTAATCGACGAAGCAACATTAAGCCTTTGTATATAAAATATAAGCAAGGATCTTAAAAAAAAAGTTATTAAGTTGGTTACGAGTAGTTAAGAGTAAAGCGCTGTACCTATTAGAGTCAAGATCAGATTAGAGCAGATATATTCCCAGGGGGGTTATCTCCGAAATTAACCAATAGCACCTTTGTTTGTAGAAGAAAGTGGACAATTGCTCGTGTTTTCTTCGCAACTAAAAATTATATACTGGACGTGACTCTATCAACAAAGAAAGAGGACATCAAGAAAAGGAAAAAAACAGGATTCTCTACTACCACTCGTTCTAAAGTTATAGGGCGTACTCGTTCTAAATCTAAAGTCAGAGTTGAAAATTGAGAAAAAAAACGAAATATCTCCTTCCCCTTGGTCAATTACAACAATTTTTAGGAAATTTTCTATACCGCTTTTAATCAGAATGCTGTGTTACGCGGTTCGTCTGTTTGTTTGTGGTGTTCCTCCTTATCTAAGGTAATACCATTTACCATATGGGTGTTACCTTAGATTGGAAAAACCCCAAACAAACAAACGAACCGCGTGACATGGCATGGAATCTTCTATATGCTCACCATTCTTCCGCGAGGATATTTTCTAACATCGCGAGAGGCCTTCCACGTGGACTTGACGCGACCACATTCTAGGGCGTCATCATCTTCTTCTTCCACGACCTCTTAAACATCTCCGGTAGAAAGAAAAAATACGAATGGACCTGTTACTAGGTCAGAATCCACGAACGCTGAAAATCGACTGAATTTTCAAGACACACGATCAATCAAGTCTACCTTTTCAGACGCTGATCACGAAGATCCTCAATGATTTTTGCAACTTGTTATGAATTTTTGGCAAATAATGGTTTGATATATATAAAGGCTACTCTTTGAATTGGAACCAGTTTGTTACTCGCTTTTTGAATCGTTTTAACAATCACACTCGACTGACTGAGTTAAAAACTTGCTTGAAGTTTATCTTGCGCAAGTCCTCGTGTTGTTCCGAGAGGTGTTCCAGAGAGGGACGTGGTTCAGATTGTGACTTCTCAATTGTTGGCTCTCATAAGATCGCGTCTCCGTATGTGCGAGATTGGAAGTATTGAGGCTTTGGTTACAATCTCCAATATATTGGAGGCGGATCTGCGGGAGGAACAAAGGCTGTTTCGCAATATTGCCTCAAGTCGTCAAGGAAACCCAATTAAACCGGACAACTCACGCGGATATCCGCCTTTACTGCAGATACAGATTGGCTTCCAGAATGCACCTTTGTCATCACAGCAAAATATTCCCAATCGAAACCAAAATACCAACCAACCAATCAATCGTGGAAAGAATGCTTTTGTCAATCCCCGTCCTCTACAGGATTTCAGTCTGCCTTCATGTAGATTCTGCCAATGTCTACATTTACACCGTGACTGTCCAAAAAATTCCTTTAAGCAGTCCGTCAATCGAGGACCCAGCTAATGACTCTAATAATCACCCTCGAGGCAGAATCAACGAGCAGCGTACGTAGAGGCTGTAGGGTTGCATTTCGTTCCTTCAGAGTCTTCTCGCAAGCCTCAGGTGGATGAGGGCGCTGATTTCGAAATTAATCGAGACCCAAAAAACTAATTTCTGATCGACCAAGTCATTTTGATGATCCACAGTTTTTATATCGGACTTCGGTTGACCCTGTCTATTATTTTAATCAAGTAAGCCACGTTCTCGCATTAGATCCTTGTCATCCTCATCATCACATTCTCTTTGTGCTTCTGAGTGGGCACCAACACCAACGAGGTTCCATGAGGAGAGCTGAGACTTCCATGCGAGAATACTTAAGCCACCAGTCTTGGAAACCGGAAAAAAACCCATTTGTCGATCAGCCAAAGGATCATCTTTCTTCTAGAACAATGTGTTCCGATAATCATCATTTAGAGCCGGGGGCCACCACACTTACCTGTGCTTTTTCATCTCTTACTTCACAGCCTATCGCTAAAGTTGTTTTCCATGGCGACAGTCATAGGGCCCTCATAGACAGGAGCAGGCATAAACTCGGTTCAGAGTTCCTTCATCCCGTCTTTCGTACCACTACTTTGACTGATCTCCGACTGGCAGCCCGAATTTCAATTCAGGCCGTGACTTCTTGCCAAATCGTGATGGGAAAGTTATCTTACATAGTACACAGTGTTACGTTGTGGACGACTTGTGTTAGCCTTTCATATTGAGTCAACCTTTCTTAAGCGCTAAGAGTGCAGTGATTGGAACCGCGGCTCGACAAACAATTTATTGGTCCAAGAAACCCGATAAGGTAAAAATCCCAATCTGTATGCCTAAGGTCGATTCTCCGTCTAAAGAATTGCTTGGGTTGCTTGAGGAATTTGCCGACCTTGAAACTGGCCTTGAAACTGGCAACGTACTACAAGAACCACAACACACAAAATTAATCTCACTACTCAGAAAGTAATTAATAAGCGATGCTATCCTTTAAATCCTAAGAAAAAAGCCATCCTGTATAATCGTATTTCGAAGATGCTTGAAAGGGGTGTTCTGGAACCAACTACATCCCCATACTCATCTCCTGTTCTTGTCGAACGTCCAGGTAAACCACGTCTTTGCGTTAAATTAAATTCTATTACTAGTGACGAGAGTTCGAGGTTGCCTAGAATACAGGACGCATTGAAAGATTTATCGCAAGCAAAAATATTCAGTGTTCTGGATCTGAAGTCTGGATATTGGCAAGTTCCCCTTGAAGAGGAAAGTAAAGACTTTACAGCATTTACCACACCCGATGAAGCCGCCTACCGTTTTACGGTAAAGCCATTTGGGTTAAAAGGCGCTCCTGCGACGTTCCACCCAGGTAGCACAACTGACCAGTTGGACGTCTGCTGGACGTCGGTTTTAAGTCATTTTTGGTCAATACGTCAATTGACCTAAGAAGGACGTCTCGAAGACGTCAACTTTTTGACGTCCAATGGGCAGCAACAGATGGACGTCCAGTGGACGACCACGAATGGTCATCATATTACAACGATCAAAATAATCTAATCATTTTTTCTGCTCAGACTTCTGACTAGTAGGTAGATATCTAAGTACCTACTGATATATCTTTAATTTGTTTGGCATATATTAGAAATGCATGCTTATTTAAAATGGTGGAAAGCAAGTCTTTTCCATTGATTATTGTCTAACTAAATTCATATATAATAAATAGAAAAGTGTAAACACTACAAGGATTTAAGATTTCAGAATGCTAAACAAAAATTCAACAAGTGTGAGACGTACCAGTGGTGAAAACAGAAATTTTAACTTCTGCTTCCATGAGGTACTCACTCGTTTTTACTTTTTGTTTATTATTTAAAATGTTAAATCCTTGAATAGTGTTTACACTTTCGTATTTATCTTTTATATGAATTCAGTTAGATAATGCTCGACGGAAAAGACGCGTTATGTCGTCATCTTAAATAAGCATGAATTTCTATTATAGGCTGAGCCAGGGATTCATTACACATAGCGTTTCTTGCGTTTCGGCTCTGAGAAAAACTAAATAAATAGTCGAAACGTGGGCAATGTTCTGATAAAGAACAGTATTATTTGATCTAACTCTGCTAACCACCAGTATTATATTTCCAATAAAACATTTTTAAAATATGTAATGAATTTTTCTTATGATAAAATCCACAGCATGATGTATTAAATATGTAGAGACGTCAGTAAACGGACGTCGGAAGACCTTTAAACGCAGACGTCAGACCGACGTCAACAAATGGACGTCTTGTGGATGTGACATGTAGCCGTCATTTGGACGTCTTTTGGCTCAATCTCATGTCGTCATTTGGACGTCTATACGACGTAGTGTACTACCTGGGCAGAACCTTATGACCACGGAGGTTCTGGTGGGATACTTGCATAAGTTTGTGCAAGTCTACCTGGACGATATTATTGTGTATTCCCAAGATGCAGAACAACATTTGGGACATTTGCGTCTTGTATTCGAAAGATTGCAGGTTCATAATTTAAAAGTTTCTGGTGAAAAATGTTAACTGTATAGTAGGGGAGGATGGAGGAATTCCACGCATCTAAGGGAAAATGGCCACCAAAACCTTTATATGTATAGAAGAACTTTCAGAGTATAACTACGGAGTCTTACACTTATTGGGGCCCTTAGAGCTATAAGAAAATGGTTAAATGACGAAACAATTTAAACAAAAACAAATGATTTGCGAAAAATGTAATTGCGCGGTATTCCCTCATGTCCTGGATAATAGCGCGCATGTGATGGGGTAATTCTGCGCAGAAATAAAATAAGACTGGAAGGTCAAAAATATATTGTTGCGTAAAAAAAAACGTAAAAAAGAGATATTAGTTATAGGAACTGAACAAATCCATTAAATAATGAATTTCATTTTCTGTGGTTCTTTCTTTCAACCGTGACACACGTATCACACTTATAGTTCACTGCAGAATCCCAACCACTACACTCTGAATGTGCCCAGTTGCAACAAATTACGCAACGGTACCAAATCTCTTTGTCTCGTCCGAATTCACCGCATACCAAGCACTCACCCTTACCTGTAGTTAGATCCATATCATCTAATTCATCATCATCACATAACTGACTCTCATCACAACTTTCAGAATCAGAATCATCGAAATATAAACGTCGCAGTCCAGGTTTCTTCTTCAGATGCCGTTTCTTAACTTTAGCACTCAGTTCTTCAACTTTTTCTGATTTCCTTTTCCTGCCTTCAGATTTTTTTACCTCTTCCTTTTTTTTCTTAAGATTTTTCTTTTCTTGTTTTAGTTCTATGTGAGTTTTTAATGGAGTGGAAGTGAAAACCTCTGAGTGTTGTTTTTCGCGCTGCTTAACACCTTTTCTTAATATTGACCCAGGAAGCGGTGGTAGTTTTTCAATAGAGACTTTTGGTGAAAAGTGAATGACACTTGACTGGCATTTACTATTTGTGGGCGGCGGCGTCCTGTGCCTGGTTTCACCACAACTCGATGGTCCGGGATGCGGTTCTCTAGGTGGAGATTTCTGGATAGTTTCATCACATCTCGACGTTCCCGTTTGTGGCGTAGTATTCTGCCCGATTTCATTTGAAAGCTCTACAGTTTTTTCTCTATTATTAACCTCGTCGTCAGTTTCGTTTAAGTTTATTTGGATTTGTATAGTATTGTTACGATCGCAGCAACGCCGCATGGGAGGCGGGGCAACGCATGGGAGCGTGTTGGTTGGTGGAGCTTCGCGACCTATCCGCGCTGCGTCATGGCTGACACGAGTGATTTATTGCTCGTCTGGCTTAATCTAGAAGGCAGTTGTTTACAACCGTTTTTTTATATGAGATTATTCAAGAATTCTTATAAAGAACTTTCTAGGTTTTTCTGTAATTTTAGGATTGTATATAAAAGGCGCACAGAGCGCCCGAGTAATAGTCTTATTTTAAGCGAGCTATAAGTAAGCTAAAGTTACGAAGCGATATTAGAAGGCTATAAAGTGTTAAGTAGTGAGTTATTTACTAGTCGAATTGTACCTGTGTGTATTAGTGGGATAAATAAATAGTGTTTTCGTGTTAAATCGTTACACTGGAATTATTGAACCCCGAGTTCGCAACAATTGGTGTCAGAAGTGCGATTCCAGTGGGAACTTGAAAACTAATATTTCTGAACTGTAAGTGAGTGCTTCATTGCCGGACATTACGTGTTTATGCCAGTGACCAGAAGCCAGCATCAAGCCATGGAGGATCAACTTGCCGCCCTGCTGTCCCTTATGCAACAACAGAGGGAAGAACAGGAAAAACGTGATCAAGTACAGGAGCGGCGTTATCAAGAACAGGAAAAACGTTATAAGGAACAAAAAGAAGAGCAAGAAAAACGTTATAAGGAACAAAAAGTAGAGCAGGAAAAACGTTATCTAGAACAAAAAGAAGAGCAGGAAAAACGTTATCTAGAACAGAAGGAAGAGCAGGAAAAACGTGATCAAGTGCAGGAGCGACGTTATCTAGAACAAAAGGAAGAACAGACACGATTCAAAGAAGAAATAGTGACCCATCTCGCAGCTAGGGAGCAACAATTGGAAGAAAGAATAATGCAATCAGTTAACGAATCCGTTAACAGCGTTAACGAATCCATTAACGGCGTTAACGAAGGACTCGAAGCTGTCAACCAGAGGGTTCTCGAACTAGAAAAGAAATTCCGGGAACAACTTGAGGACGACACCGTGTCTACAGAGAGTTTTAGCACAGCCAACGCTAAAATTAAGCCTCCCGATTATGACGGTACTACGGCGTGGGAAATTTATAAAACCCAATTTGAAGCAGCTGCAAAAGCTAATGGCTGGTCCGAGCCCCAGAAAGCTACATCATTAGTAGTAGCACTTCGTGGAAAAGCGGCTGAGTTACTCCAATCTCTGTCGGCAGCGGATCAAAGTAATTATGCGGCTTTAGTACACACTCTGCAACTACGATTTGGAAATGAGCACAAAGAAACCGTGTTCCAGGCCCAGCTGAGGATGAGACAGCAAAAGTCAGGTGAATCCTTACAAGAATTTGAGGCGGACATAGACAGACTCATTCACTTGGCATATCCATCGGCCCCTGAATCTTTTCAAATGCAATTTGCCACCGAAAGGTTCATTGAAGGAGTTCGCGATAGTGACATGAGATACCACTTACGTCTTGTAAGGCCCAAGGATATCAGCGAGGCACTAGTTCGGGCCCTGGAATTCGAGGCGTCACGGGTGTCATCTAGTTCTTCTGCAAGTGTAAGAGTGGCAACTTGCGGTGACAAGAAGAATACGTCTATGGCTGAATCCATGGCCAGTTTACATAAAGCGATGAAGGATATGGCAGTCAATTTGCAAGCCCTGTTAGAAAGAACTCCCCGATCAACAGGCAGTCGGGGCATAAAATGTTTTAACTGCGGTAAACTGGGTCACGTCAAGAGTAACTGCCGTAATAGGGCAAGAAGTCCGTCGCCGTTGTTTAGAAGACCGAGCGGCAACCAAGACCGCCCTAGAATTCAGGAAAGTCCAATTCCTGTCAATGTAAGGGGGCAATTGACCGAAGACGTTAAGACCCCCAGGATCAGTCAAGTCAATCCATCAAGTCAAGCCAATAATTTGGGTGGCAAAAGTGTTACAGAGACCGGACGCATTAAAGGACAGAAGGTCCAAACTGAACATCGACCAGGAAGGTCTCACGAAAATGCCGATGCATTGTCTAGACGGCCATGTAAAGAAGATAGTCAGCATTGTCGAAGAACTCAGCAACGTGAGGGACATCCTTCTGTAAGGAGAACGTCGGTGGAAATAAACGATGGCTGGACCACACAGACCTTTCGAGAAGAACAAATGAATGATCCAGATATTGGACCCATCCTCTCTGCAAAGACTGACGACAAGAGACCAGAATGGCAAGAAATTGCTGATAAAAGTCCAAACCTGAAGGCGCTATGGGCCCAGTGGCACTCTCTTAAAATAGAAAATGGATTACTGAAGAGAGCGTGGGAGAGTCCGGATGGCAAGACCGTAGTCAGTCAGTTGGTTGTTCCTGGTAGCAGAAAATCGGACGTACTACAGGAAATGCACGACGGAACCAGTGGAGGGCATTTTGGGGTCAATAAAACCTTGGCCAAAATTAAAGAGCGGTTCTATTGGGTGAACTATCATGAAGACGTCGAATCTTGGTGCCGCAAGTGTGAAGTTTGTTGTGCCACAAAAGGACCTCGAACAAGATCACGGGGCCGAATGGTACAGTACACTGTAGGTGCTCCATTCGAGAGGGTAGCAATTGATGTCGCGGGGCCGTTTCCTCAGACTGAGTCGGGCAATAAATACATCTTGGTCGCCATGGATTACTTCACTAAATGGCCTGAAGCATACGCCCTGCCTAATCAAGAAGCAACGACTGTGGCAACGGTGCTAGTAAATGAAATGTTCTGCAGATTTGGAGTCCCTCTCGAACTTCATTCTGATCAGGGCCGAAATTTTGAATCGGCTGTTTTCCAGAAGGTCATGGAACTTCTCGGAATTCGCAAGACCAGGACAACTCCTTTGCATCCACAGTCGGATGGGATGGTAGAGAGATTTAATCGGACCATGGAACATTACCTGTCTAAAATGGTGGCAGATCATCAGCGTGATTGGGACCAACATCTACCTCTCATGTTGATGGCATATCGAGGCTCTACGCATGAAGCCACTGGTTATACTCCGGCGAAAGTGATGTTCGGGAGGGAAATGAGGCTTCCTGCGGATTTGATGTATGGAACACCAGAAAAAGAGTCGCTCAGCTCTGAGAATTTTGTGGAGGAGCTTAAGGAGAGGCTGAACAATGTTCATGAGCAAGTCAGGAATAAACTGCGGATATGCAGTGATCGAGCCAAAGCAAGATATGACTTACTAGCTAACTCCCGCGGCTTCCAGGATGGTGATTTGGTGTGGCTATACAATCCGAGGCGAAAGGTGGGAAAGTCGCCCAAACTTAGCCAAAATTGGGAAGGACCTTATACAATTATAAAGAAGATTAATGATGTGGTGTATAGGATCCAGCGGACCCCTAGGTCAAAGATGAAGGTCGATCATTTGGATCGATTAGCACGATACCATGGAACTCTATCTGTTCGGGACGAACAGACTTAGGAGGAGGGCAATGTTACGATCGCAGCAACGCCGCATGGGAGGCGGGGCAACGCATGGGAGCGTGTTGGTTGGTGGAGCTTCGCGACCTATCCGCGCTGCGTCATGGCTGACACGAGTGATTTATTGCTCGTCTGGCTTAATCTAGAAGGCAGTTGTTTACAACCGTTTTTTTATATGAGATTATTCAAGAATTCTTATAAAGAACTTTCTAGGTTTTTCTGTAATTTTAGGATTGTATATAAAAGGCGCACAGAGCGCCCGAGTAATAGTCTTATTTTAAGCGAGCTATAAGTAAGCTAAAGTTACGAAGCGATATTAGAAGGCTATAAAGTGTTAAGTAGTGAGTTATTTACTAGTCGAATTGTACCTGTGTGTATTAGTGGGATAAATAAATAGTGTTTTCGAGTTAAATCGTTACACTGGAATTATTGAACCCCGAGTTCGCAACAGTATTATGTGAAACTGCTGTGTGATCTGTTGGAGTAAAATCGTCCTCAGAGAATTTATTAGGATCTATGGGCCATATTCCAGCGGCGCGGAATCCGGATATTCCTTTCTCCATCGTTGCAACCTTTAGGGACGCTCTGTTAAAAATGGAAGCCAGTTCATAGTGAGTTATCTTTTCATTAGGATGATTTCTGAAATTCAAGTCGCACTCACGATTTAAAGCATTCTTTAAGGGTCCAAAGAAAGTCAAGAGGTTGGAGTCTATGTGAAGTGTGAGGTGGAAGGGACACCACAACAATTCCGTTGGATCTACAATATGTATATATATCTAAAGAAATGTGACTTCCATGGTTATCTAATATGAGAAGCACTGGATCGTCTACCGTTGCTTTTACATTCTGTCGAAAATGTTTTATCCAGTCCAAAAATAATTCTTCATTTATCCAACCGTTCTTTGAACATCTGTAGATCGCTCCAACTGGCCCATCTCTCATTAATTGTGGGTTCATTCGAGCTCTCGGAAATATGAACATAGGCGAGACGAATAGTCCTGAAGCACTTACAGCGCATACCTCTTTCCCAAGATATTACGGATCCCACTTGCTTTTGGCCTTTGAGAGCCAAAATTTTTGCCGGTTTTTGAACAGTAGAGATGCCCGTTTCATCAACGTTATAAATGTGATTCTCAGAAAACCTGAATTTTTCCATAACTGTAAGCAGATTGTTAAAAAATCGCTCAACTTCAGATTTATTGAAAGCTGAAATACGATTTTGGCTGGTACCTTCGGGTTTTCGTAGACTAATTTCGGGATGACGCTTTAAAAATAGTTCTAGCCAATCTTGACCAGCCATTTTTTTTCCTGGTCAAAACGGTGTTTTATTTTATTGTCTACAGCAAACTGATATGCTAAACAACGCAGTTCTGTGGGTGTGATTCCAAAAAACATATTCGCCAATTTAATAACATGGTTCGCTATTGCTGCTTCTTCCTCCTCATTAAACAAAGGCTTCCTTCCTAATTTTCCTCTCGTGTTGATGTTGAGTTAAAGTCTGGTACGTATGGTGGATTCTGGGATATCAAAGGATCGACCCACTTTGCGTATCTTTCTCCCGGACTGTATGGCGTTGATAGCAGCTTTTAGATCAGTTTCTGTCCATTTTGCCTTTTTGGTTGTCCGAACATAAGTACGGGGCATTTTGAATTCTGCAAATATACATAAACACGAATATGAGCAAACTGTTCATATGTGAGAAACCACGGGGTAATATCGCGCAGCGCGGTATTACCCCGCTACAGCTGCGTGTAATTCCCCCGATGTGAGTTCTATCACCTAATCTATTGTCGGCAGTTAGTGACGAACTACAACTAATTGTTCTTGGGCTTGAAATTAGGCATATATATAGAGCTAACTAGACATACATTAGTTTTACTGAAAATAAATAACAAAAAGGCACTTACCAATTTCCAAAGCTTACTCTAAAATTACATCAGCACGTGAAAAAACATAGATTCGGCCTTGATGTCTGAACGTATACTGCGAACGCCATTAAATTACGAGCCCTCATTTGGAAAGCTTATCCGAGATGTCGTTAGGTGTTTGAACTTTAAGATAAATAAATCGTGGTGCAGAAACAACGGTGCGCAGCATTACCCCGTGCGCGAAATTCCCCCGTCCTCCCCTACTTCTTTAGATAACTTCACATAGAGGTTGATTTAAACCTATCCCAGACTAGAAAATGTGCAGAGGATAGCAGCTCCCCGGACTCGCAAGCAGTTGCAGAGTTTCCTCGGAGCTTGCAATTGGCTTAGGGAATACATACCTAATCTTGCGTGGTTGTTAGCCCTCCTTACTGATCTAAAAAACCGAGCCTCCTTTAAATGAACAAAGACCCATCAGAGGGCCTTCGAAGAGACCAACGCTACTCTTTCAAGGCCGCTTCCTCTGAGTCGACCCGATTATTCTTAAAGGTTTATTGTGCAGACTGACGAATCGCAGGTGGGCATGGCAGCGGTTTTTTCCCAAGAAGGCCCCAATGGCAAACCCAAGATTATATCGCACATAAACTCTAAATTCAATTTAACAACCTCCAAGTATTTTGTAAACGAACAGGAATTCCTCTGCGTCCTTTGAACCATACGTAATTTCCGGGCCTACTTGGAGGATAAACCTTTCGTCCTAAAGAGCCGTGACTTAGTTAGACTGAGTTAAAGATTCTAAGGCAGAGTTGATCCGCTAGGCCTTATTACTACAGGACTTCTTGTTTACGGTTGAACATGTCCCGCGTCGCTGCAACGAGCTTCCAGACCTGCTGAGTCGCCAGCCCGGAGACACCATTGCCGAATTGCAATCGGAGGAACGATTGCTTCCGCCTGAACTATTGAACAACTTAACAACTCACAATGCGGAAAATCCCAGCACGAAGCAAACGAAACATGTGCTTTTGGCTGAGACGAACACCGTTGTGGCAGCTTTGAATTTGGGAGAACTGGAGCACCGAGTGATAAGTGCTCAGAAGGAAAGTCGAAGAATTATATAGGACGTCGAAACTCTCAATGAACTCGAATCTCGACAGTCAGTCACAGCATATGAAAGAGAACTTCATTAACACTTCGTCGTGTATGAAGGATTATTATTTAGAAAGAACCTTCACGGAGACCGCTTGGTGGTACCGCGACGGTTGAGATTTAGGATTATGTACGCTTTCCATGATCTGCCTGACGTGGTGCAGTATGTTATGAACTCCATAATGTGTTCCATGGCAAAAACTTAACAACGAGCGCCGCGCGCCCCTGTACATGCACGAACTCCCAGATTTCCTTTCCAGAAGCTGTCACTGGGTATCCTTGGCCCATATCCGGCAACTCGGCACCGTCATCGCGATATTCTAATTTGCGAGGATCTTTTCTCGAAGTAGGTGGAAGCCACTTTGTATCCCACGGTTACGAGCAAAAAGATTTGCCGGTTCTTGGAAGAACATATTTTTACTAGTTTTAGAGTCCCTGAGGCCATAGTCACTGACCAAGGCACTCCATTCATGTCTAACCAGTTGGATGCATTTTGTCAGAGATTTCGTATCACTCAATTATTTAGTGCTATTTATCACCAGCAGGCCAATCCAGCAGAGCGTAGAGTCCAGGAACTGAAAAAGGTCATGCGTATTTTATGCGTGAACGACGCCAGCACTAACCGATGGTCCGATCATTTACCGAAAGCCTTACAGATTCTCAGATCCCGAAAGAATCGGGCAACTGGCGAGACTCCAGCGTCCTTAATCTTGGGCTACGAGCTGCCTAGACCTGGTGACTGGGACACCTTGCAAGCTAAAGAACGCGATTTTTTTGTGCCAAAAACTAGGCGTGGACATCGAAGACGGATCTTTAAGAGGATGGTAGACTACCACCATAAAACATACCACAACAACTTCGAACCATACCGTCGCTTTTCCCCCGGTGACCAGGTGAACGTTCGAGCAAGACCTTCGTCTGGACAACCCTTCAGTTTGGCATGGACCGGTCCCCATAAAGTCGTGTCCGCCGAGGGAGATTCTATACATACCGAATATTGAGAAATGACAAAGACCACCTAATTCACTTGGACGACATTCGTCCAGCTCCCGAGGGTAATGCTGTTAATCGGTAGGACTCGGGGGATCTCCTATCGACCGACTCCGATGGGGAAGAGTTTTCTTTCCCCGATATGGTGGGGCGATCTTTGGAAAGTTCCACCGATGGCGAGACCGATGCTGAACGCAGCAGAATTTTGAGTCCCCGTCAAGAACGCTGTGGGTCTGAGGCACATTTCGCTGATTCGAAGAGCGTTGTGCCCCAGTCAACCATCGTTGAGGCAGACATTCAGGATTCCAATCAGTAAATATTGCCTTTTTGCATATTTTAAACTAGAGTTCTCTGCGAAAAAGCTAAAAATTTCGTTCACTAAGAAATTCAGGACTCTCCCCTAACTTATTTAATTAACCATGTTGTGTTTTATGTACTTTTTGATCCTAAGCTTCGAGAATCTTCCTGAACTTCCTCACTTCTCGATTCGCCTTCTTAATTGAGGCTTCATCTCATTTTCGCGGATTCTCGTCTGAGTGGGGGGTGTCGTGAAAACTCATATCACGTGCACCGCGTTGATGCAGTTTCCCCCGATCCGACTTCAATAAATCATATTGCCCGCCAAAAAATTTGCCGCCGAGGTTTTCGAAGCGCTTCCGTTTCCCTCGCCGGAGCCGAGCTCAGTCGATCAAGTCGCGACCTCGCTCGCTGCGCCGCGTGATGTCCTCCCGACCAATCGATGTCGTGGCCGCCCGGAAGTGAGAGAGAAAAGAACAACGGCGAGTCGACAAGGAGAGAGACACGTAAAAAAAGAGTAAGAAGAGCTACCTCAAATACAAGAAAACATCCAAGTTTTTCTTCGGATTTATCAAAAAACTTTAGTGATTCTTACAGTCCTTGATCCGCGTTCTTGTTTACTGTTCGGTTGCTGGTGTGTGCCTGCTGGGATTTCTACAAGATTCCACAAGAAATTGATAAAAGAGCCCTGTGCCCTCACCAAGACGATTTCTTGGCTTCCATATCGGCGAGGACATTCTGCGACGGGATTTAAGGTCAGATAATCATTTATTTAAGTTTGGTGGCTTCCTGTTTCTCCTTTGAGTCAAATAAATACATAAGGCCATACGCCAGTCGGCCAGTATTAAACCAGAAACTTATATCCATTACTGGAAGGCGACTTTGTACTTTTGAACTTACCTTTAACGACGTGTTCAAGATCAACACCAGAAGCTTCTTGCTTAATTTTTAAGTGCACCGATGTGCTAAATATTGTACATACAGTTATTACGAATTACGTCGCAATCCGGTGACGTCAGGGTGAACCCAACTGTTATAATAATTCAGGTTTTTATGGAACTTTTTGTTTCATGCCTTTGATCCGGGACGAACAGCCGGCATGAACGTCCTTCCACGCTTGATCTATCTCCCTATTCTACCCAAGCCGTCTTTTTGGATGAGGCAGATGTAAGTTTTTATTCTTTAAATCACGAAACCGCACTATTGCCTAGAGAGCTACAGGATCTTCCTTATTATGGATCTGATGGTAACACCCATATGGTAAATAGTACGTATTACCTTAGGCCTTATTAGATAGGGAAAACCCCAAATACAAACGAACCGCGTGACAGCTGCCACCTCTGAGTCAGTAGGTGAAGTTTCGGTGCTGACACCAGTGCCACCTGTGACTCGGTGGAGGAAGTTCCGCCACATGTCTATCTCCGAAATTATTAAACTAATAAGACTTTTTTGTAAGAAGAGGAAGAGAGATCAAGAAAAGGAAAAACAGATGGATTCACTACATCACTACAATCGGTTCACTCGTTCCAAAGTTACAGGAAGGTCAAAGTCGAAAATTGAAAATTGAAAAAAAAAAGACTCCCTTTGGTCAATTAAAAAAAAAAAGACATTTTATATGTTGTTTTTGATGGGCATCAGTCGATTTCAAACTCCTAAATGAAACAAATACAATTCGAGTGAAATTAGTCGCATAAGTGAGTTTTTTAAAAAAGGCAAAAAGTCGATTCTAAAAGGGCCTCAAAATCGACCAAGTCTTTCTACAAAATTATTAAACCAAGAGGACTTTCGTTTGTAGGAGAAGAAAAAGGGCATCAAGAAAAGGACAAAAACAGTTGGATTCACTACAATCCACTCGTTCTAAAGTTACAGGCGATCAAATTTGAAAAATGAAAAGAAAAGCGTAATTGCATTTTTCAATACCTTTAATTTCATCTAAAATTAATTTTTATTTTCAACTTTCGAATATTATACCTTTTAGAGAATTGGACCAAGTAATGCCATAACATATTAAGTGTTCAATTTAATGCAACATCTAGAAACGTTCCAACTGCATTCATTATTAAGAGTAATAAAGGGAAGCCATGAGCAACTTCGAAAAAGGACGAACCCTCAAATGCTCGATAAAAAATTCATGAAAGCAAAACTGTACCTATGGGTACAAGGAAAGTATGGAGTGGCATGTTGGAGACGCGCACAATTCGAAGGTAAAAGATGGCGGGGACAATAATTAAAGTGATCAATTTCTTGAATAAAAGAACGTTTCGACGAGAAACACACGAATGCGGCCGGGTCCCGGTAATTTGTCAAAAGAAATTTTATGCCTCGGTCCTTAATTATAGGGGGTCAAGTTCTTATTAATAATAGGATGCTAACATTTTTTGAATGGTTCTAAATTCTTTAATACCTTTGTTCGTCAGAGGATCCTGTCAATGAATAAACGCGTCTGTATCTGTTTTTAGAAATTAAAAGACATGGCAGGGGTGAATAATAAAAAAATCTTTGGTTTAATAATTAATTTAAAATGTTCCTACTTTTGTGGTAAAAAAGTGATTTTCGTACGTTAAGTTTTGAAACTTCCAAAAATATCTAAAAAATGGGTAAAAAATTAAACGTCAATACATTTCACCCTGTAGCTCCCACATTTTTACAGCCAAAGTTCTGAAGTAATTCCGAAATGCCGTACACTCGTAGCCCTTTTTTGGGTTATACATTATGACGAATTTTTAAATTCTTTAGTAAAAATTAAGACCAAGGCCCGAACATCCTTTCAAACCGTTTTTAATCCTGAGGGATGGGCACGTAGAAACCTCTTTTTCTCTGGACAGTGGAAAAAAGGTCAAATTAAATTTTGAAGCGAAACGTACAGAACTATCCAAATTTGCTGAATTGTCCGAATGTTGATGAAAGGTCAAAAAATCGAAATTTGCTATAACTGTTTTTTTTTTAACTTATTTGAAATGATTTTGAAAAATAAATTTCTTTTTTTTGTCTACACTTTTAATTTTATTCAGGATGGTGTGACCTTGTAAGAAAAAATAAAAGTTGTAAAAATATGATAAAAAGATAATATTCATATTAAAAAATAGTTGATTATGGTTACTAAAATTATAATCGTTAAATTAGAAATCTAATGACATCATTTTGTAGAAAAAAATCGCCAATAAAGAGATCCAACTAATTACCATTTAAAATTCCAAAAGACAAGCACTTAAAAAAAAATCAAGTAGAAAAATTGCATTTTGGTTGTCACACCTAAAATGGGCCCAACACATTTTTTTCTTCGTGAGTTACATATGGCAAGCATGACTCGTCATTTTTAGCTGCTTTGAACTCAGGATATCGATGGTGAAAACATAATTTATATGTGTGCATTTTTAACGCAAAAAAACATACAACGATCGAAGAAAAATCATTAAGTAGTGTATCATGTAGTTAGTATTCATCATGTAGTATTAGTAAGTAAGAAAAAAATATTTTAAATATTGCAAAAAAGTAACATTTGAAATATCCGAAAAGAAGCAAACTTCTAAAAAGCCAAATTAAAAGCCAAATTTAAATAAAAAATTGCATTTGATTTTTCACCTACACACCTAAAACTGAATAAAAAATATTTTTTGATTTTTGATTTAGTACGTAAGTGACACCTCGTTTTCTGCTCCTTTGAACTGAGGAATTCAGTGGTGAAGACAGAATTTATGTATCTGGGACACAGAAATCATCACAAATGAAAGAAAAATCATTGTATGTTATGTATGTAAGTTAATGCATGTTAATTGTATTTGATGTAAAATAAATATATTGTACAAATATATATTTCGTCATGCGAACAATTGAAAAATTGGCTAAAATTATGCGAAATATAGCAATAAATAGATTTAGAGAACCACCAATCTCATGAAAGACAAATTTAAGTGCAAAGTCGCACAGTGAAAACAGAATGATCGTATATGCATTTTTAACGGAACAATCAACAAAATTCGAAGCAAAACAGTCAATAATTGAAGAAAATTATAGGAAATATTGCCATTTGAAATTTCAATGGACAGGAGATTGCGTCAAATTGAAAGCACTGTACAACCAATAAACTTGTGGCGGAACTTTATTCTCCGACTCACAGGTGGCAGCATTGGTCGAGATCCTTCATAACATCACACCGCCTTTCCTGTGCCGAATTTGTCTTCAAACACAAGTTCCAATTATGAACTCTCTTACTGACGAGGCCTTACCAGGGACGAAACGCCAACACCACATACATAGGCTACAACGATCTCAGATCGTCCCAGTGATGTTTCCCTGAAAAACGAGAATCTTTTCTGGGTGGTTGATTTCTTGGGATGTGGTCCTTTTTTTAATTAAATAAGGTACAGCGGGTGCTTCAAACTTCGTTGTTTATTGCCGTTTTGGCACAAATTGGTGCCTTCATCAGAGTTTTGTACAACAACATACGGAATACTTAATTTAAAGTTATAATTTGTACACTAGCAAGAAGAAACGGTGGAGTAACAGGTAGGTAAATTGTAAACTACTGAACATGAAAAAAATATATATAAAGATTACTACAAGTAAACAAAATATTAGGGTATTATTATCGGATATTATATGTTTGCACTATGTTTACGTCATCGGTTTGGGAACATTTTGCTCTTATGAGAGGGGTCCATACTGTTCTTGGATGTCTCCAGAATTGTACGTTAATGGTCAAATTATAAAATTTATGATAGAGTTAGATGCATGCTGGCCAGTGCTTTGCCGACTTACTCTCTAATAGCGTTTTTGGGTGGCCGCTCTAGAGGGCTCTGAGAGTATTCCTATCTTCTGTTTCCTCATCAAAAATTAAAGCATGGGAATACTCTCAGAGCGGTCTAGAGCGGCCACCCTAAAACGCTCTAAGGGTCATCAGTTCAGTAGAAATGATGAGTAAATTCTCCGACCGTCGGCGTCGTTTTGCGTCATACATAGTCTCCCTGTCTTTTTTTTTTTAAAGTTGTACTAAAACTTTCTATCCTTCTCGAATGTTTTCTTTTAAACCTACTGGATGGTCCAAGTTGACGTGTTTTCTAAGTGGAGACACCAGTTTATATATAAAAAAGAACATAAAAAAAATCAAATACTAAGACCAAGGACTTTAAGGACTACAGGACTGCTCATAGCTGCGTCACTTAAACAAGAGCTCGAAATAGTGACGTAGGCAAAGTGCGGCCCTGCGAGTGATGTCGCCACATTTCGTATCGGGGCACTCGCGGGCTTGCAACAGCCAATCAACAGCTATAATATTAACCACCGTAGAACAGCGGATTTTGACAAAGGTCTGCTATACTGCATCATGAGGCAACTAAACCATGTACCACAATTCACTCTTTCTTTATTCTCTTCAGTTTTAGGGCCTATAGCTGCTAGGACTATAGGGCAAAGGCTCTTTGTAAAGATTTTTCAAGTATATTTTCAAAAGATTAGGCCGATTAGGGGGCTTAGGAGAGAACTTGTTGTTAAATATATCTCAAATCAAACCTGAAACATTATGATTCAGATCAAGTTGTTTCGTCTGGTATTTTGATAGGTTGGTCCGCCATATTGCTTTAAGGGGCATTTAGGTCAAATGACGAAATTCTGGAATGGTCACTTGCATCGTGCTATCTGGAGACCCCCTCTTGTTTTAGAGTTTTGACCTCCCCTTTTAGCAGTGGGAACCTTTGAATTGATGACGACTTCCGGCGGAAGTGACTTCTCGGTGACGTCGTGGCGTCTTACGTCAAACTATTGCAAAACAGTTGTCACTGTCATTATTTTTATAAATTCTGATTTCCAATCCAATCGAATATCGAACTTATTTACCCTAGCGCTCCTGGTTAGAGCGCTTGGAACTAGGTTAGCTAAGGGCTTCACAAGCCTTTAGCTATCTTCAAGGGTTTCTAAAGCTTAACTTCTAACCTAACAAAAACCAAAAGCAAGCGACAATCAATTTCCGGTCCGTCTTTAAGTTTCTGACGTTTGTATGGAGTATGCTGACGACAAAATTACGTCAGGGGAACCATTTAAGCGACGAACTTCCGACCAAAAAAAGGGGGCCATTTTTAGGGAAATATCGGCATTTGTTGCCTCTGTCCATATCTCCTAGATCATTCTTCTTCTTCTTGTGGTTCCTATCCGTTACGGATGTTGGCAATCAGTATGGCGAGCCTAACCTTGTTTACGGCAATGCGGAAGAGTTCGGTTGATGTTTTTCCGGTCCACTTCCTGAGGTTATGCAGCCAAGATATTCTTCTCCTTCCTGGACCTCTTCTTCCATCGATTTTTCCCTGGATGATTGTCTGGAGTAAGGAGTACCTGGAGTCGTTTCTCATGATGTGGCCCAGATATTGCAGTTTTCGGATCTTGATGGTGTTCATAATTTCTTTTTGTTTATTCATCCTTCTTAGTACCTCTTCATTAGTGATATGTTCGGTCCATGATATCCTCATCATTCTTCGATAGAGTCGCATTTCGAAGGCTTCTATTTTCTTGGATGTGTTTTCATTGAGTGTCCAAGATTCCGTCCCGTATAAGAGGATAGAAAAGATGTAACATCTGAGAAGTCTCATTTTTGTTTACAGTGTAAGATCATGGCTTCTGAAGAGTTTGCTCATTTTGTTGTAGGCGGCTGTGGCTTTGGCGATTCGTGATTTGATTTCTTGAGTTGCGTCCCAGTTCTCGTTTATAGGTGTTCCCAGGTACGTGATGTGTGGTACTCTCTCTATTGGTTGGTTGTTGATGGATAACTGGATGTTGTCGATCTTGTTTTTGCTAATGACCATAATTTTGGTCTTTTGTATGTTTATGTCCAAACCATATTCCTTACTAACTCTTGCTATTTTGTTGATAAGTTGTTGTAGTGCTTGTGGGCTATCTGCGAACACGATGGTGTCGTCCGCGTATCTTATATTACTCAATTTCTTCCCATTTATTGAGATGCCCTCCTCTTCTTCGTCGTCGAGCGCTTCTTTAAAAATCTGCTCGGAGTAGATGTTAAATAGCAGGGGTGAGAGTACACAGCCCTGCCTCACTCCTCGCATTATTTTGACGGCCTCAGTTGTTTCTCCGTCGACTCTTATTGTTGCAGACTGGCCCCAGTACAAGCTACTTATGATATTCAGGTCATTGGTATCGATCCCTGTCTTCCTTAATATTTCCATCATTTTGCCATGTTGAACCCGGTCAAATGCTTTGGCGTAGTCAATTAAACAACAGTAAACGTCAAGGTTAACGTCTCTGCATCTCTGGACAAGGACTTGGACAGCAAAGAGTGCTTCTCTGGTTCCCATCGCATTGACGAACCCGAACTGGTTTCGAGAGATTAGGTTCTCGCATCGATTGTATATTCTTTTATGGATGACTTTGAGAAAGGTTTTCAGCAGGTGGCTCATCAGACTTATCGTTCGATATTCTTCACATCGTTTTGCGCCTTGTTTCTTTGGCAGTGCAATGAACTCTGAGACTAGCCATTCTTGTGGTATTTTACCTGATTTGTAGATGTTGTTGAAAAGTTTGGTGATCTTCTTTAATCCATTTTCGTCTAAAAGTTTCAGGAACTCTGTCTGGATGTTGTCAGGTCCTGCTGCTTTTCCTTCTTTGCTCTGCTCTATAGCTGCCCTCACTTCTGATTCCATTATTTCTGGCCCACTCTGTGCATTACTCCGGGGATCTGGGGGTCTCTCTCTATTATCCTCAAAGAGGTGCTCTACGTACCTAGTCCACATCTTCTTCTTCTCTTCCATGTCTACAATGATGTTCCCATTAGCGTCAACTAGTTTCCCTAAGTTTGTATTCCTTCTTTGTCCAGTGACTTCTTTCACCTTCCGGTGGACGTTAAAGTAGTCATATTTCAACTGCAGTGCCTCTATCTCCTCACAGTTCTCTTTCTGTTCCTTTTCTTTAGCCATTCGTATTTCGTTCCTTATGATGTTGTTTATCCTTTTGTATTCTATGGTGTTATTCTTGTTCAATCTTCTCTCTTCCATTAGGTTTAATATGTAATCTGTCATCCAGGTTTTCTTCCTTACTCTTTGTCCGTTTTCCTTTAGAATAGTGTTCTTAATGTTTTCCACTTTACTTTTCAGGTGATTCAAGTGTTCTTCTACTGAGCTATCTTCTGTTGTTTCTGCCATTGCTGCATTCAGCTCTTTCTCTACACATTCTTTGATCTTCCCGTTTTTCAGCTGTCTTAGGTTAACTTTTAATGGAGCAGCTTTCTTTATCTTCTTCATAACCACTTTGAATCTTCCGATAACTGGCACGTGGTCGGTTCCCATATCTGCTCCCGGGAAGGTTCTCATACTTAAGCAGCTGTTTCTGTACCGCTTGTTGACTAGTACGTAGTCTATTTGATTCCTGACTATTCTCCCAGGTTTATCAAGGGGCGATCTCCATGTGTATAAACGCCTCGGTGGTTGTTTGAACTGTGTGTTGAGGACTACAAGGCCGTGTTCGTCTGTAAATTTTTCGAGCATATCTCCTCTCTCATTCCTCTTTCCCAAACCGAAAGACCCGATGAGCTCGGTTTTTTCTCCAGCTCCCAACTTTGCGTTAAAGTCCCCCATGATGATGTTAACTTCTTTTTTGGGTAGCCTCTCGAGTATTTGGGCGACATTCCTGTATAATTCTTCAACTTCCCCTTCACCTTTATCTGCAGTGGGGGCATAAATCTGGATGATGTTTAGATTTACTGGTCGGGCGTTAATCTGTATTAGAAGGACTCTTTCTGAGAATGGGACAAAGTTTATGACACTCTGCGCTATCTCCTTGGTGACAACAATGCCTACCCCATTCAGAAACTTACCATCTTGTGTTCCTGCATAGTACACTCTGTGTTCGTCCACATCCACCGAACCCACTCCCGGCCACCTCATCTCACTAACTCCCATGATGTTTACTTTCATTCTTCTCATTTCTTTTGTTGTGTTGTTGATATTTCCAGCTTGTGCCATCGTTTTAACATTCCAAGTACCAATCCTTATCTCCCTGTTCACTCTCATTACACTGCTCAAAACATTTCCTCCCGGAGATCCGATCGAGGAACTATTCCGGACCTGTTTTGTTGTGAGCCTTGCCATGATGATTTTTACTAGGACTTATCCATTCTGGATCTTTAATGAGGTGGTTTGTCCAAAATTCTTCCTCATCCTTATGTCGTTGATTACTTGATTGTAATTCATCCGCCTTTGGGGCCGATTTCTCAACCCCAGGACAATAGGGTGCCCTTACTCTTGTCGGCTCATCCACCCGAAGCTGTTGGCTGACAAGAGGGGATTACTTATACCGGTAATCACTCGGTCGACAGAGCCTCGTTAGTTGTCTAGCAGGGTGCACCACGTGCAGGTGAGGTTGTCAGTTGGTTAGGCTTTTACATTGTTCTGCCTACCCCTTACACCCCCCTTGTAATCGCGGCTGTCAGTAGTGTCAATAATTGTCAACGAAGTCGCTGTCATTATTAGTAGGGTTTTCGGGTAGATTCTCTAGAGAGGTATGAGAGTATCCACATCCATTGTTTTCTCATTAGCACGGCCCTTCGAGTGAGGTCGCCACATTTCGTGTCATGGCACTCGCGGGCTCTCAAGAGCTAATCAAGAGCTGGAATACTGACCATCCCAGAACAGCTGATTTTGACAAAGGTCTGCCATACTGCGTCGTGGGGCAACTAAGCCATGTACCACAATTGATTCTTTCGTCCTTCTCTTTAGTTTTAGGGTCTTTAGCTGCTAGGACTATAGGGCAAAGGGCTACTTGGCTCTTTGTAAAGTTTATTAGGCCAATTAGGGGCCTTACGAGAGAACTTAAAGATAAATATATCTCAAATCAAAGATGATGATTCAGATCAAGTTGTTTCGTCTGGTATTTTGATAGGTTGGTCCGCCATATTGCTTTGAGGGGCACTTAGGTCAAATGAGGAAATTCTGGAATGGTCACTTGCATCGTGCTATCTGGAGACCCCGTCCTGTAGGAGTGGGAACCTTTGAATTGAACACGGCTTCCGGCGGAAGTGACGTCTCGGTGACGTCGTGGCATCTTAGGTCAAATTATTGCAAAAAACTGTGTCACTGTGATTATTTTTATAATTTCTGATTTCCAATCCAATCAAATCTCGAACTTATTTCTCCTGGCACTCCTGGTTATAGTGTTTGAAACCCTTAGCTAACTTAGATCCAAGGTTTTCTAAAGCTTAGCTTCTAACCTAACAAAAACCAAAAACAATCGACAATCAATTTCCGGTCCCGCTCTAAGCTTCTGACGCTTGTATGACGTATGCTGACGACAAAATTACGTCAGGGGAACCATTTAAGCGACGAACTTCCGGCCAAAAAAAAAGGGCAATTTTTAGGGAAATATCGGCATTTGCTGGCTGTGTCCAAATCTTCTAGGTCGTTGGTCACTTGTAATCACGGCTGTCAGTGTTGTCAATCATTGCGTAGGTTCCGCCGACCGCAGCAGCTTAGAAGTTTAGTCAGCGAACGCTGAAAATCGGCACCTGATTGGCCAATTTCAGGGTTCGCTGACTAAACTTCTCAGCTGCTGCCGTCGGTAGAACGTACCCATTGTCATTGAATTCGCTGTCATCATCAGTAGGGTTTTCGGGTAGATGCTCTAGAGGGATGTAAAAGTATCCCCATTTATTGTTTTCTGATTAGAACTTGTTTCGGAACGAAATGAATGCTTTCTGGTCAGATATTGTTCGATTGTGACGTCACTCTGATTGTACATAAATCGAGAGGATTAGGCCGTCTTTAAAGTCTAGCGCCGTTCCACCAAGACGAGCTTTTTGTTTCATTGCACTGGAATTTTCTGTTCTACTGGAATTTTGATGTCTCTAACTTTATAGATCAACGATCTGTCTACATTGGAGCTCCTTGCTCCCCTCCATTTTCGAACTCACTAAACTCTCACCCTTCTCTAAACTTCTCTTGCAGTTTGGATTATTGAATTCTAAGTTTGGATAATTGAACTCTTGTTAGGTGTGCAAGCAATTCCCAATAGGGTAGGCACAATCCTACCCACCTCCATAGAGTATATTCATATTTTAAAAACTGTAAAAACTGCAAAGAAAAACTATGGTAATTAAAGAGGAACAATTAAAATATGCAAATTTGCATCTGATTATTCTTGGTAACACAGAATTGCCTTTTACTAAAAAAAAACTGTCTGTAATTACCGCCGAAGAATATGAGGGGCGCTAATAACATTTTTTCTTCACAGGTGGATCCTTTTAATATTAATTTGAATTTCAAACAAATTTTAAATAACGCATAGTAACGTAACGAAGCGTATAACGCATTTAATAAATATTAATAAGATGTATTTATAAAGTCATTAAACGTAGTTTAACATATCAGCACTTGAGATTTTTTGTCGCTTCATTTTAACCGACTTCAATGTGAAAACTCTTTAACAAAATTGAGGCCAGTGGGGGTGCGTGCTTGGTGGACGAAGAAGGAAACTGCCCCGGTTGGAGCAGGCCGATAAGCAAATTCCTCTATTAGCATACTGTATATAATGCTTTTGTTACAATAATCTCCAAGGCGATATATGCATCAAATTAACCTAATAAAATTTTGTGCATGCCCAAGAGCTCTGCTATTGAAAAAATTTATTGGCAGATACGAGAAGCTTATTAAAGCCAAAGCAGCATAAAAATACGTCCAATTTAATCGAAGTTATTCCACAATAAGAATTAATTTTATTAGTTGGGCTTGGCCCCGAAATCACTTTAGAAAAAATATTAATTAAACAAAATCGTTCAGATATCGCGAGGCAGTCGGACCTGACCATTATGGAAACTAGTTTGTGGTGCAATCAAATTGAAATTTTTTCTTTTGATCGCGCAAAAGAGAGCATTATGCAAATTTATATTTTTATATGTGAGATATTCTATATTGTTAGTTCTTTGTTTTTGCTAATCTTATTTTTTTGGTCAATAATAAATGAAAGGCTTTTTATACCTACCTTCTTTCAGCCCATGTTGAGAAGATACGATAAAAATGTCAAAGTCAACGAAAGCCTATTTGAGGTCAATAATAAGTGAATGGTTTATAATTAGCCAGTTTTCTGTTTAAGGAGCACTCCCCAGTGTATGACCAGAAGCCATTAAATATTTAT
Source organism: Taphrorychus bicolor (assembly GCA_951812265.1). Taxonomy (NCBI): domain Eukaryota; kingdom Metazoa; phylum Arthropoda; class Insecta; order Coleoptera; family Curculionidae; genus Taphrorychus; species Taphrorychus bicolor. The sequence goes on from OX638302.1 coordinate 16,874,677, forward strand.
TTGATCCAGAATATGACTTAGTTAAAAGCTATTTGCAAAAAGGATGATTTCATCATTTGCCTCCGATAAACGTAGGTAACCAATAATAGAATTTGTATCTATTATGTAGCAAATAATATGATGTATGTATTTTCTAAATTGCGCTTAATACCCGACCACTTTTCATTATCGTAACCGGTGGAAAAGTAAATAGCGACAGCGGAAAATGCACGACGTATAATTTTCAGTTTGGTTCGGGTCGATCGTGTCGCGAAATCCAACATGGCTGCGCAATATACATCATAAGCACACGTTTTGCTGCAATAACGTCTTTTCTCGATTTGAATATCGGTCGCGATAAGCAACTCATTAGCATTATTGATGGTGAGTTTTCGCCTTTGCTTTAAATTTAGAACGCAGATCAGAAAAATGAGAATCGAGCCCTACGTTGAGATCTTTGAAAACACCAAGATACAATCAGGCACTTATCCCGGTAGCATGCCAAAGTCACAATGACGTCAGTTTGGTCAGTTAGTCGTGTTGGTCCGTTTTAGTCACATTGCTCACGGTATAAATACGTCATCAAAGTAACGTGATTGAAACGTCATTATTATTATTATCGTGTGTCGTTTATGTAAAGTTACATGATTGTATTAGCAAATGTTAGTACACATTCAACAAAATGGAATTTAGTAGTGAAATTGAGGTGATGGCCGATATTTAGACTACATTTATAAACTCTGCAGTTCCTGTGATTGGCCTATGTCCATCGGCCACTTTATGCTGTTTAGTGTTAGTGTTAAGCAACAATCATAAATTATGTTTTAATTTACAAACCTATATTAGCTCCAGGAGCAAAAGTAATATTCGAAATGCACAATGTTTTTTCATAGCAAAAATTCCTGACGTTAATCTGATGCTTTAGTTAGGTCATTTCCAAAGTCATCAGATCACCTACCTGACGACAGTTTCGCCTGACGTCACAAAGCTGTAACTTGGGATCGTCACTCTGGCGTCACAGTTTAGGTGATTTCAACGTCACGTCTGTCGTAACAATGGCGTCATTTTCACGTCTTCCCGTTACTGGGTACCTTTAACTTAAAATAAAGAGATTTGTGCACCGTCGAAAACTTGTACTAAATTCTTTTATTTTGTGAGTTTTGGACTAAACTCTCCAGGGGAGGAGGGACTAAACCTTTAAGTGTGTCCCACTAAGAAGATTCATTTTTATTCATCAACACGTCATTTTCATCTTCAACACATTAAAATTCTTAAAGCTAACTATATTTTTATAACAAAGTGAAGAGGAAGCATTGGCATTTCATGATGAATGTCACATTTTGTTACCGAACTATGCAAGGTGTGCATTTTGGAAAATAACAATTTACTGATAGCCCAGCGAATTTTCATGTAAATTATGTCAGATAACATAACCATGCGATTAATTAATAATCGTAGCAAACCGAGTTTACAAAAATAACCTTCAGTTGTTGCTATCACAACCATGCGTGATGGCCCAGAAACAAGATATGAGAATTTGCCAAAACGATAGTGCTTCCTCTTGAACTTAGAACTAAATTTTCGAAAAGAAATATCATCGAAATTATTGATATAGCCCTAAAGTTGACAATAAATTTAACAAGCCACACATAGGGACTGGGTATCTACTAGATTCATATTCTTATCACATTTGAAACAAGACAAAAAATACTAAATAAAAAAAAAATTGAAAACCCATAGCTAAAAAGACCTAGGAAAAAGGACTGCAGTGTCTCAAAAAAAGTTGTCAACATACAGACCCTTAGATGGGCAGTGGGTTCATTCCAACCATTTAAGGCGCCTAGTGAGTAGTCACCTTTCTACAGGAAGGTCTGGACATACTTGCACCAATAATAATGAAGATCTTTAGATCAAGCCTGCCCTAGGGATACATCCCAACCAGCTGGGCCAAGGTTAAAGTAGTATATATACCAAGAGCGGGACGTAACGAACCGCTACCTAAGGCTCTAAGACCCATAAGTCTAACATCCTTCCTACTGAAAAGTCTGGAAAAGATAGATTTATATATTAAGCAAGGTGCGTTGACCCGACGCTCTCTCAACCCACATCGGTATGCATATCAGAGCAGCAAATCGACCGATCTAACAGTGAACAACCTCGTCAGGAAGATCTCGCATGACCTCAAGGAGGGGAGCATAGCCATAGGGATATTCCTGGTCATTGAAGGAGCTTTCAACAATTAACTCTCTGACTCTCTCTGTAAAGCGCTTGGTGCTAGAGGGGTAGAGCAGACTATTCAGGACTAGACGCGCAGCAAGCTGAACAACAGAGCAATCACCATAACCCTTCAGGACACAACAGTTTGCTTCAGAGCCGCCAGGGGGTGAACGCAGGGAGGAGTTCTATCACCTTTTCTGTGATTGAACTGTGGGATGTGGATTTTCAGGCGTATGCAAACGACCTTGTGATCCTGATTCGAGGCTATCAAGGAGGACGCATAACCGCAATACTCCAGGAGATTCTTCTCTCTCTCTCTCTTCCAACACCATCTACGAGTGGTGGGGAGAAGATGTCTATCAACCCGGACAAAACCGTGGTAGTTGCGTTCGCAAGGAGGAGAAAATTGAGGTCTTTGAGGCCACCCTTCTTGCGGGGCAAAATCATTCTATTTGCAGAGAAGGTGAAATATCTGGTAGTAACACTGATAAGACATTAAAATGGAATGCACATATGCAAAGAACGATCATCAGCAGGGCTAAATTGTCCTTATGGATATGCAAAAAGTACTACAGAAAAAACTGGGAATTAAAACCCAAATTAAATCACTGTATGTGACGGTCATTAGATCAATGATCACGTATGGAACCATTGTCTGGCATTCCAAGGGCGAATAAAGAAGGGCGAGGTGCAAACTGAGTCACTTGCAGCGTTAATCCTGCCAGGCCATCAATGAGGCATTTGCCACCACTCCAACATTGGCCTTGGAAAGAACTCTCGGGCTAATTCCGTTCTACATTTTAGTGGAGAGGGAAGCCAAGTGGAGTATATACAGACTCCACAACACACAGGGGGGGGACAATCTGAATTGACCGGCCATGCTTTTCTGGGTATGCCTTCGGACATAATGCCCCCCTGTCACTTACACTTATTCGGCCTACAAGGTGCAAAGGAGGAGTGGGACCGGAATAAACTAGGGCTACTGAGCGGGCACCACTGCTGGTACACGGATGGCTCGAAAACTCCCGAGGGAGTGGAAGCTGGGGCGTATGGCGGTGGACAGAGATACAGATTCCAGGAGTCTGGGAAAGCACGCAATAATATTTCACTGGGAGCTCGATGCCATTGAAATATCTGCCAGGTCGATAAGCAATCAAAACTGGACAAACAAAGATATCAAAATATATTCGGACAGTCAAGCGGCACTCGAAGCACTTGACTGCAGCAGGATCTCTTCGAGAACTGTCTGGGGGGTTCGAAACATACTGAACTACAATCAGAATGGATGGAGTGTCTCGGGGAATAAGGGACTGCGAGCTGTTTAGTCAGTTTTAGTCAAAATTAGGCGACGTTCCGACCCTACTCCAGGTCATCATCAGGCTAAAAACAATGCATCACATAAATATTGCCATTAATAACGAGGAAACGTCAAGGATACGGGAAATTCAAAATTCAAAATTAATGAACTAAACACCACACTAATAAAAATAAAAAATAAAAAACTTGGAAGCAAACCGAATTCAATGACGCAAACTCTACACGTAGTTTAGTAAAAACTATATCCCTGGTAATAAATTAAAATAATTAGCTGGGAGCAGGTACTCACCTTCTAAATGACTTGTTGACATTCGTCAAAAACATGGTGACGGGTAATTAGAACCCATTCATTAGTGGGGCATATAGGAAGGCTGAAGATGCTGTCCCACACTATACTACAACGCCAAGTAACATAACACCAAGCAATAACATACGATCAAAAAGACGAGACAGTGATGCTGCTACACATGTACAAGACAGATAAACATTCAATAAAGCTCGGGCCAATGCAGCAGTTGATCGACATTAATATACATATACTATCAAATACGAGCGTCTACTGAAAGACGGAATGGTACTAGGGCATCGTGGTCAGCCCGAAGCGAAATACGAAAAAAAAAAAACACATTTCCACCTTATTCCCCGAGACACTCCATCCATTCTGGTTGTATAGTTACGAGGGACGATATCATTCATCCGTTAATACTGAACCACATTGGGGAGCATAATACGCTAACCTTAGTCTGGCTTCCAGGTCTCAAAGGCCTTGAGGGCAATGAAATCGATTCTCTTGCAAGGGAAGCGGCGAGTGCTACCTTCATAGGGTCTGAATCGGTCTTGGGTATCGCAAGAGAGGTATCGAGTAGGCAATAATCCAGATTTTTGATTTTTTTGTGGAGAGTGAATAGGTCGTGCTTATCTTGTAGTGACTCGATTTCAATGCACCTTTCTGTTAACCAACGCTCCTTTGCCTTCCGGCACTCTGTTCTCATCCTTCGATTAAGTTCTTCGTAACAATCCCCGCTTCTGGCCTTTTCTCTGACTAGCTTTACACTGCAGTAATCAAACCGAGGATATCCTAAGAGCCCGTGATCTGGTGGCCAGGACCTGTTATGCGTTGAGGTTGGCCAGACTGCAGAGAATAGTCTGCCTAGGCGCATTCAAAACAACACCAGGAGCAGCTCTCAATGCCTTATTGGGTCTGCCAGAGCTTCCAATCTGGATGAAGAAGAAGACGATGGTTTCCTGCAGGAGGATGGATTGCTGCGACCAGTGGAAGAAAACAGTCATGGGAAGCGGTCACACGCAGATCGTCAGCTTCATCCAGCTGGACATCCCAATTGTCCTGTCGCAGGAGGTGCGCTCTTGCAAACGGCTGAGACTAAAACAGCCATTTGGGATTAACATCCCGATAAGAGAGAATTCAAAGAAGAGCTGCTTCAACAACCTTTTGAGAATAATCAGGTATGGTATACAGACGGATCAAGAATGGTTGATTCACAGTCATCCGGTATAGCCGGAATATACAAAGCAGGCCATGAAGAGGGAAAGAGCTTTCTCTTGAGAAGCCACACGACAACGGTTTTCCAGGCGGAGGTGTTTGCAATTCTCGAAGTGGCCACACGATCAGAACTCAAACAAAGAGCAGAACAGAACATCTTCATCCACTCCGACGGTGAGGCGGTCTTGCGAGACATCTGCAGGAACAATCCGAGTTCAAAGCTCCTTCAGAACTGCAGGGATGCTCTAGAGACACTGGAAGAAACAAAAAGGGTAACTGGACATAGGGGCATTGAAGGAAACGAACGCGATGAATCGGCCAAGCGTGGTTCCCAGACGTGCTTTACTGCATCGGAGCCATGTCTATGAGTAATCAATATGTACGTCTCTCACACTCTAAATGAGTGGGCGTGGGAGAGTACAAGGACAAACTGGATGCAATCATGATTGTGTAGGCAGATCAAGGATATCCACCCTAAACTGGATAGATCCAAGGCCTCGTGGCTACTTGGGAGAAGTCGGCAGTGTCTGGGAGACCTTATAGAAATCCTCACTGGCCACTGCAGGCTAAAAAGACACGTGCACCTCCTAGAAGTGGTGGACAGTCCACTCTGCACCCACTGTAGAGCAGAGTCTTCATCCACTTTCTGGGGGTGTGTTATAGGTGGGCGCGATTGCGCCACAGGACACTGGGAGCCGCCTTCATCCATCGAGAGGAGCTTCCGACTCTGAGATGGGACGGGATACTGTCCTTCATTAGAGGGGCGGGTCCGCTCATGGAGGGAATGAGGGCCCAGCCCGGGTAGATCGGGGGACTGTGAAAAGGGTCTTCAAGGCCTAGTCGCACGGCTTCGGCCCCCCAACATCTACTACTACTACTACTACTTCTAGTACTGTTACCTTCACATCAATGGTCAAGAAACCTCCATCAGCATCAATTTCTAGAAAAAGGTTTTTCTTGGAAAGTTGGTACGTTACGATTGTGTAGCTGCAAAGCTGGAAACATCAACAGTGGAGTAGGACAGAAAATTCTAGTAAAATTTAAACAAAAAGGATTTTTTACAAATTAAAATTTTGGATGTTTTACAACTTTATTCCGAATATATACTCTAAATCTTGTATCTGAACTGATGTCTTCATCCAGAGAACGCGTCAAAAAAAGACCATCCTGCAGATTTTTAACGTTAAGTTTCTGATCTAACAGATCGCTGATCCACAAAAGTGAAGTTTTAGTACAATTACCACCAAAACCCTTTTATTAAAATTTAAAATTTTGGACGTTACGAATCTTGTTGAAGGAATGTATTTAATGCTGCATCCGGAATGAAGTCTTAGCTTAGAAAACGCATTAACAGAAGGACTGTGCAGCAGGTTTGCGTTGCAAAGTGCGTGTTTAGCAGATCGTTGATCTTTGTGGCAAGAGAGTCAGGAGACAGATCTGTCTGAAAAAAAAGAGTCGACTGGAACAGAAAATTCTAGCCAAATATCCTCAAAAGTTACGACAATATTCCGATAATTTAACTGAATTGGTGACCCTTAGAGTCTATGAAGCTGGTTTCTATTGTAAAGATTGTGGTTTATTAGATCGTTGATCTACATTCGAGTAGGACATAAACCAACTTATTCCGAGAATGTTATTATCGTTTTGTTTGAACTTGTGTCTCCACTTAACACCAAGCTTCAACAAAAGACTGTCCAGCATGTTTTTAACGTAACGTTTATGGTTTAACCGATAGAGGATCCGCAAACTTGGAGACATCATGACATTGACATCATAACAGTCGAGTAGAAAAGAAAATTCTACATTTCCTTTCAAGATGTTCCTCTATCTCTTTCTCTGTATGTAAAGTATAAAATTCGAACATTTACTACGTTTTTCTTTTGAGATATAAAATCTTAATTTTTAGTTCCTCACCACAGTTTTTTCCCGATTTCATAGAGACGACAGCAATGTGCGTAAAAGATTAGTTTCGGAAACTACCTCGTAACGTACGGGTGCCCGGGGTACCACTCCCTGAAACCGATAAACCCCGTAAATCAATGTCCGCGTTAATCTGAGCGGCTTATCCGTGGTGCGACTCGCTCGGAATGGGTACGAATAAATATAAATTAGTCCCCGGCTGCCACTAATTTGCTGTCAACGTTACAACGTCATCGACAGCTCGGTATAGGAAATAATTAATTCTCCAAATGGAATGCAAAAGTTAAAGAAAATCGTCAAAGTTACATTAGTTGACAAAGAAATGGTATAAGTGACTCAGACATAGAGTTAGTAAATGATTCGGAATCAAATTACTGATGTGTCTGTAATTTTATTATAAACATGGTTTCCGTGGAAACAGAGCCAATGGGCGCTGATGGCCTCCGTTTCACACGTCACAAAGAGTGACGAGTAGGGATGGTATGTTCTTGGGGATGGTTTTTGTTTGGAGAAGAGACGTTGACATGATATCCATGGCCAACATCAGTGGATTTTCCCCCATCATTATATAGTCTGGCTGGAGAGAAAAATATCTATTCCATCTCTGGTAGATGCCCCCTACGGGACATCTCATCTTCGCCCATCGGATTCCGCCTGGGTGCCCCGCGTGTCGCCTCGGCTCCGCTACTGTTTGAATCCCGATTTAAATTCCTCCGGTGCACTTTTTATACGAAAACAAGAACCGGACGAGATGCCTCTCTACAGTATTATGATCATCTGACCGTCGAGACTTAGATCCCTTATACAGATGCCTTTTCTAAGAGAATTAGTTTACATAATATTAACCTGTTGGCGTTTTATTCGAATTTGATACCCGCGATGGGCCGGCAATGGCCGAAAAGCGCTATTTCCATTAAAAAGCAATAAATAATCTTAATGCCCCGGTGTTGACTCAGGACCTAAGGCGCTCGTTCTTAAATTCATAATCTGATCCATAGGGTTCAGATCTGGCGATCGGGCGGGCTGATACCATTAAACGCTGTTATTTTCGCCTCTTTACAAATTGGCGGATATGATTTGGGGGCCTGTGAGCTTGACCGGAGGCGTTCCCCGCTACACCTGCTGAAGGAAAGCGGTTAATAATAACCACCTTCTCATCATGTAGCAACTACCTCTAATGTAGTCTATGTAGATTTCAAAAACAAATACACGCGCTAGAAGCGGGGGCACTTATAAACGAAAAACGCAATCCGACATTAAAACTATATAATGAATCCTGGGCAGGTGCAGGGGACGAAAAAAATTACTTAGATCGATCTACGCCGCACACGAAAGCTAGAAAAAAATGATGATACGGATCACCTGCATCTATTTCACTGGCTCATCATCACGAATTTTAAATTAGCTATATGAAATGACATATTTAAATGCGTTTTTTGTTGGGGCGCGTGGTCGACGAAAATTGGATCAAATGACGTCGATATTAGCATGTAATAGTAGATTTCGGGGTGGATTAAGGGACCATTAAGTGGAGCCCCCCATTTTATTTACTCTCTGTTTGGGCTATAATATTAAGAATTAGTGTGTTGTCTTCGGGTAGTATTGGGTCGTTGACACGTTTCTTTTTTCGGCTTGAGAGTGCTTTAAGCTGTGACTGTCTTTTTTGTCCTAGACGGTAGTAGAGAGAGAGAGAGAGTAAGAAAGACATATCATGTAGGATATGTTAATGCTATTTGGCAAAGTTGTTTTTTAAGTAAAAAATTATTTTTACTTTTGCAAAAATCGAAAATTATCAGCTTTCCATCCCTCACGTTGCCACATCTGCTAGTTTTTTGGCGTTGCCACTTCTGCACAGTCATGCCCACCTTATTAGGCAGATAACTGACATTTTGGACAGACTCCTTTTTGGGATAGAAACTAAATACATTTGCCATATAAATTGTTACTAAACAAATGTATCCTCCTTTATGAATTACCTGTCACTTTTTGTCACACTATTTTCAAAATTCTGAACTTTGGCTTCCACCTCCTTTCTCTTTCTTCCTCAAAATTCTCAAGACATTGAATTTGCTCCTTCAATGTAAACTCGTCTCTCTGTTCTTAACCTGTCGATTAAGGCCGCCTTCACATACAGCGGAACGGAACGGAGCAGAAATGTCAGTAATGTCATTACACATGTCAATAGAGTCATTACACATGTCAATTCCTATTTTAGCTTTTATCTGATTGGTTCAAACTCAACTGTCAAATTACGCTCCGATCCGCTTTTAACCAAATTCCGCTGTATGTGACGTCGCCCTGAGGAAATCAAACTGGTTCCTTCAACCTATCGTTCTTCCTACTTAACTGTCACTTCTTTCTATATACTTTTAAAATTGTAAATTTGCGCTTCTAGCTTGACTTTTTTTTTGTGATGCCGCAAGACAAAGCAATCCAAGACGTCTTGTCTAATTTTTTAAATATTGTTCTTGATAAGACAAGGCAAGGCAACATGAGTCAACACATCTATTGAGTTGTCTTGACTAAAAAATGTTTACCAAAATGGATCTTACTAGTGCTTGCATCTTTTATTTTATCATTTATAACTAGGAAGGTGTTTGATAGCAGATGTAGGAAAAACAGCCACTTAACTTTCCCAAAATCGCCAAAGTTGCGACTTCTACTGTTATCTTCCTCGGGGAATTAAAGCATGCAGTCCGTTATGGTGATACATAAACTGGAAAAAACATAAAGAAACACCACGTAAACCAGACACACGGGCCTACGAGGCGAAACACGTTTTTGGTCCTAATTCTAACCTGAGTTCTTCGAAAAACTCCAAAATTGCAACCAATTTTACACCCTTTAAAACAATTTTAATTGATTTGGCCCTAATCTAAAATCTAAAATAAAACCAACGAATTCAAATTTTTCTACATTTTGAGTCAAAGGTTTTTGGCCCTAATACTAACCTGACTAAAAGGCTCCAAATTACTACCATTTTTAGATACTTTAAGGAATAATTTTTAACCAATTATGGAATTATTCCTAACCGGATTTTTTTCATAAACTTTTAATTGGATCTTTACACGCTTTAAGTAATTTTTTAGCAATTCTGGCTTCATTTTTACCTGATTAAAAAAAAACTCTCAAGTTGTATTTTTACATGCTTTCTTATTCTATGTTGGCTTTCTCGAAAAAAACAAAATTTGCATTTTTACACAAAGTGATGGCCCATATTTAACCGATTTTAGCCCTATTTTCAACATAAATTTCTCCAAAGGATCCAAAACTCAATTTTTAGACACTTTAACTCATTTTTAACCAATTATGGAATTAGTCTTAACTTGATTTGTTCAAAAAAGTTTTAATTTACGTTTTTACATGCTTTGAGTCATTTTTTTTCCGATTTTCATTTTAATCTTAGTATGACTTTCTCGAAAAAACCCAAATTGGCAATTTTTGACAATGTGGGATATTTTCAGCCGATTCTAGCTCTGAATTTGACTTGAATTTTTCGAAAGGCGCCAAATTTCCAATTTTAGACAGTTTAAGTCATTTTTTACCCATTATTGACTTAATACTAATCTGATGTTGTCCCACAAAGTTTTAATTTGCATTTTTACACGCTTTAAGTTATTTTTCAGCGATTCTGGTTCTTTTCTTAATCTGATTTTTTTTTAAATTTTACCAAAAGCAACAAATTAGGCGGTTGAACCAATTTTTGTCTCAATTGTGTGCATTTATCAAATACATTAAAATTTGCATTTTTAGTAACCGATTTTAACACTTGAATTCTATGCTTTAAAGAGCCAAATTTCGTTCTTAAACGCTTTGGGCCATTTTCAAAAATTTTTGGTTCTAATCCTAACCTGACATACTCAAAAAAACCCAAAATTTTCAAAACGTTTTTACTAAAATTTTTCTACTTTTAGAACAAAAAATAATTTTAGCATCTTCAAACAACGTCATTTTTAACCAATTTTACCCCTAATTCTAACTTGAATACCTCCAAAGCTACAAATTTGTATTTTAACATTTTGAGTCATTTCGAAATGGTTTTGGTGTTAATCTTAACCGCATTTTTTATAAAATGCTCGAATTCGAATCTTTAAACGCTTTAAATTATTATGCCTAATTACCTGACTTTCATAAAAAATATAAAAAAAAAATTTTGAGGCGTTTTTAATAAAATTTTCCTTTTTTTAGTTCAAAATTTAATTTTACCAAAAATTACAAATTAGAAGCTCTGAACTAATTTTGTCCCAATTATGTGCATTTCAATTTAAATCATTTTAAACCGATATCTAGCACTAATTTTAACTTGAATTCCTCGAAAGGCTTGTTCTTAGACGCTTTGACCCATTTTCAAAGATTTTTAGTCCTATCTTAGCCTGACATTCTCAAAAAACACCAAATTTTTTATTTTCAAACTTTTTTGTGAAATTTCTCTACTTTTGGTCTAAAAAATAATTTTACCAAAAACCTCAAATTAAAAGGTTTAAATCAATTTTGCCTCCTTTAGCCCCAAAATTGAATTTCTCCAAAAACAACAAAAATTGCATTTTTACACAGTGTGTGTCATTTTGAACCAATTTTATCCCTAATTCTGACTTGAATTCGTCCAAAGACTCCAAATTTGCATTAGACATTTTGTGTAATTTTTAAATGATTTTGGTCCTAATTCTAATCTTTTCTCTTTCCTTTTTAATAAATTTTTTCAAAAATCAAATTTGAATTTTTAGACCCTTTAAGTCATTTTTAAACTATTATGGATCTAATCCTAACCTGATTTATTCCATAAAGTTTTAATTTGCATTTTTACATGGTTTAAGCCATATTTTACCGATTTTGACCAAAATCCTAGTATAATGTTCTCGAAAAGTTCCCAATTTGCATTTTTAGGCAACGTGGGACTTTTTCAACCGATTTTAGTCCCAAATTTTACATGAATACTTCTAAATACACCAATTTTCAATTTTAGACACTTTGTTGTCACCGATTATGGACCTAATCCTAATCTGTTGTTTTTCCAAAAACTCCAAATTCGTACTTTTACATGCCTTGAGTAATTTTAAAATATTTATGGCCCTAGTTCTAACCCGACTTTCAGAGAAAATATAAAAAAAAAAATTTGAGGAGGGTTTAATAAAATTTTACTTTTTTTGGTTGAAAATTTAATTTTACCAAAAATTACAAATTAGAAGATTTGAACTAATGTGCGTCTCTGAAAAAACATTATAATTTGCAGTTTTTGACAATATGAATAATTTTAAACCGATATCTAGCACTAAACCTAACTTCTTCGAAAGGCTTCAAATTTTATTCTTAGACGCTTTGAGCCATTTTTAAAAATTTTTGGTCCTAAATTAACCTGACATTCTCAAAAAATACCAAATTTTTTATTTTCAAACTTTTTAGTAAAATTTCTCTACTTTTGGTCCAAAAAAGAATTTTATTAAAAACCACAAATTAACAGGTTTAAATAAATTTTGCCTCTTTTAGTCCCAAAATTGAATTTCTCCAAAAACAACAAAAATTGTATTTTTACACACTGTGTGATATTTTGAACCGAATTTAACCCTAATTCTGACGTGAATTCGTCCATTTTCCGTCATCATCCGATTTTAGCCCCAAATTTGATTTGGGGATTTGATTGGATTCTTCCAAATACTCAAATTTTCAATTTTAGGCACTTTACGTTATTTATCACCGATTATGGACCTAATCCTAATTTGTTGTTTTTCCAAAAAACTCCAAATTCGTACTTTTGCATGCCTTGAGTAATTTTAAAATATTTTTGGCCCTAATCCTAACTTGACTTTCTTACAAAATATAAAAAAAAAATTGAGGCGTTTTTAATGAAATTTTTCTTTTTTTGGTTCAAAATTTAATTTTACCAAAAATTACAAATAAGAAGTTTTGAAGTAATTTTGTCTCAATTATGTGCATTTCTCCAAAAACATAATAATTTGCATTTTTAGACAATATGAATCATTTTAAACTTCTTCTAACTTGAATTCCTCGAAAGGCTCGTTCTTAGAAGTTTTGGGCCATTTTCAATGATTTTTGGTCCTATCTTAGCCTGACATTCTCAAAAAACACCAAATTTTTTTTATTTTTAAATACTTTTGATACAAAAAATAATTTTACCAAAAACCACAAATTAAAAGGTATAAATCAAGAATCCTAACCTGATTTATTCCATAAAGTTGTAATTTGCATTTGTACATACTTTAAGCCCTTTTTCACCGATTTGGATTTAGATCCTACTACGATGTTCTCGAAAAATCCCCAATTTGCATTTTTAGACAATGTGGGACATTTTCAATCGATTTTAGTCCCATATTTGACTTGAATTCGGCCAAATACTACAATTTTCAATTTTTGACATTTTACGTTATTTGTCACCGATTATGGACCTAACACTAATCTTTTGTTTTTTCAAAAACTCCAAATTCGTACTTTTGCATGCCATGAGTAATTTGAAAATATCTTTGGCCCTAATCCTAACTTGACTTTCTTACAAAATATAAAAAAAAATTGAGGCGTTTTTAATGAAATTTTACTTTTTTTGGTTCAAAATTTAATTTTACCAAAAATTACAAATTAGAAGATTTAAACTAATTTTGGCTCAATTGTGTGCATTTCTCCAAAAACATAGTAATTTGCATTTTTAGACAATATGAATCATTTTAAACCGATATCTAGCACTAATTCTAACTTAAAGCCCTCAAAAGGCTCGTTCTTAGACGCTTTGAGCCATTTTCAAAGATTTTTGGTCCTCTATTAGCCTGATATTCTCAAAAAAAACACCACATTTTTTTATTTTCAAACTTTTTAGTAAAATTTCTCTACTTTTGGTCCCAAAAATAATTTTATCAAAAACCACAAATTAAAAGATTTAAATCAATTTTGCCTCCTCTAGTCCCAAAAATGTATTTCCCCAAAAAGAACAAAAATTGCATTTTTACACAGTGTGTGTCATTTTGAACCAATTTTAGCCCTAATTCTGCGTTGCATTTGACATTTTGTGCAAGTTTTAAATGGTTTTGGTCTTAATTCTGGTCTGCATTTTTTCAAAAATCAAATTTGAATTTTTAGACGCTTTAAGTCATTTTTAACCGATTATGGACTTAATTCTAACCTGTTAAAAACTTTCTTTTCCATTTTTTCACGCCACTTTTTTTTAGTTTAGAAGCTTACCTTTCTTATTTTAGCCTAAAGCATTAACAGATTGCACTTACTCCTCCATTTTCTCTACCTCTGTAGAATAAGCAAATGAAATTGGTTTCCTCAGCTTATTTCTTTACATTTGTTGCTCTAGATTCACAAAATTGTGCTTCCAGCTTATTCGGCTTTTTCTTTGCTTCCTCAAGATCCTCAACAGATAGCATTTCTTCACCAACTTATCCTCGTCCCTCTTCAAAAAAAGCTTATCTCCCATGTACAGTAATAGAAAAGTCTTATCAGATTTCTTAACCAGTTCTTCCAAGTCTCTGACGAGAACAAATAATGCCACTAACCTGAGGTGGTGAACGTTAAAGCCATATTTTCTGAGTATTGGGGGGGGGGGGGCTATAATTCCCTCGGCTAGAGACTGCATACTGTAGAGGAGCTGAGCTGGTATCAAGTCAACACATGCTACAATATTTCCATCAGGCGTTGTGTTTTTTCATTGGAATTAATGTCATATTGGTCTCAGAAGTTGAGTTTCAAGTCTTGGTAGACCTCTTTGTTTGGGATTCGCAATACCTCGGCCACCTCCCGTAAGACTTCACTACTTCAGCTAGTCACAGTGTGATCAAACTTGAAATCATCTGATAGAATTTGAATTATATATCTTTTTGGCTGGTTCTACGTGTTCTACACCAATTACCTAAAAGTTGGTTTGAGATCAGGGAAAATAAGATCTTAGATATCTGGCACAGTTTTGATGTGACTTGTCACTCAGAAGAAGTTTTAGGACGCTTACGGGGTGCGTCGTATGTTTTGTGGATTAAAACAGCCCCTCTAATAAATAAATATTATTTTTTTGTTAATAAATTTAGCTTTCCAAGTTTTCAGACAAGTTAAAAGGCCTACAGAAACAAGTCACATTTTCTGAGAGTCCTTAAGCGCTTAAACATTCATTGTACCAGTTCAATTTGCAATGAGAAATGAAAGCCCACACAAATTGAGAAGTAGAAGTAATAATTTTGAGATAATTACTCTTCTCTGTCTTGTCAATCTACGTAAAAGTATCAATAACAAGACTTGAAACACCAATGAATTTTTCTCGTTAGCTTAAGATAGTACAGGACAACCCTACAAACATGGCGGTTTAATAAACTTTCGGACGCTTGACAGCGCGGTTACCATGGTGACCAAATGCGTAGCCAGTAGAAATTCACTTCGCGCCCCAAAGGCTAATTGCGAGTTGCAGGCCTACATTTATTTACCTTGAACCCACTACAGGTCTTGTTAATTTTAGAAGGAATATAATTTCCATGGAAGTCAAAAAAGTAAAAAAGGAGAAAAAATAAAAACGTACAATCTGTTTTCGATAAAAATTACTCTTTTGCTTAGTCGCCAAGATGTTAATCCCTTGAGCCTACTTCAATTTTGCTCGCCTTTTTTTTATAAATTTCCTATATTTTAATGCTGATTTCTCTTGCTTTCATTTGTGTGATTATTTGTCATGTTAATCCACGTCAGAATTTAGCCACGGAACTCTATCAACATGGATTTGGAGGATATTAATGGATTGCTTCGTTGGCCTAAAGTAGTCGCGCAGTCTATAGATCAACCCTAGAAGCACGGCGATTTACTAAGTCTTGATACGGCTTGACAGCACGGTTGCCAGGGTAACCGCCTCCGTGACCAATAAGAGTTCGCGTCTCGCCGCAAAGGCTAATAAAAAGTTGCAGGCTTACCACTTAATGTGATTCTACAGTTAAAGCAAGACGCCACTAGTAGTATTATTATTAGTTGGCGATTAGTATTCGTGTTGTTAGCAAAAAGTAAATGAAATCATGTGGATGTAACGTTAATAAGAAGTTAAGACGGCAGCAAATTTTTAATAAACACGAAACATTAGTCAGTCATCTACCACTATTATTCTGCACATATACAAGATAATGACAAAATGAGGACCCTGCACACATACACACACACCTGTAACAATTTTTTGATACCGCTTGCCATAGTGTTTTTAATGGGCTAATTCCTGTAATTTTGAAACCATTTTGAGGTGAAACGGCATCTTAAAGATGGGAACGACGTACTATTGGGAATTTGGACCGATTATCTAGCAACGTGAACCTGTAGTTATAATAAGCAGAAAGATTTTTTTCCTTATACTTGACGACGTACAATAATAATTTTTTAACGAAGGTAAGTGACCGAAAGTCGATGGTTTTTGACCTAAAAACATTTTTCGGTAGTAGAGAGTAAAGCCTACAATTTCGTTTAAATTAATATGCATGCAAGACTAAACAAAGCAGTTGTGCCTGAGAAATACCATGAGGATAATTGTAGGGCCAGTGATATGGTTTTTTGACCGCGGTACCTAGTTTAGAAGGCTTTGGTTTTATGCACAATGCGTTTTAACTAGTAAATATGGGGTTTAAGTTTCTTTTTTTGGTCAATTATTGCGGTTTCCTTCGAGTTCAGGATTTTCTTTGTGATTTGCCTTTTAACGAACCCTATAATTCCGCGACGCTAAACAAATACCTTTCAACTATGGTCGATTTCAAGAAATTAATTGAAAATCCCGTGGAGCGTAAGTAAGCCAGAAAAAACCCGACTCCTTTTCAGATTTCAGAGCTTATAAGCTTTAGCTTCCGAACATCGTAACACGAAACCAGTTCGTTTTTTTCTCCTCCCGACGAATTAAAATTTCTAAAATCTTAATTTGAATGACATGAGTTTAAATAAAATGATAAAAGGCCTCGTATTATTCCGAAATTAAGTTGAAGGGTACCAAGAATCCGTTCGAGATGTTCATTTTAGCGTTATGATTGGCCAGGCAGGGCCGGACTCGACCGTCGTCTCGTTCATTTTCTGGTGACCCATCTACAGGTGGAACAAATTCGCAGGGTGTGAAAACTAAATTAATTGAGTGCCAAAATTCGCAGAAAGGTGTGAGACCCATTTCAGATGATGAGTCATCGATATTTGTGGGATGGGTCATGTATAGGACACTTCAAATGTTTTCTTTTTATATTTTTAAACAGCCACTCCCAATTGGATTGGTTGAGTAAATAACTGTGAGAACATTCTACTGGTGCTCAGTAATCATGAACTAAATATAATAAGAATGGTGGTCACAAATTTATCGATCTACTAGTTTCGGGGTCTACCCTTCATCAGTACAGCTTTGGCTGGTCGACAAATTGGAAACTGTGTGTCTTGAGTATTTCAACCAAATAAGTAACAACAGATTGGTTATACGGGGACCCTAAAAACTATATAGACTACAACTGACTGAGGTTTCTAAACTGTGCTTTCCCATGTTCAATAAAGCGTCGGGTTGTGGAAATCAAAGCAGTTCCTTACTTAAGTTCTTCAGCATCACAGCATCAGAAAACTTTCAGTTATTCCAAAGGTATGTCAGATTTTCTTTAAAAAAATTTTTTTTAGAGATTACTTCCGAGGGAAGTTCCTTGAACTCTCTTAACCAACTTTACAATTTCTTTTTTAATGCTAAATTTATAATGTACAGTAAATTTAGCACTTTTTTTTACTGTTTTTAATAAAAAAATTATGTTAAATGCTTCTTAATTTTTGCTTCAAAAAAGTATCAATTAAAAGGTACTAACATATATGTCTGAAAGGGTTAGTATAGCAAGGAGGGAGGCAAAGCCTTTCAACTAGGAGTTAGAAAACCTTGATGAGTTCATCCCCAATTTCTTTCTTTCCTTCTTATACAGGAGAAGAGCTCGTCCCATTTTAGAGTAGGGGAGGAAATTGGCTTTAAGTTCTCTGTGTAACAAGCTTAACATAAACTTTAGACGTTAAAATATCAATGAAACTTGACCTAGATGAATGACACAGAATGCTAATAAATAAGTACCATCCAAAAAATGACGAAAAAGTCATAAAAATGTTACAATAAAAAGAAGTTTGAAGAACAAAAGAAAAATAATATAAAAGCTGTTTTCAATCTAATAAAAATCAGCTCAAAATAATTATTTTGTATTTCGTATTTTAAAACAATTTTTTTTTACATTCTCATCTCTATAGTAAATAGAAGAGAGAAGACAGAGAGATACCAAGAAAAAGCTTATACATTAGAGGAAGAAATAACGTTGACAGCGTTGACAGTTGAAAAAGCGAGGAAACATCTAGTCTAAAAGACCCAAAATGCCGGAAAATGTCCAAGCCCATAAGGATTAAAGTGCAAAATGTGCCAATCAAAACACAAAACAACATGTTGTCTGGATCAATGGAATTTAGTCCTGACAACACGAAAGAGGAAATTACGGCTCTAAATTCAGAGTAAAAGCAAGCTGTTCGTTCAGTGGTCGAATCATTCGATTCAATCAACGTCGAGATGCATTGTGTAATCTCCTCTGATAAAGTCCGCCGCACTTGTGGACAAAACGTCAGAAAAAACTCCATTAGAACCCGCTAACAAAGCCCGGAAAACTTTTTAGAACTTATTCTCAGATACTGTTCACTAAACAAAGACAAGAAACGAAACAGTAAAAGTAAAATAAAAGAAATAAAGTTAATCGAAAGACAAGAGAAAGCCCAAAACATTTAAAAAAATGGCAATCGTTAAAAAATGTCTGCGTATTCATAGAAAACAAGTAATTTCCGATTTAACAATGGCAGAATAGACAAAAAAAATGAGTTTCAAAGGATCAAACATGTCAAAATGTTAACAAATTAGCTTCATAGGAACAAATTGAGGAAAATAACAAAAAGGGAGAGATTTTGCTTAAAAATTGCTGTAAGTTGATTGGTTGAGAAATGGGAATAAGAAAATCCATAAATAATAGTGAAACTGAACTGTAAAGTCATTCGAAAAGCATTGGAAGAACCAACTCAGAAAACAAAATCATTGAATTAAGAACAAACAGACAGACAAAAACTGAGGTAAGAGAAACTAATTGAAAGAATGGAGATAGAAGGAAAGAAATGATTGGTAGATAAAGTGGTAATAAAATTAAAAAATTGTAAAGAGGATTTTTTTACCGCATTTCTACATAGAAATAATGCAGAAAAAGTTGAGTTTGTGACTATACAAATTTTATAGAAAAGAACCATGATCGAGATGGATCATAATTTTAAACCAAATATATAAAAAATACGGTTAACAAAGGTAAACTTAATAATAGAAAATTGCAGATACAGTAGTGTAGGGACTAAAGAATAGAAAAAGAATGAAACACAAACAGCACTGTAAATCATAAAAATTACAATAATGTAAGAAAATAAAATCAAATAAAAATTACTATTTCAGATATTCAATAAGGTTTTTCATAGAAGTTTAATTAAAAACAGAAATTCGGACTTTTATAGTAAATAATTTGCTCTAATGTGTAAGAAGTTACTTAAAATACAAATAAAATAATAAGAGAAAAAATCGACATTTAATACACTACTACTCCATTTCCAACTGTAATTCAGAAAGTATCAAGTGTAATTCAGAACAGTCAAAGGTAATTCAGAAACCGTCAAGTGTAATTCAGAGTAGTTAAGTACTTCAGAAATCTCCAAATCTAATTCAGAATAGTCATCTGTAATTCGGAAAGCATCAAGTGTAATTCAGAATAGTCCAGTGTAATTCAGAAACCGCCACTTGCAATTCAGAGTAGTCAACTGTAATTCGGAAAGTATCAAGTGCAATGTCGAATAGTCAAGTGTAATTCAGAAACCGTCACTTGTAATTCAGAATAGTCAACTCTAATTCGGGAACCATCAAGTGTAGTTCAGAATAGTCAAGTGTAATTCAGAAGTTTCCAAGTCTAATTCAGAATAGTCAATTGTAATTCGGAAAGTATCAAGTGTAATTCGGAATAATCAAGTGTAATTCAGAAAACATCAAATGTAATTCAGAAAGCATCAAGTGTAATTCAGAATAATCAAGTGTAATTCAGAAATCTCCAAGTCTAATTTAGAATAGTCAACTATAATTTAGAAAGCATCAAGTGTAGTTCATAAAAGTCAAGTGTAATGCAGAAACTGTCACTTGTAATTCAGAATGGTCAACTGTACTTCGGAAAGCATCAAGTGTAATTCGGAATAGTCAAATGTAATTCAGAAACCCTTGCTTGTAATTCAGAATAGTCAAGTGTAATTCAGAAACCGTCACTTGTAATGCAGAATAGTCAACTGTAATTCAGAAAGCATCAAGTGTAATTCAGAATAGTCAAGTGTAATTCAGAAGTTTCCAAGTCTAATTCAGAATAGTCAACTGTAATTCGGAAAGTATCAAGTGTAATTCGGAATAGTCAAGTGTAATTCAGAAAACATCAAATGTAATTCAGAAAGCATCAAGTGTAGTTCAGAATAATCAAGTGTAATTCAGAAATCTCCAAGTCTAATTCAGAATAGTCAACTATAATTTAGAAAGCATCAAGTGTAGTTCATAAAAGTCAAGTGTAATGCAGAGACTGGCACTTGTAATTCAGAATGATCAACTGTACTTCGGAAAGCATCAAGTGTAATTCAGAATAGTCAAGTGTAATTCAGAAATCTCCAGGTCTAATTCAGAATAGTTAACTGTAATTCAGAAAGCATCAAGTGTAATTCAGAATAGTCAAGTGTAATTCAGTAACCGTCACTTGTAATTCAGAATAGTCAACTGTAATTCGGAAAGCATCAAGTGCAATTCGGAATAGTCAAGTGTAATTGAGAAACCGTCACTTGTAATTCAGAACACTCAACTCTAATTCGGGAATCATCAAGTGTAGTTCAGAAAGCATCAAGTGTAATTCAGAATAGTCAAGTGTAATTCAGAAACCGTCACTTGTAATTTAGAATAGTCAACTGTAATTTGGAAAGCATCAAGTGTAATTCGGAATAGTTAAGTGTAATTCAGAAAACATCAAATGTAATTCAGAAAGCATCAAGTGTATTTTAGAATAGTCAAGTGTAATTCAGAAATCTCCAGGTCTAATTCAGAAATCTCCAGGTCTAATTCAGAATAGTTAACTGTAATTCGGAAAGCATCAAGTATAATTCAGAATAGTCAAGTGTAATTCAGAAACCGTCATTTGTAATTCAGAATAGTCAACTATAATTCAGAAAGCATCAAGCGTATTTTAGAATAGTCAAGTGTAATTCAGAAACCGTCACTTGTAATTCAGAATAGTCAACTGTAATTCGGAAAGCATCAAGTGCAATTCGGAATAGTCAAGTGTAATTCAGAAACCGTCACTTGTAATTCAGAACACTCAACTCTAATTCGGGAATCATCAAGTGTAGTTCAGAAAGCATCAAGTGTAATTCAGAATAGTCAAATGTAATTCAGAAACCGTCACTTGTAATTTAGAATAGTCAACTGTAGTTCGGAAAGCATCAAGTGTAATTTAGAATGGTCAAGTGTAATTCAGAAACCGTCACTTGTAATTCAGAATAGTCAACTGTAGTTCGGAAAGCATCAAGTGTAATTCTGAAAACGTCAAATGTAATTCAGAAAGCATCAAGTGTAATTCAGAATAGTCAAGTGTAATTTGGAAAATTATTAAGTATAACTCAGAAAGTATCAAGTACAGGGTGTCTCATTTTCGAAGGTTTTTGGTTGTATCTCTTTTAATATTAAAGTTAGAAAGGTGCGGTTCACGCTCACACGCACAACCAGGGCTTCTTTTTGAAAAAAAAGATACCATTGACAGATTAGACGCAGCTATTTTGCATTCGAAGTTTACAGGGTGATTTTAAAAATTCTGCGTTTTGCAAACTCTTTTATCTTTTTAGTTTCATGAAAAGTAAATAGTTTTTATGACGTAGAATCCAGTGAATGAAATCCAGTGAAAAACAGTGAACCTCCACGGAACATAATGTATTATAGAATGGTTACGGCCGTGTGGACGATGACCCAAATAGGTGGGCAAATAGGGGGGGGGGAGGGTTCATTTGGAAACGTCATCTAGTTGGCTGTCAAAAGAAAAGGACGAAGGAACAAAAGTCCGTTTACTTTGATTTTGTCATCCTTTGTTGTCAAAAATTCATATGACAAAATAGAATAAAAAATGACAATATAGATAGAAAGATGTCAAGATTGAAAGCTTTCAGCTGCTATTAGCATCAATTAAAATATTATTATTATTATTTACGTGTATATAAATACTAGTTTCTTTAATTTGTATTTATTTACTTCCATCCCTCTCATGCCCATTACAACCCTTTTGGGGGATCAATTTCGGCTCTCCGATATCATAAGCTTCTAAAATTCGTCAGATTCAATTTGGACTCATTTTACTGTGGACCACATTTACAAAATCGTTTTGTGTTTAAAATGTTAAAGGAATTACAACTATTGTGCGGTCTTTTCAATTCAACAATCTGTTTTTTTAGGTTCGATATTCAAAGCTTTAGTCTTAATTCAAATGCATCGTCTGTGAAAAACTAATAAAACTATGCCTGAAATGGTTATATGACCTCTTTGGGTTCACCAAGAAGTTAGTTTAAGAGGGCAAAAACAGGAACCTGCTTTAACTCTCAAAAGGATTCATGCTCAAAATATTTAGCATGTCTATATCCTACTTTGTCGAGGACCTACTATATCATAGTCAGCACTAATTATCGCAAGACAATCGTAACATCCACTTAAACCATCGCTTCCTGAAGATCTAGACTGGCGATAAGGTGGCCACCTAATAACTACATCTGTTCCCTGATACACCCCAACCATCAACTTCTTCAACCTCGTCAATAAACATGTTCACAGGAAGTCTAGAAGAAATATTAACTGCGGTTTTGACAAGGGGGTTTTATTAAAATTAGGGGTGTATAAATTTCTTTTACAACTTAGCGGCGGCAATTATCCGTCCATCGTCTACCGTTTTTTCTTCGTCGAACAACAGAGAAAAATGTCCGCTGCTCGCTCACCATCTCTACCTGTTGTGTAAGACCCCGAAGAGAGAGAGGTGAGGCGATATCTTTGGCCGTGATTTACGCACTTCCAATACATCGGCGATTAGGGCAAATGTTCTTCTTCGGGACTTATCGCCGACACGACACCGTGTTACTGACACCCGCGACAAGGCGACATTTTTAATTCGGTGACAACTAGCTAAGGCGGGGTTCACATATCCTTAGTTACCTTTGGGTAGTAAAGATGTTAAATATAATCAGAGACCTTTGATTACTAGACATCAACATTGCTATACAACTTGTTGCCAATATATGTGATTACTTGATAAGAAGAAAGTGTACCACAAGAGAGACGAAGTAGAAAGAGATGGGTAGAAAAAGAATACAGAATCTCTGAATACAAATAACTTGGTTTGCGATATCTGTGAGTCTCTTCAGAAAGCTCCAATGAAGAAAAATTGAGTTCTGGTTGTAAGAATTTTGACAGCTGCCACGTGATTAGGCTTTTTTTTGTTTGTTGAATGACGTTGCCAGCTCGAGACGATAAATAATAAATGTTCCCTGTTCACTTCTTTACACACGAAAATAAAAGTATATTTTGCCGGGTACACTTTTCAATCTGGAGGTCCTCCCCAGTATAACCGTGGCTGTCAATGCCTTGAACCGAAACTTGCAGGTCTGTACCCTTAGTTGTCTTCCCGACAGTTACCTCGGCTGCAACCCTGACCCCGTAGGAATCTTCTCCACCTAACTCAGAGTCTCCAAATCCTGTCTCGATGGCTTGACCTGACCCTTAACCGCCGAATTTGGCACATGGCCATATCAGGCTATACGGCAAAACGAAAAGTGGTGATAAGGTTTGTTTTGCAAATAGACCGAACACGTGATAACTGTCAACACTCACAAAATTTGGATATTTACCACTAGATGGCAGAGAAAATGTTTATTTCAAATCTATATTTTATATCGTTTTTTTCTATACCTATCCTCATAGGTCACCAAAAGATGAAGACCCAAACCCTTTATATGAACATTTATGATTCAGGTAAATTTGCCATCAAGACTTCAATAATTTGGCTCCAAGTCATCCTCTTCCTTAATAGTTACCAAGACGAATGAAGAATTTCTGAGTGGACAAATTTACCTTTTGTCAACAGATACTTTTAGTGTGAAGTCGGCTTAACCTTTAAACCGATGATGGCTCTATTAGTCTGCCTACTTTCTGTGATTTTATGGTCCTGCTCCTTCGATTCCGAGGCTGCTTATCTCGGAACTTTAATGACCCGAGATGGTGTTAAAAAGGAAATAATTAGACACTCTCGGAGGCGAGAATCTTTATAATTGTCTCACTCCTCTCTCGGATTTGGACTTTCATTGATAAAAGTGTTGCGGTCGATCCCCCTAATTGCTGCCGATATATTTACTTTTATTCCTTTTTTTTACCTGCCTCCCGAGCTGAGAAGACACTAACTAAATTTCGTGGCAAATGTCCGGCGATTGTTGGGTAATTATTCAAGATGTAGGAGGATGATTAAATCAAAATTAAGTCGGTACGAAATATTGCAGTCATATTTTAGCCATTTTGAATATCAAGTAGAAAGCGTTAGAACGGATATGGCGTCAAGGAACATGATAGATAGACTTTTGTTGTAATGGCTGGTAATGTATGAGTTCGTGGGTCCGAACGATAAAGATCGTACTTTTAGGGGAGTAACGAGCAGTCGGGGACATTATTAAAAACCAATTTTTTAAAATAAATTTAACCATTAAACATTATACTTTTAAATATATTGTTTTTAGGGTTAAAAATGACAATTCTATCGACTTTTGTTGGCAATGGTTCAAGTAAGTAAGATCAACTTGAGACGCTACAGCTGAGCTAGTTGTGCAACGGGTGCTAGAACATGAGTATAATACTATTAATTCAAGAACTTTATTTCTATCATTGAAAAGTCACCATTAAAAATCCAAACTACCAAGACTCCAAAATGTTGCATCTTGATGACCAAGAATCTTTAAGTCACGCATCTGACCTGGTTTGGTATCGAGAAATGTCACAGAGTGAGACCCAAACTTTGTGGAAACAAAAAGTGAGTAACATAAACATAACAATCAGCAGCAACTTCTCCTTCTTCGGCATATATGATAAATATAGTACCAGGCGTTAATTAAAAAAAAACTCAAGCAGGCCATGGAATTAGAACAGTAGGTCTGAGGTGACTTCATAAAAACAATTGAAAGTTGAAACTGTCATAAAACGTTCAAATTTTGATTTTTTTATGAACTTATCTCAGACATGAGTTTTAATTCCATGGCTTGCTACGAGGTTCATTTTACATACATTCTATACAATACGCAAATGACAACTTTCCGTTCATAAAATGGTATGACGCTAATGCATGACACAACATTGTCGGCTGTTGGACTATCTCGAATCGATTGGTAGGACTACCCACCAATCGCCTCTAACAGGAAGTTATAGTGGTTATTGAGGATTTGGTCCACACTATCAATGATGTGGCTGTTTGTTTCCCTGCCCAAGCAACAAATCAAGTTGAAATTACGTCAATTTAACCTGTCGCAGCTCGAAAACCTTGTCCTGACCACATCTGAATACGAACAAATTACTGCAAATTACCTTCTTTTTTCCCAATGTGGGGAAAGAAAACAAAGTAATTTAGAAGTATAAAACAGGTTATTAAGACATAATTCCTTTCAAGACTTCTAGCCCAATAAGGAAATATGGACTGATTTAAGGTAAAAATTAGGCATATAGAGGTCGATTTTCCTTCAACATGTCTTTAGTTCGACCTAGAGGTAACATCTACTTAATGCGAATGAGAGACAAAGAAGAAACATTCATTTTGCTTTGATGAAATGTATAAGACAAAGGAATTGGATAAGCTCAACTCTTCGAATACATCGGAGGGATGCGTCATTTGGTGCACAAATGGTTGCACCAGACCAAGGGAATGACGAAAATAATATACCTACATATCGGACGTCATAATATAGGAGATTTAACACAAGTTATTGCATAATCCAGTTGTATGAGGCTTATCAGGTATCTTTACTAAACCAAAAAAAAAATCTGTAAAATGTGACTTTAGTACCTTCAGAAAATCCAAGCGCTCTAAAAATAATAGATTTTAACAAAATTTTTAGTAAATTTTGTGTAAGGTAAATCTAACTGAAAAAAAAATGATTTTTTACTTTTTTTGTTGTAATGGTCATCTAATGCGATATTCATCTTAAAGGACAGGTTCTACCTGAAATAGTAATCTAATTTTGCAAAACGACCAGAAAATATTACATTTCATAAAACAAAATAATAAATAATCCAATAACAAAATGGCTCCTTAAACTCTTCGGACTTCAAAGTCAGGATGCCCGTTACTACGGACCTAAAGGTTAATGAATGTGGTCGCAAACCACAAATTTTAACTACTGAGTCGAGTTTCCATGAATTTAGTAAAACATCCCTATTAGTCAAGGTTAAATTTAAGTCACACATTTTAGAATTTAAAACCTAATCAGCGAATCAGCCTACCTAATCTTAAACGGCAGTGTTTAAAATACCGAGAACTAGAGGCATTTCGATTTGCACTTTGTCTAAAATAGAATCGAAGAGATTATTATAGTGCATATTTTGTGATTATTAAGCATTTATTGTAGTGAATAGACTCTTCAATAAGGATAAACTAACTTTACTTACAAATAAAGAAAACACATAGTTTATAGTTTGTATTATGTTTAAGTATATCTAGCTAAGGCTTCCATTATTACCATGGTTACTCATGCTAATGGCTATGGTTTTTACCTAAATTTGTTTGGTGCAAATGGGGGTTACAAGGTTGCATTGTTGAGGCGGGAACTTAATAAGCATTATTAAAAACCCGCAGTTGGTACTATAAACACGACGGCCATTGATAATTGTTACTATTTGTAAGGTTATAGGATAGAATAGGTGCAGATTTGCAGATCATTTATTTAGAGCAGAGAGATGTTAATTTAGATGATTATAAAAGAAATGAGAAGAGTTTTTCGAGATAAATTCCTTTTTTAAAATTGCCGCAGTGATCTACAAAAAAAGATTTTAATATTCCTGTGTCATTTTTTCCTTCAGAAATGTGATGCTGTTGTATGCTTTTCACCACTCTGTAGTATTGTGTAGTATGGCGATATGGTTTTGCTTTTTTATTTATAACTTTTGGCATTATAATCCACAAAAAATATACTTTATGTATGTTAAAAGAAGTAACTAAGAAGTTTAATAAATGAACAGCTTATGTGATGACATGACCATTTAGACGCCTGTTGGTCAGTTTTCTTTTGAAGTTGAATTCATAAGTAATTTACACCTTCAAACAAGCCCTTTTTTCTATTAGGTCCTAATAATTAGAAAAAAAGTTCTAATAATAACCTCGTTGGTAAGAAATTGGTTAAAATATTGACTAGATTTGAACATAAACAAAAAATGGTAAAATATAAGGCCAAATACGTTACTTATTTGACCACATTTTGCCCTGTCTAGCTAAATTATTTTTAGGTTCTCGACACAGTAATATTTTACCTAAAACGTGTATCTAAAATATACCTCGACAATAAAAGCCAACTTGAAGTCAAATTGTTTTATCAGGTTCAAATATTAGGTAAAATGCATGTAGATTTAGACTACCTTAATTTACTTCCAAGTAAAGTTTTCCTCAAAGTTATTAAGCCGGTTGCATATCTGTTAATAATAACACATTTTTTTACTTACAAGTTCACATGCCTAATACGTTCATTTTTCAAGACAAAAATTACTAGCTCTTGACCAAAATTGGTTTAATTTGCCAGATCAGAGGTTATTTTAGCCTCATTTGTTACTTGGGTGGTCCTCAAAATTGCAGGGGGGTTTACAGGCTCGAGCTTTCTCTTTAAAGTTCTGGTGATACCAACAAAGGTCATTGCTATCGCGAGGAGTTTTTTCTTGAAAAGAACGAGTTCTTGGACTAGCAGTTCTAGAAGGTCTGGAGGTTCAGCGGTTTCTCCTTTGTGGCTTCAGTAATATTCGTGTTTCCTGCTGCTCTTTCTGAAGTTGTTCGACTTGTTTGGTCAAGTTTTCAATAGCCATGGCAAAATCTCTATTGTCATTCTGAGTGATAGAATAGGCTCGAGGTTGTTCTATTTCGGCTATTTTATCAGCCATCTTAGCAAGGTTATCGATGGTATCAATGCTCGTAGTTAACACTGATTGAATGTGTGTGGGCAAATGCTGCATCCACAATGTCCTCAACGTCCCCGGTAAAATAGCTGTATCGCCCAATCTAGACATTGAAAGGGTTTACGGTCCCTTAAAAAATTTCACTCCGTAACTTCCTAAGTTTCTTTTCGTTTGACTCGGAGTAAATTTCAATTAACCTAGTTTTTAACTCCTTATATTTATTTTGTGCTGATGGGTTTAGCAAAAAATCAGCCACCTGTGTGAGTATGTCTGTGTCGAAGGCACTAACAACATGATTGTAATTTGTGCTATCTGTTGTAATGTGGGCAATTTCAAATTGGGCTTCCAGTTGTATAAACCACACTTTGCGATCGGCTCGTCAAAATGGTGGTGGTTTAACACCAAATCGGTCCACATGTACAGGTGGTGCACTTGGGTCATTGCCTGGTGGATTAGACATGGTATTACTCCAGTAAACCATGCCAAACGTTGGTTGTGACAAATAAATTCTCTGCAGAACGCTGCAGGGGCATGAACCGCACTTTCAGAGAGTGGTCAAGGGCACAGGTTGTTACAGCTAGTTGCTTGAAGTCAGGATAATTTATTCAGTCATATTGAGTGAATTCTGCTCAGAAAAACTGGAAGAAGTAAACTGGAACCTCGACTGGAAACTTTAACGCATTATCTTTACGAAAACGGCGGGGGTATTGGAGATGCACGTGTTTGACGGGGTCACCAATTACAGTGGTTATTGAGGATTTTGTTAGTCCTTTTGGGGTCAGGTACAATTAAATCACTCTTTCACCATATTCACCTTGTATTTTGTTTGTAGTTTCAACAAATTAGGCATTGATTAATGAATTAACATTTTTAAGAACCTAAAAGTTATCCTTACTCTCCAGAGTTCTAAAACCGGCGTGTGTGATTAACGACTTACGACGTAATGACAATAATGACAAAACTCGAAAGACAACTGACTTATGTCGTTGACAGTGTTGACGCCACAATGTAATAGACGTGACGGTCTTCTCACAACCGATGGCAGGAGAAATAAAAAACTGGACCATTAGAAGACATTCCAAAATCCGACCATAGACTGATAAAGCACGATATCAAATCAGACAGGACACACTCACCGCACAAAAGAATCAATCCGAAGACCACCTACTGGGTAAAGTACGAGATTTTTGTGAGTTGCAACAAAAAGATGGTTGCTCTTCATAGAGGATGTGGTAAGGCTAAATGAATCCATGAACCACTATTTCGAAGCGTCTTTGAAAGCAGCAAGCTCATAGAATACCATGATAGAATGGCAACTCGAACGTCTTGTTACCGACACCTAAAAAACCTTTCACTCAAACTGGGATTGCTACACTGATGTTTGTGGAAAATTCAAAAATACCACAGCAAAAAAGAATTTTCTGAAGAGGACCCTTTTGCGGAATCGACCAAGTTCACCAAATTGTGAGAACGAGAAAACCAACTAGGGGCAATAACTAAGCAAGAAATTAAACCCATTCCTGTGGTTAGTTCCTAACAGTTTCCTAACATTCCCTAGAAAAATAGAAAGGCCGAGACTCCAGTAAGGGATCCGGTACAGAAGGCCTGGACATTTGCACAGAAAGTGGTGACCCAAGAAGCGGCACTGGATGGCAGAACCGGATGGCATAATTCCAGCAATGCCGCAAGAGCATCTAGTATCAAAGTGTCATTGAGCAGCGGGTTCATGGTGAGTGTAGGTAGAACTAATAACATTTCCGATGCCATTACGACCCAAGGGACTCCAATACAGCTGACAAGCTGAATGATCAAATCCGGGTTCCAAAATGGTAAGACTATACAACAACTGTAGGAGACCGACCAAGGGATTAAGAGGTCATTTAACCCTTTCAGGCACAATTCAATTAGTTTTTCACGGATGATGCATTTGCACTAAGACTTATACTTTGAACCTAAAAAGGCAAATGTCAATTGATAAACCATATGGCGGAAATGTGAAACAAGTTTCATAACAATAATTATCAAAATTTATAACTGGAGTGAAGCACGACCTCAAGTATCGTAGAATTACTTGTTGAGAGTTTCCCCCACTTATTAATGACGTCAAGTAGGCTTTGGAAATCCGACTTTCACATGTTTATCGTATTTTATGTTGAAAAGAGATGGGCATAAAAAAAATAAAGGTTTCAAAGATAACGAGATGTCAAAAATAAGTGAATAAGTGATAGAGCAACAATCCTATTTTATTGCCCAAAAAATGCAAAAATTTTCCAAGACAAAATTTATACAAGAAAAGAACACTAAAAACTACAATATTTTAGATCATTTACCAGTTAGTTTTCTGTCCATGTTCTTACTATTCCTCCTCATGCTGTTGGGACTTCCTCTGTGCCTTTCTATTAAAATTATTTTATTTTTGTATTTTAACTCAATAATAATTTTTTGACCACCGAAAAGTGAAGTCCAAACAATAATAATCAATATTCTTCTAATTGACGTTAATGGCAGCTCACAGCTGTCAATCTTGTCGCCTTTCTATCGATATCGTCATTTCTTTTCTTTTTATGTGTTATGCATACATATTTTACGCGTGAAAAAATGTAATTAGTTTCAAAATTACTTATTTGCCCATCCCTATACGTTCGTTTCTTGTCCACCTATTTGTTTGTCACCGTTTACAAGGCAGTAATCTGTCTATTAATTTCAGTTGAGTTTCACTGCTTTTTTTAGAGACTTGAGTTTCACTGCTTTTTTTTAGTTCTCTTGCTGTTTTGTCGATTTTACAATTTTTGCTCTGCTAAATTAAATTTCTTTCTTCGCGTGGTTTTATCTTTTCCATATAATAATTTTTCTGCCACTGTTATTGCACTGAAATTCGATTTTTTCTTTTATTTTTTTTGTATTTTGAATAAATATTTTTGCACATAAAACCGCAAATTATTTACTATAAAAGTACAAACTACTTTTTTTTTAATTGCACTTTATAAAACTATGTAAAACACTAGCTAAAATCTGAAATAATCATTTTTTATTTGATTTTATTTATTTAAGTTTTTATGATCTACATACTCTTTTGTTCTTTGTCTTTAATTCTTTTTGTTCTTTGATCGCTCCACTGTTGTATCTACAATTTTCTCTTACTATGTTTGCAGCTATTAACCGTATTTTTTTACGTATTTGTTTTTAAATTTTGATTTATTTCGACCATGGTTAACGCCTAACGCCTATAAGATTTGTATAAAATTCTGTCATAAATTCAACTATTACCTACCGTATAATTTCCATGTCAAAATGCAGTCTATGTCAAAATGATCCTTGCACATTTGTTTTACATTTATTACCACTTTATCTACTACCCTTTTATCGCCATTCCTTTAATTAGTTTCTTTGAACTCAATTACTTGTCCGTCTGTCTGCTCTTAACTCAAAGATTTTGTTTCCTGAGTTTTTGAATGACTTCTTTATTGGTTCTTTTTTAATGCTTTTCGGATTTTCAGTTCAGTTTTACTTTTACGTATGGACGTTTTTGTTCCTGTTCATAATCCAATAAATTTACCTCCACTTTGAGGCAAAATCGGCCTTTAAATTTACAAATTTTGTCCTGTTAAACTTATTAATTTTTTGTCATACTTTAGCTTTTTTAAATAAATGTTTCTTTGCAACCCATTGTCAGTCATTTTTGGCTTCATAACTTTCATTTGAGTCGTTAGGTTTGGAATCGAATTTTGAAAGGGTATTCAACCTTAATAATTTCTGTAATTTTTGATCCGCAACCACGTGATTTCTTCCTCTCCCTTTTTTGTTCTTAGTTAACATTGTAACATGTTTGATCCTTTGAAACTTATTTTTTTGTCTATTCTGTCATTGTTAAATTGGAATTTTTTTTTTCTGTAAAGACTCAAAGACTTTTTAACGTTTACCATTTTCTTCAAATGTTTTGGGATTTCTTTGTCTTTTGACTAAGTTCGTTTTATGGCGTCGGATAATGACGTACCATGCTATATGTATGGGCAATGTATTCCCAGAAAAGATTTTTTTTTCAAGCGGACTAAAAGTACGTCATTTAGTTTCTCCATACGCACACCTAAAGTGGGCTTTCTAATCCTGAGACCAAAAAAGTAGCAAAAAAGTCCTAGGCAGTAAAAGTAAAGTCAAAAGTCGCCGCTACTGTCATGGTGACGCATATATAAAGGATTTTCATTTACCAAAATTATTTGAGCAATAGATGCCACCAGATAGACCAATCTGAATGTATTGCCATCTTTACATTCTTATTGAAAAAACAAAGGATGGGAATACTCTCAGAGCGCTCGAGAGCACCACCCGAAACCGTTATTAAGTTGAATTCGGTAATTACATCTCGAGCGCTCGAGATATCAGTCCATCTCACTCTAGCTTGTTAAGATTTTAGGAGATGGTCTGTGTCTGGAGCGCTCGGATGGAATTACCGTCTCGGCTTAAGTCGAAATCGCATATGTTGTCGAATTCTGAGTTCATCTGTTAAATGTCATGCGCGTCGTCATATTTATCTGTCAATGTGATTTTTCAGCCTCAATCTCTGGGGTCAGCACGAAAAAAGCCACTTTTACTCCTAGTGACATAATCTATTATTGTTATTCAGGGAAACACCACTGGGACGATCTGAGACCGTTGTAACCTATTATGTGGTTTTGGCGTTTCGTCCCGGGGTTTACATTGGACTCGTCATTAAGGCGTGGTAGACCGACGCAGAAACGGCGGTGTCATGTTATGACGGATTTCGACTAATGCTGCCACCTGTGAGTTGGTGGGTGAAGTTTCGGCGCTGCCACCTGTAAGTCGGTGGATGAAGTTCCGCCACAATACTCCCCTCTCAGTGACAACGAGAACGGAGGATGTATGATGGCAGAGAGGCGAGGCTCATTTTGCGAACTGAGGGGGACGAAATTGTGTTGCTGTTGCTTGAATGAGGTGAATGATGAAGGATGTGCCAGTTTTGCCCAGAATGATACGAGAGAGTGATGTGTACGAGATTATTCCGCGTTTCAATGACTAAAGAGAGAGTTTGTTGGATGCTGCGTGCGGTGGGTATGAGAGAGATGCTGCTCTGGAAGTCTCGTGGCGTTGAAGCGACCGTTGTGGCGGCCTTGTGCTCGGAAGATTGCGTGTTGCTTTTATCGAGGATCACCAATTATGTGTTGAAAATGATGAGCCACAGATGGGAAACCTATTCCCAGAAAAGATTTTTGTTATTTAAGAAAACACCACTGGGACGATCTGAGATCGTTGTAGCCTATGTTGGCGTTTCGTCCCGTGGTCTACCTTGAGTTCGTCAGTAAGACATGATAGACCCCTGTCTTACACTCCGAGTTGAGAGTTTATAGTTGGAACTTGTATTTGAAGACACATTCGGCGCAGGAAAGGCGGTGTGATGTTACGAGGAATTTCGACTAATGCTGCCACCTGTGAGTCCGTGGGTGAAGTTTCGGCGCTCTGCCACCTGTGAGTCGGTGGATGAAGTTCCGCCACAATTTCTTAAACTTCGCGCCGTGTCACTTTCATTCTGAATTTAGGGCTGTAATTTCCTGCGTCTTTTTGTAGTCAGGAAGAAATTCCATCGGTCCGGAAAACTTGTTAGAATTGATTTTGACTGCCACACTTCCCACGTTGCTCCTCTTGGGATTGATAATTTTCCGGCACTTTGTCTTCTAGACAAAACCTTTCCTCGCTTTTTTACTTGTTTCTCTTTTACTATAAACTTTTTTTTGGTATCTCTCTGTCTCCTCTCTTCTATTTACTTTAGAGATGAATATGTAAAAGTATCTTGTTTTAAAATACAAATTACCAAATAATTGTTTTAAACAAATTTTTCTTAGATTGAAAACAGTTTAATTATTTTCCTTTTCTTCTTCAATCATCGTTGTTCTTTCTTTATTGGTTTCTCCAGTTGCGTTGTTACAATTTCTTGTTTTTAGACATATTTTGGGCTTTCTATTGTAAAATTTTATTATTTAGATGTTACTTGTATCCAATATTAGCAAGTTATTTGGGTCAAGCTTCATTGATATTCTAACCATAAAACATTTTTTATAGTGTTGATCCATTAAGCGAGAAGTGACTTCACTTTTCCTTTAACTTTTGAATTATTTCTGTCATATTTCCTTCTTATTTTCTAAACTCTCGTATCCTGCTATAACTAAATATCTAATAATTTTCCATTTTGATCACCCGATTCAGAATTTTTCTGTCATTTTGGGTGTTTTACAATAGGGGCGTTTCTCGTTTTTCGAATTTTTAATCTGGTATGGCACTACTCTTAAACACTTTTTATCAATTCAATTTCAAGACTCGATTTTATTGTTAATTGATGAAACTTAACTTCACATAAAATAAAAGAAATAAATTCTGTTAGTTAATGTTATTTAAATTAAATAGCAGTCAATTTTTTTCTTTGGATTGTTTTAGTTTTCTGATTTATACTTTTTTGTTGTTATTTTTTTGGTCCTTCTACTCTAAGTCTTGGAATTTTCTATAGTTAAGTAGAAATTATTCGTTTTTTTTTGTTTTTCAAACTTTCCTGTTTTTCCTTATTTGTGTTTAGATCAGTAAAACTTTGTACACAACGCATGGTTGGCATAATATTATTTGAAAATTTTCAATTGTTACCTTATTCTTTCATTCCTCCAAGAAGTGAGATATTTGTTACAATATTTCACAAACGAATTTTAAAAGAATTTGGACATTCTCGTATTTTTTTTTACTGTTTTTTGATACTTTAAACTTTCTTTTTTAAATAAATTATTCAACGTTTCAAATACAAGACTTTCTCAAAACTATTTTTGCGATGTTTATATTGCTTTTGTGTTTGATCTTTATATATTTGCACATGTTCCCACGACCATTTCTTCGGTAACACATAACACTGTAGCAGAAAACACCTTTAAGACAATAATACTATATTAAAATTAAAATATTCCCGCCTTAAATACTTGAGATCAAGATAGCTAATTAGGCATATGTCGGCCGCATAAATATTCCTATCAACCCCTTCAAGTCGTTCCTATTAAAAAATTATAAAATATTTCAAGCAGAAGTCTCGGAGATCGTATCTTGAACGTGTTTTTACCAAGTGTTTAATTGTTTGTAAAACGTATTTTGTTTTGCATTTTAATAATGTATCTTTTGTGCCGTCGTTAAATCGGGCCACTTCCGTTTGCGTGTGGTAGGTAAAATTTTAATAAACGGCATCAGCTGTAGTGGGAAGTCGCTATATATTATATATACAGGTAAAAATTGTTTTTTTCTGAGACCGCATTGATCATCGCTGAACAATAAAATAATTATGGATTATATCAGGCGGTGCTGGTACCGCACAAAAAACGAGGTGCGTGAGCGGGTACCACCCCCCTTATATAGAGCCCCAATGACAAGATGCCTTGTATTCGTTTCCTTAAACATAGTTTTTAAGGCAAAAGGCACAAAGAACTCTTCCGTATCAATAGAAAGGGAAATTTGCCTTGTGGTGTTATTGTTGGTGCTAATCACATGGTCTTTGACGTCGGTATTTATCCGTTGGGAACCCGATCATTTCTTTTGTGCCAGAAAAAAGGGAAAAAGAAGGTCATCCTTCTCGCAAGTTAACGTAGTAGTTTAGAGTGTTGTACGAGATTGTTTTCCTCACACATTTAGCTTTAACGATCGTGATATTAACACGTTTTCCATGTTTTCATAATAAGTAAATCATTAGACACAGCACCACTAATTTCGGGATCGATGAAGCTAATGATACTCCCTATAACTGAACCTTTACTATATAATTTCAACTGATGTATCCAAAGAACGTTGAAAAATTAATGTTCAGTGTGTATGGTAAATAACATAATACAATGGAAAATCGTATCTTCAAACACCTGCACAACTAAAGTTGAAGCTTAAGTCGTTTTTACGGCAAAAAGTAATTATTTCGGCATAACGTAAAGACCGTATAGTCATCATGCATCTTGCCCCATTAACGGTGATTACCTGCAGTCTTTAGTACCCTGCCCAGTAACTTGAGCAACAATTGAGACATTGTTGCGTAAGGGGTTAATAATGTCTGCCTGGTTACTTGCATCTTTTTGCATTTCGGCAAGATTACCATCTAAATTAAAAGTGGTTTAGTAATTTTGTTGGTTCTCTTTTTCCCCAACTTCCCCTATGTATAGCCGCCCCCGCATAGGTATTAGCTATGTAGATTTAATTCCTTAGGAAGGAAACCGAATAATTCGTCGGCCACTGCCTGATTTCCACTGCCCACTGAACACGCAGGCGCGGACTTTGCCTTTTGTTCCCAATAAATTTGCATAATTCACTTTGTTATGTACGAACGAATAGCGTTGGAGGCATTTTCCATTAAAAATGCATTATTGCAGGCGAGATTAGTTGAAACATATTACATTATGTATAAATCGTTATTTTAGGAATAAAGAGAAGCATAACAGATCGATATCAACGAAAGGCGCAACCAAAACACTAGTATGTGCAATATAATAGATTATTTTGTCAATACACTATCAATCACTTTGTACTTGTCTTCTTGAAAAAATACCCATACAGTTGAGGAAAAAATTTGGTGTTCTAATCACTTGTTGATGTCATCGAGAACTCTACAGGGCGTCCCAAAATTAATTCAATAAATTTTAATTTTTCCACCACCAAAAATAAGGCAAAAAGGTCATGTAAACATAGTTCGAAAACGATTCGTCTCCGAGATGCAGATAGTTAGAGTTTTAATATTTTTTTATTTTTATAGAAATTCCTGCGCTCCAATTTAGACTCCCAGATACTAATGAAAAAGAGTGACACTTAGTGAGAAAATTAAGTGCATTTCTATTTACTTTTGGATATTTTCTGGAACGGTGAGAGGTACAAAATTTCCGAAGGAACTATCAGTAGCGTGCTATAAAAAAAATTGAAAAAGTAAAAGGGGAGAACTTTCAAGACACCCTGTATTCGACAGAAACAAGTAAATCCACAAGTTTTGTCATTTTCGTTATAAGTAACAACAGAATTGAAAAACTGACATAGACAGGGCCAAATCAAGCCTAATTAGCGTTATCAATAATTTTTATGATGATAATGTATTGCGTCCTCTCAATTTACAGATGTAATGGTTTTGCAGCTTTAGGACAAATAAAACTCTCTTGTCGTTTGAATAAAGGCCAACTTTTTGACGTTTAATTTTACGTCTTCTTCAGGGCTATACTCGGCAACAAAGGATGACGTCAATAAACAAAATTACGACCATGATGCAGTGACACATTGCGCACGCCAGCACCATCACAGCACTAATATCGTTCGGCACAAATAACGGTCGGTAACACTAACGTGCATCATGGTTGTAATTTTGTTTATTGACGTCATCCTTTGTTGCCGAGTATAGCCCTGAAGAAGACGTAAAATTAAACATCGAAACGTTGGCCTTTATTCAAACGACAAGGGAGTTTTATTTGTCCTAAACCTGCAAAATAATTTTTATTAAACTATAGCCCAACAGTGTTGTTAGTAATATACAGGGTGGTAAAGTTTGACCAACAAATTTTTTTCTTATTTGGTCTTTTTAGCATGTTTTTAAAGTTAATTTTTGTTGTTTTTTTTTTGAGTATCAGAATCCAATAAAATATTCGTTTCCAAAATAAACGAAGAATAGGACCCAGAAGCAGCTCAAATGCTCAATTCATTTAAATTCATTATGCCGATTTGCTCACTGAAAGTGGGATCGTATATATTGTTAGACTGAGTCGGTCTCTAGAAAGATTGAGCACGGTAATTGAGATATTTGAACTACTTTTTCTTAGTAAAATATTCTCTATGGAAAACTTTAAAATTTGAAGCAAAACTGGAAAGAAACAATTTGATTCACTTTGATCGGTTAATTTGTTCTAAAGCTATGAGGAGTGAGAGAAATTGAAAAAAAAAACACGTAATACCCCCTTGGTAAATTTCAAAACAATTAGAAAGATTTTAAATGCAGCATTTGACCGGAATAGAACGACTGCAATCTCCTAAAAACGGAACAAATTCAATTCAAATGAAATTAATCCATAAGTGAATTTTTTAATAATGGTAAAAAGAGGATTTTTTAAGCGGTTAAAAAATCGACCACCAAAGGGATCTATCTCCGAAATTATTGAACCAATAGGACTTTAGTTTGTACGAGGAGAAAGGGGACATCGAGAAAAAAATGGAATTTCCGTTGATGAGAGGAGGAAGAGGACCCGGGAGGAACGAAAAACTGTTGCATTCACTCCAATCGGTCCACTCATTCTAAAGTTGCAGGCCA
The DNA here is from genome assembly GCA_951812265.1 of Taphrorychus bicolor. Lineage (NCBI taxonomy): Eukaryota > Metazoa > Arthropoda > Insecta > Coleoptera > Curculionidae > Taphrorychus > Taphrorychus bicolor. The sequence continues at coordinate 16,913,125 of OX638302.1, forward strand.
TCAAAATGGGAATTTGCGAAAAAAACCCACTCTTTGGTTATTTAAAAAAAAAAATTATTTTTTTAAGCTGTCTGATCGAAATGAGACGATTTTAATCCCCTATAAACGTAACAAATTATAGACGAGTCAGAATACCCCCGTAAGTGAGTTTTTTTAAAAGTAGTAAAAAAGTAGATTCCAAAAGTGCCCCATAACGATTACCAAAAGGATCTATCTCCGAACTCAATGAACCAATGGGACTTCCTTTGGTGGGAGGTGGAAGAGGACATCGAGAAGCACAAAAAAAAATTAAAAACAACTAAATCCAACAAGAAAACATTTGGATTTACTCCAATCGGTCTAAGCGTTTCAAAGTTATAGGCCGTCAAAGTTGAATCTTGATAAAAAGGAAGGCTTTTATAAACCATTCACTTATTATTGACATCAAATAGACGTAGGAAATCTGACTTTTTATCATATCTTCTCCACATGTGGTGAAAAGAGACGGGTATAAAAAATTAAGATTTCAAAGGTAAAGATGTGAAAAATAAATAAATGGATTATAAATACCCTACCTTGGTAATTTCCAAAAAAATGTGGGAATTTTTTTAATGATTTTTTTGATCAAAATGAGAAGATTCCAATCAATATAAAATTTTTAAAAGTGGCAAAAAGTCGATTGTGCCCAAATATCGACCACCAGAGGGATCTATCCCCGAAATTACTCAGCCAATGGAACTTTTGTTGGTGGGAGGTGAAAAAGGACATCGAGGAAAACAAAACACTGTTGGACTCACCCCAATCGGTCCACTCGTTCCAAAGTTATAAGCCGTCAAATTTGGAATTTGAAAAAAAAGGCATATATCCTCCTTTGGTTATTTTCATTTTTTTTTTAATTTTCTTAGAATCTTGGGGTAATTTTTAACTGATTTTGGCCCTACGTCCAACATGATATTTTTTCCAAATCATTCAATTTGCCTTTACGACGCTTTGAGGCATTTTTTGAACAATTTTGATGCCCTATCCCAACCTAAGTTTCTCAGAAAACTTCAAACTTACATTGCGAGGCGCCCTGAGTCAATTTTAATCGATCTTGGCCCTAATCTTAACCCCACTTTCTCTAAAAACTCCAAATTTGCATTTAAAGATAGTAGAAAGGTGTTGGATCGCAGGTGTAGGACAAATAGCCACTTCACTTTCTCGAAAACGCCAACGTTTCGACCTTTACTTTTAGGTCTTCATCAGGGCTTTTTCAGTCAGTGAAGAACGTCACCAAAGTATATACAGACCGTCATGGCAGTACATAAAACCAAAATTGTGCCAAGCAACAAACACACGTGTGTTTGTTGCTTGGCCTACGTGCACCATCTGGATTTTAACGACAATTTTGGTTTTATGTGGTATATACAGACCATGACGGTCTGTATATACTTTGGTGACGTTCTTGACTGACTGAAAAGGCCCTAAGGAAGACCTAAAAATAAAGGTCGAAACGTTGGCGATTTCGAGAAAGTGAAGTGGCTATTTGTCCTACACCTGCGATCCAACACCTTTCTAATTATTGATAGGACGCAAAGCGCTATATGGTTTATTAACGATAGTGTGAGATAATTTAAACAGAATTTAACTCTAATCCTAAATTTAGTTTTTTCAAAAACACAAAATTTGCATTTTTAGATTTTTTTTTTATTAATTTTGCTGCATTTTTAGGCGTTGTGAGGCAATTTTAGCCGATTTTTCGGTATGCTTTGCCAATGTTGCGTTGTTTCTTTTATCACGCCTCCCGAGTTCCGGTTCATTGTTTCTAACCCCGTGTTCATTAGAATACGTCATCTAGAAGGCTATGAATTTTTGAGCGAAGGAGGACATAATCACAGTAAATGGACTTTTGTTTCTTCATCTTTTTCTTTTGACATTCCACAGAAAACTAGATGACGTTTTCAAATGAACCTCCCCCCAACTCCAAACGATTAAAGTTTCAGGTTACTATAAAGTTTTAGTGGTTTGGAACTTTTTGGGATACCATAAAACAGAAATCTACGCGGCTTTTATCCTAAAACTATTACAATTAAGGAAAGCAATCAGTTTTTTTTGGGACACTCTATATACTATCTAAAACTTTAAAAGAGAAAGTCAAATTCTTCGAATCATATTAAATCGAGACAAATAACATGTCACATTTTAATACCCAACAAGGTGTTAGTTTTAATTAAATATCCAAACTCTTCCGAAAGTAATCAAAAAGAAATCAAAATTTGCAATACCTACTTGGTTTTTTTTTGAAGTTATAAAACAAGATTTGAAAAATAATTTTTTCTTTCTCATTCGCACTTTTTATTTTCTTCAAGGAGGTGTAATCAGGCAAGGAGTAAATGATAGTCTTTATTGATTTATTATTATGTAAAAATTGTCGATGATGGTTACTAAAATTCAAAACATCATATCTAATCAGATCATCTGTTGTTAATCGAAATGAGATGATTTTAATCCCCTAAGAACATAACAAACTTAATACGAGTTAGAATAGTTCCGTAAGTAAGTGTTTTAAAAATAGTAAAAAGGTCAATTCTAAAAGTGGCCAAAAATCGACCACTGAAGGGGTCTATCTCCGAAATAATTGAACCAATGGGACATTCGTTACAGACAGTCAAATTTGGAATTTGAGAAAAAAGTTGGCTATTTTCAAACAAATTTTGTATTTTTTTTTATGCTGTTTTTTGATTGAAATGTTACGATTTCCAACTCCAATGGACGTATCAAACTTAAAACGAGTCAGAGGTGTCCCGTAAGTGAGGTTTTTTAAAACAGTAAAAAGGTCAATTTTAAAAATGCCCAAAAATCGACCACCGAAAGGGTCTATCTCCGAAATTAGTGAACCAATGGGAGTTCCGTTGATGGGAGATGGAAAAGGACATTCAAAAGAACAAGAAACTGTTGGATTCACTTCAATCGGTCCACTTGTTCGAAAGTTATAGGCGATCAAGTTTGAAATTTGAAGAACCTTTGGTTTAAAAAAAAATATATTTTTTATGATGTTTATGATCGAAGTGAGACAACTTTCTATCCCCTATGAACGTAATAAACTTACTACGAGTCAGAATACTCCCGTAAGTGTATTTTTTAAAAGTAGTAAAAAAGTCGATTTTAAAAGTCCTCAAAAACGACCATCGAAGGGTTGCATATCCGAAATTATTGAACCATTGGGAACTCCCTTTTAATAAAACAAGTACACTCTGTATGTTATTTCATATTTAGGTTCATCCATTTTTTCTCTTTATTTATCTTATACACGTGCTTAGAGAGGAGAAAAAGTGGCTACAATTAAGAGAAATACATTTTTTAGTTTTCTTTTTCTGAATAAAGTAAAAAAAAAACAGTTTTCAAAAATTTTGGTTCTAACCACATATTTTCAAAGTAACGTCTCTACTTAATGGAACATCCTGTATCTTATTGCATATTTAGGTTCCTGTTTTTTTTTCCTTTTTCAATAATATATACATACATCTACGATTTGCATTATTTCAGTTTAAAAGCTAAATTTTTAAAAGGCAATTATTTTTAGATGGTTTATTACGTATTTTGTGCAAAAAATAATAAAATCATTTAAAAAGTGCTTCTTCTTTAGACATTTTTTTGTAAAAAAGCAGTACCTGTCTCTCAATTCATTAATAAGAAGAAAAAAAATATTTCAAAAATAGTTCAAAATGGTTAATGATTTTAGTTATAAATTTATTTTTGAAATACCTCTTAAACTATTGTTTTTTTTTTTGTTTATATAAAAAATTAATTTAAATAAAATTCTCACAATAATAAAATAGCACATTATTTATAATCAAAACAATTAATAATGGTAAAAGTGTTTTTTTAAAGGGGCTAAAAATCGACCACCAAAGGGGTCTATCTCTGAAATTATTGAACCAATAGGACTTTAGTTTTTACGAGGAGAAAGAAGACTTCGAGAAAAAATGGGATTTCTATTGATGAAAGGTGGAAGAGGATCTTGAGAAGGAAAAAAAACTGTTGAATCCACTCCAATCGGTGCGCTCGTTCTAAAGCTATAGGCCATCAAAGTTGAGATTTGAGAAAAAAAGAAGGCATATGCCCCCTTTTGGTTATTTTCAAAAGTAGTTAGTAAAGTAGTTTTTAAAAGTAGTTAAAAAAGTCAATTCTAAAAGTGCCCAAAAATCGAACACCGAAGGGGTCTATCTCCGAATTTATTGAACCAGTGTAACTTTCGTTGGTGGAAGGCGGAAGAGAATATCGAGAGCAACAAAAAACTGTTGGATTCACTCCGATCGGACCACTCGTTCTAAAGTTTTAGGTCATCAAAGTTGGATTTTGAGAAAAAAGCAGGTATATACCCCCTTTATTTATTTTCAAAAAAGTTTAGGATTTTTGTGGTGCCGTTTTTGACCAAAATGAGACAATTTTAATCCCTTATGAACGTAATAAATGTATCTGTTTTATGAGCCAGAGTAGTCCCGTAAAGGAGTTTTTATAAGTAGTAAAAAAGTCAATTCTAAATGTACCCCAAAAATCGAACACCCAAGAGGTTTAACGTTCTAAAGTTTGAGGCCACCAAATTTGGGAACAAAAGCAGGCATATACCCCCTTTGGTTATTTTCAAAAAAACTTATGATTTTTGTTGGGCCTTTTTTGACCGAAATAAGACAATTTCAATACCTTATAAACGTAATAAATTTAACTTTTTTATGTGCCAGCATAATCCCGTGAGGAAGTTTTGAAAAGTGACAAAAAAGTCAATTCTAAAAGTACCCAAAAATCGAACACCGAAGTGGTCTATTTCCGAATTTATTCAACCAGTCGAACTTCCGTTGGTGAAGGGCGGAAGAGGATATCGAGAGGAACAAAAAACTGTTGGATTCACTCCAATCACACCACTCGTTCTAAAGTTTTTGATCATCAAAGTTGGATTTTAAGAAAAAAGCAGGCATATACCCCCTTTGGTTATTTTCATAAAAATTTTGGATTTTTGTTGTGCCTTTTTTGACTGAAATAAGACAATCTCAATACCTTATAAACGTAATGAATTTAACTTTTTCATGTGCAATTGCAAAAAAGTCAATTCTAAAGTACCCAAAAATCGAATACCGAAGTGGTCTATTTCCGAATTTATTGAACCAGTCGAACTTCCGTTGGTGAAGGGCATCGGTCCACTCGTTCTAAAGTTATTGACCATCAAAGTTGGATTTTAAGAAAAAACAGGCATATACCCCCTTTGGTTATTTCCAAAAAAATTTAGGATTTTTGTTGTGCTCTTTTTGACCGAAATAAGACAATTTCAATACCTTATGAACGTAATAAATTTAACTTTTTTATGAGCCAGAGTAATTCCGTGAGGGAGGTTTTAAAAGCAGTAAAAAAGTAAATTCTAAAAGTAATCAAAAATCCTGTGGGACCAGTGGAACTTCCAAGAGCATTTTGGATTTTGTTTTTGCTTCCTTTTTTATCAAAATGAGACGACTTCAATCCCCTATGAACGTAACAAACTTAATAGGAGTCATTAGTGACTTTTTTAAAGGTAGTAAAAATGTCGATTCTAAAATTGAAAAAGTAAGTCTAAAAAAGAACCGAAGTATGTGGTATGTAAAAGAGGATATCCAGAAGAGTTTTTCTCTTCTTAAAGAACAGGATAAAACAATTGAATTCACTCTGAATGGTGCAAGAGATGGGCATCAAGAAGAGAAAGAAACAGCAATGCAAAGTCGTTAAAGGGATTTAGGCTAAAGTGATGGGTCGGATTGTAAAATTTAATTCTTTATCCACGACCATACTATAATAAGCACATTATTCTTGTACATTCTCAAGACTAACGATAATCATTATTCACTTGTGAATAATGAACATTATTCACAAGTGAATAATGAGTTGTCATGGAAACGAAACATGTCGTAGGCAACTGACAACTCAAAAAGTAAACTGCCCTAAACATGAAATCGGTAGTTGCCACTGGTTCATTCAAATAATTATCGTTCTATTAGGATGTATTGAGGCAAATGTAGGTTACAGTGTTTCTTTTTTCCTAAAATATGTACTTTTCACTGAAAAATACTTAAAATAGGCCATAAAATGAAGTAATTTACCGTCCACCCTCGTAGCATTGAAATGAACATGCGGTGACATGCGCGGGTGACTAGACCGTCATCTATCGACAAGACGCATCAAACGTCGCGCCATTGAATAGCGAAACCAGTCGTGGTCGTGGTTTTAAAATTGTAAATTATCTTTGTGGCATCTATAACCTATCATATTTGAGAAAGCCCAGAATCTTGGTCGTGGATAAAGTGTAGTATTCAACGCGCATTTAATGAGCGTTATTCTCTCGGGCAACTTGTGCCACTCGCTTCGCTCGTGGGCTCAAACGTTACCCTCGAGAATAACGACTCTCATTAAATGCTTGTTGTATAATATACTATTTTTCTTCTGAAAAGGAGCGAGTTTTGAGGCTCCTGCCAAATACATCACTATAATCTCTTGACTTGTAAAGTATTGAGCAATCACTTTGATGGGCACAAGTAAAGATATAATGCCCATAGTGCTTTTTACTCACTACAAACTCCATCGTCTTCTCCATTTAAATTTGATCATTTAAACTTAAACAACTACGAAAAATCTCAGCGAGGTCACCAAAGGAACCAGATGTAAGTTGGATATTGAATGTTTTATTGCCCTTGTCAAAAATTAAACTCGGTTTTGTATGAGAAAACCTTGGTTAATGTTTGACTTCTTATGGGATTTTGTCTGTTGCAATAACAATAGTATATTATACTATTGTAGTATATTATACTATTGTTATTGCAACAGTATATCAAGTGAATCATTTCACCCGAGAATAGAGATTGACTACTCAAGGGATGTAATGACACTTTAATGCCGTCGTGTAACGCTATTTGAACTTCCGGAAACTAAATCACTTTTTGGAACCAGTTTCTAAATAATAATTCAAAACATCACACACCTAAAGCAAAATGTAAGCAAGAATTACAAGTGGTATGAAAGCAAATTCGGTTCAATTAGTCTCAGTTTTTCATTTTAAGCCCTCTAAATGGAGTGTGCCGGCGGATTTGATATAGAAAAGACAGCAGAAGAGGTGGTACAGGAAATCTTGACCAAAAAGTCGAAGAAGATCTATCACAAACGGTATGACGCATTCCTTCAATGGTGTTCTGACCGCTGTGTAGAAAATGTCAATGAAAGTGCCTTGTTGGTATATTTTCAAGCACAGTTCGAGATATATAGTCCTGCACCACTGTAGGCGCATTACTATATGTTTAAGAGCATGCTGAATGTAAAAAATAACATTGACATCGACAAATTTCCTAAATTATCAGCTTTGCTGAAAAGGAAAAGCGAACGTTATAAAACCAAAAAGTAAAAGATTTTGAGTATAAACCAAATCGACAGTTTTTTAGTGGAGGCCCCAAACAATAAATTTTTACTGATGAAAGTACGAAACTTATTTTTATGAAAACTTTACTACAACATATTTTAATATATATTGTTACGCCCGATCGTCGGTCCACAGAGATCCGGGTCCAAGCGGCAACGCCGCGCGCCTACCGCCACCCCGGGAACCCATCTAGAATAAACGAGAACCGGGAACAGTCACGTCCGTTCTCGAAAGTACGAGAGTGTGTTCAGGCCGGGTATATAAACCAGCGAGCCACAAGACATGGAATCGAATAAATAGTGCAGTGTAGTAAATAAGCGGACAAGCGAACAGAGCGAATGGTTAGTAGAGAGTAATTGTGTTTTAATCGTGTTGTACTACTTTAAAAGTAAATAAAAGTGGGTAGTTAATTGACGATAAATTATTGAAACCCGTATCCCGTAACAATATCCTTGTAGATAATACTTATTTTCGGCATTTCTGGGGATCTGGTACGTGACTGGTTCCGATCATATTTGTCCCATAGAATATGCAAGAGGTGAGGCTTGGGGTTCCGCAGGGATCGGTTCTGGGACTGTTGCTGTTTCTGTTGTACATTGATGAGCTACTCTCGACATATATGGAAGCATTACTCTGTTTGCGGATGATGCTACTGTTCTATGGCATTCCTCGAATATGGACGAAATGAATATCAGAATTGACTCGGACCTGGGTATGATTGGATTGGTGTGAGTCAAACGGCTTGTTGCTTAATGTCTCTAAGACCAAGGTAATGTGTTTTGGGTGTGGTCTGGACGAGGTGAGACTGAGTGACAAAGTTGTCAAGAGGCTGACGGAGAATAGGTTTTTTGGGGGTTCTTCTGGATCATGGATTAACTTTTGAGAGGCATATAGAGGTGTTAAAATCTAAAATTGCTAGTAACTGTTACGCCCTGCGAGTCATATCAAAAGAACTAAACCATAGGGCAACAACTAGAAACTCATATTTTGGCCTAATTGAGTCGAATATGAGATATAGAATATGCTTTTGGGGTGCCTGAAGTAAATATCTATTTAACAGCATATTCACATTGCAGAAAAGAGCTTTAAGGTTTAAGCTGGGAAAAGGCTACAGGGATTCATGCAGAGACTTATTCAAGGAAAATGGAATACTTACAGTACCATCCCTGTTTATTATGGAGTCAGTATGCTTGACTTACAAAAAGTAGAGACAGCAGACTTCTGCAGGCCAGAATTTTTATAATATGAGACGCGTTAACCATGTTGCGTTGCCTCTGCCTGCCACCTCCAGGTTGAAGCACCCAATATTGTACAATTGCAAAAAAATGTACAACCACTTGCCCTTGAGCATTCGGCAGCTACCAACATTGAGAAGGTCCAGGAGTAAGGTTAAGAGTCTGCTTGTTGCGAGGGCTTACTATAATGTCAGTGAGTACTTTGAGGATGTCCTGTAAATTTTGTGACTGTACCATTGTTTTTAGCTTATACTGTTGTTGTATCTTTGTGCGTATAAATACTCTTGTTTTTCCTTTTTTTGCTATTTTATCCATTTTTAAACCTTTTTATGGTATAATTTTATGGTATGCTTTAGCTTCCATTTGAATTTGAATTTTTAGTTGGTTATGGTTCTCGGAACTTATGCAGATTGTTTGTCCTTGTTGTTGTTTGTTTAATGTACTGCTTTGTCAATGAAAATGTTTTTTCGAGACAATAAGGCTATTTTTGATTGATTAATTGCAGAACCCAAAAGTTAGTTCAAATGATAGTTGAAGATGTGACAGATCCAAGCGATTAATTTTCGGTCTCCGTCCAGGGATACTAAAAACAAGATAGACAGAAATTTTGTGGTGAAAAATTCGGATGAAGCAGCCAACTTTATACGATTGTGTAGACAGTACGTGTCTTTAGGAAAGGATGCCCCATTCAAGATTTTTTTGTGCGTTATGAAAATAATGTATGCACTACGCAGCCTGTAGGAAAAACACTCTTGGAAAGGTACAGCAACACGTTGCAGAGTTTTTGAAACTATTTACGCCATTATTATGCACGAGACATTGCATTCTCCGCACATCAGCATCCTTACTAGCAGATGCTGGAGCTTCTATAGACATAGTGCCGGGAGATCATCTGCCGTAGCTGAGGGATATGTAGAAAACTCCGTTGATAATAAAAAAAACATAGCAGAACAAATTTTTGGTGGTTATAACTCAAAAAATGGCTTCACAGGTGCGATCAGTAGTGAATTTGAACGACATTCCTGGCTATTGTCCAGTCTACCTATATTTGTAATGCAGACACTCATAGTTTGTTTCATCTTTCCAATTGTTTCCATGTTACTATTAATTTTCATAAGTGTGATAAATAAAAATTCGTTTATACTGTTGCGAACTCGGGGTTCAATAATTCCAGTGTAACGATTTAACACGAAAACACTATTTATTTATTTATCAAATACACACGACTACTAAATAACTCACTACTTAACACTTTATAGCCTTCTAATATCGCTTGGAACTTTAGCTTACTTATAGCTCGCTTAAAATAAGACTACCCCCTCTGCGCGTTCTATGCGCCTTTTATATACAATCCTAAAATTACAGAAAAACCTAGAAAGTTCTTTATAAGAATTCTTGAATAATCTCACATAAAAAAAAGGTTGTAAACAACTGCCTTCTAGATTAAACCGAGCAATAAATCACTCGTGTCAGCCATGACGCAGCGCGGATAGGTCGCGAAGCTCCACCAACCAACACGCGTTGCCCCGCCTCCCATGCGGCGTTGCTGCGAATCGTAACAATACATTGTAGCGCTTTACTAACACTTTACTCCCTAAGAAGTAAATAAATTACTTTACTCTCTTGGGACTAAATTATCCACTTTATTCCCTCCATTTGAAGGCTGCCTCCATTGAAGGCAGCGCCAAATGTAGTTTTGGACATCTTAGCAGACATCTTCAATCACTGTATAGAGAGCAACGAACCTCCAAATGAATGGAAAAAAGCGGTCATTACATCGATCTTCAAAAAAGGAGACAGGCGAGATTGCAGGAATTATTGGGGGATAAGTGTTATGTGTTCAGTGGCACGCCTTTGTGATGTGGTCTTAAAACGCAGCAATCCGCAACAGTTTGCCGAATCTGAGGAGCAGAATGGGTTTAGGGCAGGAAGGTCATGTATTGATGGTGTTTTCAGATAAAAAAAAATTGATAGAAAAACGTGTCGAAAGAGGAAGGGTTACTCATTTGATATTCGTTGACCTACAGAAGGCATACGATACAGTGTCATTAAACAAGTTATGGGTCTGCATGAGGAACAGTGGTATTGATAAAGCCTACATTAACGCCGTTAATGCATTATATTCAAACAATTCAAGTTCAGTGAAGATAGAAAAGCGACTGTCCCAGGAGTTTCAAGTGACCAAAGGCCTAAGACAAAGCTGCTCTTTAGATCCCTTATTATTCAAAATATATCTCGAAAAAGCCCTTAGATCTTGGAAGCGGAAATGTTGCAAGATGGGCGTGTGTATTAATGACGATGTGTATTAATGTATCATTTAAGTACTTTGGAGTTCCTCTCTTCCAACGGAAAGAGTACCGGCGACATCAATAACAAGATAGGTCAAAGAAAGAGAGTAATTCGACAACTAAACTCACTACTTTGGAGCACGACAATAACAAAAAAAAAATACATACTATCTATAAAACGATCGTAGAAAGTATATGCAATCTACTTGGAGCCGAGACTTGGAAAACAAATAAAAGAGATAAAGGTAGGTTGATGGCCCTTGAAATGGATTTTTTGAGAAGAAGCTGTCATATTTCCAGACTAGATCACGTGAGAAATGATACCATAAGGCAGGTGATGAACGTTGAAGGTAATATTCTAGATACAATAGATACCAAAAGATTAAACTGGTACGGGCATCTCCAAAGAATGGATGAAAATAGATGTCCAAAGAAAGTATGGCATTCCTGAATGATGAAAGCGCGGAAGACCACATAGAAGTTGGAGGAAAGATGTGGAGAGAGCTATGAAGGCAAGAGATCTATAAGATGAAGATTGGACAGACCGAAAAAGATGGAAGTTGAGAAGCGAGAAACTGCTCTAGCCGTAGGCACCTCGTATCAGGTTAGTTCAGGTTAGTTCAATATATTCCATATATTCCCTCCATACAGGGAGTAAAGTAGCAACTTTACTTCCGGAAGACCCACAAAAATTATTTTAATGGTTCAACAGTTGGTGGCTTATTTACCATGGGAATGATCATTTCTTCTCAGCCCATTTCCCTGTTGCTTACGTCAAAAAGATTGGCAAATTTCCAAATTTTCAAGGTTAAGTAAACTGCTGGCCAAACGAAACGTATCAAGCCAATTTTACTACCAAATTTTAAAGTCTATATCTCGAAAACGGCTAGTCGGATTTTCTTTACAAAAAACATATCGGATAGTCCCACTCCTTGACTAACTAAGGGAATTGGGAGTTCCATCCGTTGCGCCCGAAAGTTACTACAGGATCGAGAAAAGTTTATGTTTTTTTAGTAAACATTCTTCGATGCACCATTTTTTGAAAAAAAATCTCAGGTGGTTCCTTTGCAGCACAGTATACAGAGGAATGTGATAGCTCGGGACATGTTTGACCGATTTTCGATATGATACCTGGTTCGACATAAACATCGTTTTATCAAAAATATGGACTTTTTCAATATTTAGGTCTGATATCTTCTCTGAGAAACATTTCTATTCCCTCTCTCAAGATGAGTGCACGCAGTAAGTCTATTGCAACATATCCACGAGTAAGAAACTAACAGAGTGCAAGCCAGCGATATACAGAGGGCAGAAGAATGTAGAGATTGGTTCGGCCATCGGTAAAGTAGTGAACTGGCACTGCGTGAGTGACATTATCAGTGAGGCCATGAAAGATTTCGAAATTGGGCATCAGAATATCGAAATTGGTGATCTTGACTCGGAACCTTTTTCTTCCCTTCGCGATATCTTAATTGGCTTGAGAATTATACAGGATAATCGAAAGACCGGGTTTTGGAGTTTTACTGGTTGTAAATCCGTCCATAATTTTCAAGAACTTTAATAACTAACTTTTTCGCTGATGTCAAGTAAATCGCTGGTATACAGGGTGTTCCACAAGTAGAGAGTTGGTGTTTGTTAAGCGATTCTCGTGAACGATGATATGAAGACAATCGAAATGTGAATTTTAGGATAAGGAATCCTGGGTTGATAACTCAAAAAAAGTTTAAAAATTAAGCAGTGTTGCCGTATTTATATAAAGTTAAAATATTTTCATGAAAAAAATAGTGATGATTGCAATTTTTTCTCCAAATAGCGCTTGGTTTTTCATGGATCCTTCTTCCGTTCAAGAGTGATGATATCTTCTGACTAACGTCAAAAAAATTTAATATAATTATTACTCAGGTAATAACTAAGCTGAACTAACTAAAAAATCGAAACATCATAACAATTAAATAAAAACCAAAGAATACATTTAATTTAATATTTTGTCGGTCCTCCGTTAACATTCCAAATTTCTCGGCATCGTCTTGGCATACTGCTGAATAAGTTGCTAATAAAATGTTGGGGTATGTTTTCCCACTCTTCCTCTATCGCTAAAGAAAGTTCGTCTAATCTTTCAGGGGAATTACCTCTTGACCTCACACGAAGTTTTAGAAATGACCACACATGCTCTATTATATTGAGATCAGACGATTTTGGAGACAAATTGCGCTGGTTGATATTGTTCGCATCTAAAAACTGTTGACCAATACGAGCTCTGTGTGGTCTTGCATTATCGTCCACTAAAAGAAAATTAGGGCCAAAATTATTTGCAAATGGCAGAACAATGTTGTTCAAAATGTCGTTTCGGTCAATCTCTGCATTGATACATCGGTTGGTAATAAAAAGTTCGGTTTTTCCATTCATCATCACCCCAGCCCACACTGTTATTCATCCGCCACCAAAAGCCTCTTGAGGGGCCATATTTTCTTCCAGGAGTCTCTCTCCTGGACGTCTCCAAACCAGAATTCTCCCATCAGAATGAATCAAGTTAAATCTTGTCGCACCACAAAACATGCAATCCTCCCAGTCCTCATTCCTCCACTCCATATGAGTTTGAACCCATTCTTGTCGTTGGAGTCGATGATGTCTTAAAAGACGTACACATTTTGCTCGCCTCCTTGCTTAAAAAATACATTTTTAATATGACGGAGCAAAAAGTAATGGTGTAATACAGAAAAGTACCTAGTACTTGATTAACTATTTATTCAACTCAATCAGTAATGTAGGTACCTCAAGTTATTTAGGTTGAGTGTTCTTCTAATTGTTCTGTTTGATACAACAATTTGGGAATATCGCCTGAAAGTGTCATTTAATTTCCTGGAGCTATGAGTTCTTGTTCGATGAGTGGCTCGTATTAAAATTCTCTCTGCGCGATGGGAATTTTTTTTCCTTGGTCCTCCTCCATGTCTGTAACGATTTTCGCCGGTTGCGGTCACTCTTTGTTTCAATTTAATTATTGTAGTAGTACTAACGTTATAAATGTTAGCTACGGCTCTTATAGTTAACCCTTCATCAATCAATCTCAAACAATTAAGACGTTCATTCTCTATTAGCCGAGGCATTTTGAAAATAAAACGTGGAGAAAATGTTATGAAATGAATCAATGTGAGTGATCTGTCAAGGCGTTTCTCTGGTATTGCCTAAACAACTGTCACAATAGCAATAACTGGTTGATAAAAAATACATTGTTGAAACTTAGGCAAACTTGCCTTGACTGTAGGGGAAGAATTGTAGAGGAACAATCAAGAATGGAAAAACATTCCCCTATACGCTCTTCAGGGTGGTATATACACAAATTGTAGACAATCTAATTCTTGAATTGTATTAGATTCGTTAAACGGTTTCAATTTGTTTTTAACCTTTTATGTAAACATAATTGAAATATGGCTGCTAGACTAAAAATGTCTAGCGCAACTCAAAAAAAAAGTTTTATATATAAGAAGAAAATAAATTGAAAAAGTATAAAGATGTATTAAAAATATGATAATGCTGAAACGAAAAAGAATCCAAACAACCCTTCGGATAAATACATTGCATCCATCATCAGTCATCCGACGATTTATATAAACTTGTTTAGATTGTGATTTTATATAAATACGGCAACACTGCTTAATTTTTAAAAATTTTTTGAGTTATCAACCCAAGATTCGTTATCCTAAAATTCACATTCCGATTGTCTTCATATCATCGTTCACGAGAATCGTTTAAAAAACACCAAATCTCTATTTGTGGAACACCCTGAATACCCCCGATTTACTTGACATCAGCAAAAAAGTTAGTTTTCAAAGTTCTTGAAAATTATGAATGGAACCACACCAAGTAAAATTCCAAATTTTGGACTTTCGATTATCCTGTATAATTCTTCAGCCAATTAAGATATCGCGAAGAGAAGAAAAAGGACCCGAGTCAAGATCCTCACTGATAATATCACTCACGCAGTGCCAGTTCACTACTTTACCAATGGCCGAACCAATCTCTACATTCTTCTGCCCTCTGTATATCGCTGGCTTGCATTCTGTTAGTTTCTTATTCGTGGATATGTTGCAATAGACTTACTGCTTGCACTCATCTTGAGAGAGCGAATAGAAATGTTTCTCAGAAAAGATATCAGACCGAAATATTGAAAAAGTCGATATTTTGGATAAAACGATGTTTCTGTCGAACCAGGTATCATATCGAAAATCGGTCGAACATGTCCCGAGCTATCACATTTCTCTGTAAACTGTGCTTCACAGGAGCCACCTGAAACGTAAACTTTTCTCGACCCTGTAGTAACTTTTGGGCGCAACGGGTGGAACTCTCAGTTCCCCTTGTAAGTTAGTCAAGGAGTGGGCCTATCCGATATGATTTTAGTCAAGAAAATCCGACTAGCCGTTTTCGAGATATAGACTTTAAAACTTGGTAGTAAAATTGGCTTGGTACGTTTCGTTTGGCCAGCAGTTTAGATACCATTCTTTTGCGAATGTACATTTCCGCTTTTAGTTAAGCGGTAGTGCGGCGATGTGTAAGTGATCATCCTTGCGAATAAATCCAGAATCGGCGCATTGATGAATTTCACAGGTGTATGCAACAAACAAGCTGTTGCACAGAAACACCCCCTTTGTGTCCCTGGATATAGGAAGGTGCACGGCTTTAGTGCCGTGATGCGGATGCCTAATGCGATTCGAATGCACATTTCAGCGTTTGGGTTACTGGCTCAATCAATTAATGGTCATTTTGCCCTACTAATTGGGCAACGTTTTACGTCGTACGCCATTAAAGTTTACGCGTTTATGAACGTATTGATCCAATAGGATTAATTACCTATTTAATTCGGTATAACTTAGGTTTATTGGAAAGCTTGCAAACGGACGCCGGCAACTTTATGCGTTACACAGCTCTCTTTCTCTATTAACATTAATCCTTGGTTCAGGTTAGGGTATATAAAATGTACTGAACATATAGCTGAAAAAGAAAACCCAGAAGGTAACCATTATTTGTTGTAAGTGTGCGGTATTTCACAATGGGGTGGGATCACTCAGGTTAGTTTAGGTTATTCAAGTTAGTTCAGGTTAGTTGTTAGTGTTAGTGTTTTCCGAAATATATGACTAATGCGCTCGAGTTGCAGAACAAAAATTGACATTGACAGAATAGTCGTCGCCATTTTAGTTCACAAGACGCGCTTTGGACAGTTCTATATTTTGGCAAATAATGGGATGGCTGGATTTCATTGAGGCTTTGAGATGTCAAATACTACAAGTGTATTTGGAGTACCAAATACAGGAGAACTTTCTAGTATCGGCTGCAGCACTCACCTGTCCATTAAGCTCTAAACAATCGTTTGCATTCTAACACTCATGATAAAGAAGCTCGATCAATTATTGCCGTGCTTTATCTAAACTAGATTCGTTTAAACATTTCTGCTTCATATTCATATACAAACTAGTCGTCTCTAAGAATTAATATTACCCGCACGCTAAGGCGAACAGCGGGGAGCAATCCCGGTTTGATGGATTAAGAGGTTTCCGAAAATTTATTCACGAAATTCTTTGTTCTGCTATACCAAAGGAATTAGACCGAAATTAGACTTGGACAGCGACCGGTAATTTATTCAGGAAGATTAACAGGAGATATGTTAATAAAATTAGACTTGGTTGATGTTTCTCTTCGGTCATGGCGTGACACTTTTACTCCGCATTAATAACAAGTTTAATTCCCGACACGGCCGACTTTCCACCTTTGACCTAATTGCGATGCAGATTCATAAAAAACATGTATGTTATGTAATGACGTAATGCATAAATAATAATGAAATTGCTGGACTTAAATCAACGTTAAAAACTTGTCTTAATGAGTTTAGCGCCTGCACGCAACTTTCTTATTAATATTAATGCTTTTTCTGTGATTAATGCTGAATTCGACCAAAACGACACATATAAAAGTTGTAGTCAGTAGGCGAATTTTTGCCTGATTCAGGTGGAATGATTTTTAGGCTGTTTGATCTGGTGCACCGCCACATGTCCACCAAAATCTTTATTCAGGCAAACAGATTTTGGTCATATTTTAATCATAAATTATAAAGGTACAGTCACGAAACTAACTACTAAATTTTCCCAATTTCATTATTCATGAATTGGCCGTCTCCATGGGGTAATCACGAACGAGAATTAGTGCGACAATATGGAAATGGAGGGCGCCGCCATTGTGGGTAATTACAACCAATGGCCCTGTAATGGGGAGAGTGCTTTCTAAATACATGGACAACATTAAAATATTCAACGTTTGATTGCTACGCAACAATAATACGATTCAAATCGATATTCCCACATCCATCTGTAAACCTTGTGAAACAAAAAAAAATTGGAAAAAGTCTGCATCGAGCTACTTTTGCGCAAATTTCCCAGATCTCGTTAGGAAACTTTACTCCTGATTAGCATACAAAGGAAGCGGTTGTTGTGTAGTTCGGTTGGCTAGAACAAAATGGTAGCCAAACGTTAACTTTCCAATTCCCTTTATAACCATACAATAACGAAAGAAAGCGCAAATTATTCATGTGTTATTATTCACGGAGATTTCAGTTCTATGATAAAGATTTGAAGCTTCGTGGGTATATAGATCAGATATGATTTGACTAAGATGCTTTGTTGCTGACTCTCCAAGTTCAACATTCTTGAATAGTGTGAAGAAGATTGTGCATTTCTACAAGGGCGAATCAATAGTACCAGGTTTATCAATTTTTTCTACTTGTTCGTCATAATATTCTTCCACAGGTTCTTTTTGGTGTCCACACTCACCATATTCCTTGTAGTTCCGCTTGCACTACTGGTGCTCTAGTGGTGTCCTCGGATAGGTGGAACGACTTTCGTAAAAAATAAAAAATGTCATTTTAAATTTTTTTTTGGTTAGCTCTGTTTCATCAAAGACTAATTTCTGGCATCTTTTAAATTTTTAATAAAAATCAAGGGAATTGTGAGAGTGGTAGAGTTTTAGACACTTTTATAATCGACTTTTTTGTCTTTATTAAAAAAATTGATTTATGAAACTCGAATTAAGTATGCTGTAGTTACTATTCAGTAAACCTCTTATACAAGCTTTCGTTTCCTTCCATAACTGCTTTCATCTTCCCCGTAAATTCAGTGAGGCTTAACTCTTAGTTTTGAAATTAAGTAACTTTTGTTTTCCTTAAATTTGTCTTGAAAAATGTTTGTTCTTTTTCCTAAAGTGTGGCTAATTAACAGACCCTCGGGATATGGCACTGTGTCGATGGTTTTGATAGGATGAGAAGTTGTGAATATTTGTCTAGGCTTACATTGTTTTGCCTTAACTTTTATTTGTACTTTTTGAACTACACGTTCAATCTAAACGAACCAACATTCACCATTATGATTCTAAAAAAAAATACCCACCTATTGACTATTTACCTATCTTTGGCACCTCGTAACCCTTGGAAATTTGACTTTGACGTTGTTTGACAATCTTCTCAACGTGAGCAAAAGAGAGATGAGTAGAGAAATAATAAACATTCCATTCCTACTAAGCTCCTAAATTGCAAATAAAATTTTTAGTATATTTCTCTATTCTTCTTTTTTAGCAGCTTGTTTTCCACTTCATCTCTCCTAACTTGCTCTCTAAACTCGTCATACCGTTTGCACCTCCCTCTAATTTCAAACTCTCTATAAATCTTGATAAGGTATATATAAGGTAAGAAAAGACTCAATAACTACCTTATTGAGTCTTTTTGTTTACTCACGTCAGCGTTCACAGTCTGTCGATTGCTGATTTGTAGGAGCACACAGAGGATATTAAGAAAGTGTGGAGGAACTTCATACACCGACTCACAGGTGGCAGCGCCGAAACTTAACCCACCGAATCACAGGTGGCAGCATTAGTCGAAATTCTTCATAACATCACACCGTCTTTCCTACGCCGGAGTTCCAAGTATCAACTCTCACCCCACCGTGTAAGGCAGGGTCTACCACGCCTTACTTAGGAGGTAGACCAAGGTAGATCCCGGGGCGAAACGCCAACACCACATACAGAGGCTACAACGATCTCATCACGTCCCAGCGATGTTCCCTGAATAACAAAAATCTTTTCTAGGAATACATTTCCCATCTATGACACGTCATTATTCCACTCCATAAAACGAAAAAAAAAGATGGATTTGCTCCGATCGGTCCATTGGTTCTTAAAGTTATGGGAAGTTAAAGTTGAATTTCATAAATAATTTGAATCGCAAAAAAGTTGATTCTAAGAGAGCCTAAAAATGGAGTATTGAAGAGATCTACTTTCGAAATTGTTGAACTAATGGGACTTTTGTTTATGGTAAGAGAAAAAGGATATCAAAAAGAGCAAAACAGAGTTGGATTTCTTCCAATCGGTCCACTAGTTCAAAAGCTACAGGCGGTCAAAATTGGATATTAAGAAAAAATACGGAATACCCCCCCCCCCCTGGTCAATTTCGAAAAATAGAAAACTTTGTTCGCTGTTTTGGCTCAGAATGGGATATTTGCAATCCCCTAAGAACAAAACAAACTGAATTCGAATGAAGTAAGCACCATAAATGAAATAAAGTAAATTTAAAAATTTAAGAAACAATTTTGAGAAATTAAGGGAAAAATGTTGAAGTTTCATATTTCTGGACATAGTAAAATCCATTTCAAATTTCTTACTGTGTAAGTGAAGAAATTTTCTGCAGTATTCTCGCTTTGTTACTCTAAACTTTGGGAAACCCCAAGAAAAAGTACAAAGACAAGAAATTCAAGTTGCAATACATATTATTTTGCATTTTATTAACAGATTAAAATTTGCTACCCTTTCAGTGAAGAAAAACTTGCAACGTCCTCACTTTATTTCACAAAATTTTGAGAAACTGATTAGAGGCTTTTTAAATTATTTGAAGAAAATAAGGATGAACAACAGTAATAATAAAAAATAGAATGATTTTAAATTTTTATATTTCTAGACCTATCAAGAAATATTTGAATTTCGCTACGTTTTAAATGAAGACAAATTTCAATGCTCTCACTTTATTTCTCAAAAATTTAAGAAACTTTAGCGATACGTAAAAAAGTGAAATGGCAAAAAAGAGGTTGAAATGCGTGTTATATGGAATTTTAGTTTAAGAAAGTTTAAATTGTGCTACTTTTAAGTGCATAAGTGTCCACACTTTTTTTCTCAAAACTTTGAAAACTGATTAAACAGATGATTTTTAAATTGCTTGAAGAAAAAGAACAAACAACAGGAATAATAAAAAATAAAACGCCTAAAAACTGAGGCAAAAATCTCAATTTATTGAAACTTAAGTAAGCATTTTGAGAAACCAAGGGAAAAATAAAAAAAATTAATATTTCTGGATTTATCAAGAACTATTTAA
Source organism: Taphrorychus bicolor (assembly GCA_951812265.1). NCBI lineage: Eukaryota > Metazoa > Arthropoda > Insecta > Coleoptera > Curculionidae > Taphrorychus > Taphrorychus bicolor. Next base: position 16,933,435 of record OX638302.1, read on the forward strand.
GATTCGCTACGTTTTAAATCAAAAAAACTTCAATATTCTCACTTTATTTCTCAAAAATTTAAGAAACTTTAACGATACGTAAACAAAGGGAAATGTAAAAAAAGGGAAATGGCAAAAAAGAAAGGTTCAAATACATGTTATGTGGAATTTTAGTTTAATAAACTTTAAATTGCGGTACTATTTAATTGCAAAAGAGCTTACAGTGTCCACACTTTGTTTCTCAAAATTTTGAAAAATTGATGAAATAGGGACTTTTTAAATTGCTTGAAGAAAAAGAACAACCAACAGGAATAATGAAAAATAAAATGTCTAAAAACTGAGCCAAAAATCTCACTTTATTGAAACTTAAGTAAGAATTTTGAGAAAACAAGGGAGAATATTTAAATTTCAATATTTCTGGATTTTTCAAGAACTATTTAAAATTCGCTCAGTTTTAAATGAAAAAAAAACTTCAATATTCGCACTTTATTTCTCAAAAACTTAAGAAAATTTAACGAAACGTAAACATGTGACATGGGGAAAAAATCAAATTGAAAAGCGTGTTATGTGGAATTTTAGTTTAAGAAAGTTTAAATTGTGGTACTATTTAAGTGCAAAAGTGCTTACAGTGTCCACACTTTGTTTCTCAAAATTTTGAAAAACATTAAGTAGACTTTTTATATTGATTCAAGAAAAAGAACAAACAGGAATAATAAAAAATAAAATGTCTAAAAACTGAGGCAAAAATCTCACTTTATTGAAAGCATTTTGAGAAACTAAAAGAGACATTTAAAATTTTAATATTTCTGGACTTATCGGGAACTATTTAAAATTCGCTGCGTTTTAAATGAAAAAAACTTCAATATTCTCACTTTATTTCTCAAAAATTTAAGAAACTTTAACGATACGCAAAAAAAAGTGAAATGGAAAAAAAATTAGGTTGAAATGAATGTTATGCGGAATTTGAGTTTAAGAAAGTTTAAATTGCACTACTATTTAAGTGAAAAAGTGCTTATAGTGTCCACACTTTCTTTCTCAAAATTTTTAAAAACTAATTAAACAAAGGCATTTTAAATTGCTTGAAGAAAAAGAACAAATAACAGGAATAATAACAAATAAAATGTCTAAAAACTGAGGCAAAAATCAGTTTTACATGTAACAAAAACTACAATATTTTCACTTTATTTCTCAAAAATTTAAGAAACTTTAACGATACGTAAAAAAAGTTAAATGGCAAAAAGGAGGCTGAAATGTGTGTTATGTGGAATTTTAGTTTAAGACAGTTTAAATTGCACTACTTTTTAAGTGCAGAAGAGCCTACAGTATCCAAATTTTGGTTCTCAAATTTTTTTACATTAACAAAGACATTTTAATTTTAAATTGCTTTAAGAAAAACAACAAACAACAAACTGAGGCAAAAATGTCACTTTATTGAAACTTAAGTAAGAATTTTGAGAAACTAAGGGAGACATTTTAAATTTTAATATTTCTGGACTTATCAAGAACTATATAAAATTCGCTACGTTTTAAGTGAAGAAAAACTTCCATATTCTCACTTTATTTCTCAAAAATTTAAGAATCTTTAACAAAACGTAAGAAATTGGAATGGCAAAAAAATCAAGTAGAAATGCGTGTTATGTGGAATTCTAGTTTAAGAAAGTTTAAATTTCGCTACAATTTAAGTGCACAAGTGCCACAGTATCCACCCTTTGTTTCTCAAAATTTTGAAAACTGATTAAACAGATACTTCTTAAATTGCTTGAAGAAAAAGAACAAACAACAGGAATAATAAAAAATGAAATGTCTAAAAACTGAGGCAAAAATCAGTTTTACATGAAAAAAAAACTTCAATTTTCTCATTTTATTTCTCAAAAATTTAAGAAACTTTAACGATATATAATAAAGTGAAATGGCAAAAAAAGAGGCTGAATTGCGTGTTATATAGAATTTTAGTTCAAGACAGCTTGCGCTGTTATTTAAGTGCAGAAGAGCTTACAGTGTCCATACTTTGTTTCTCAAAATGTTGAAAAACATTAAATAAAGACTTTTGAAATTGATTAAGGAAAAATAACAAACAACAGGAATAATAAAAAATAAAATGTTTAAAAACTGAGGCAAAAATCAGTTTTACATGAAAAAAACTTTAATATACTCACTTTACTTCTCAAAAATTTAAGAAACTTTAACGATACGTAAAAAAGTTAAATGGCAAAAAAAGAGGCTGAAATGTGTGTTATGTGGAATTTTAGTTTAAGACAGTTTAAATTCCGGTACTATTTAAGTGCAGAGGAGTTCACAGTGCCCACACTTGATTCTTAAAATTTCGAAAAACTGATTAAGTAGAGACTTTTAAATTGCTCGAAGCAAAACTTAAGTAAGAATTTTGAGAAACTAAGAAAGAAAGTTACATTTTAATATTCCTGGACTAGGGAGAAACTAAGGGAAAAATAAAAAAATTTAATATTTCTGGATTTATCAAGAACTATATAAAATTCGCTACGTTTTAAATGAAGAAAAACTCCCTTTATTTCTTAAAATTTAAAGAAACTTTAAAGATACGTAAAAAAGTGAAATTGCAAAAAAAAATGTGGTTGAAATACGTGTTATGTAGAATTTTAATTTAAAAAAGTTTAAATTGCGCTACTATTTAAGTGCAGAAGAACTTACAGTGCTTTGCTTCTTAAAATTTTGAAAAACGGATTAAACAGTGACTTTTTAAATTGCTTGAACAAAAAGAACAAACAACAGGAATAATACAAAATAAAATGTCAAAAAACTGAGTCAAAAATCATTTTTACATGAAAAATTAAAATTCATTAGTCTTACTTTATTTCTCAAAAATTTAAGAAATTTTAACGATACGTAAAAAAGGTGAAATGACAAAAAAAGAGGTTGGAATGCGTGTTATATGGAATTTTAGTTTAAGAAAGTTTAAATTGCGCTACTATTGAAGTGCAAAGTGATTACAGTGTCCATACTTTGTTTCTCAAAATTGATTAGTGAAAACTGATTAAATAGATACTTTTTAAATTGCTTGGAGAAAAAGAATAAACAGGAATAATAAAAAATAAAATGTCTAAAAACTGACGCAAAAATCCCACTTTATTGAAACTTAAGTAAGAATTTTGAGAAACCAAGGGAGAAATTTTAAATTTTAATATTTCTGGACTTACCAAGAACTATTTAAAATTCGCTAAGTTTTAAATGGAAAAAAAACTTCAAACTCTTACTTCAACTTTATTTCTCAAAAATTTAAGAAACTTTAACGATACGTAAAAAAAGGTGAAATGGCAAAAAAAAGAGGTTGAAATGAATAAGCACAGAAATGCTTACAGTGTCTACATTTTGTTTCTCAAAATTTTTAAAACTGATCAAACAGAGACATTGTAAATTGGTTGAAGAAAAAGGACAAACTACCTGAATAATAACAAATAAAATGTGAGAAAAAAATAAAAAAATAAAACAAAAACTGAGGCAAAAATTAAACTTTACTAAAATTTAAAAATTTTGAGAAACTACGGGAGAAATATAAAATTTTCACATTAATGGACCTAGCAAGAACCATTTAAAATTCGCTACCCTTTAAGTGAAGAAAAACTTGCAATATTATCGTTTTTTTTCTCAAAATTTTAAGAAATTTCTAGGGAGAATACGATAAGTAAAAAGTTTTTTAAAAATGGCAAAAAGTCGATTCTAAGAGTGCCTAAAAATTGAGATGGATCTATCTCCAAAATTATTGAGCCAATGGGATTTTCGTTTTTGGTACGAGAACGAGGAATCAAGAAGAGCGAAAAAATAGTTGTATTCATTCCAATCGGTCTACTTCTTCTAAAGTTACAGGCGGACAAATTGAAAATGCAGAAAAAAGACGTACCTAATACCCTCTTCTTTGGTTCATTTCTAAAAAGTGTTGGAAAGCTTTTTTTTGCTATTTTCTGCTCAGAATGGGACGTTTTCAATCCCCTATAAACAAAACAAACTTACTTCGGATGTAAGTTTTTTAAATATCGCAAAAAAGTCCATTCCTTGAAGATTTTTGCCAATAGACTTTTGTTTATGGTAGGAGACATCAAGAAGAGCAGAAAACAGTTAAATTAAATCCAATCGGTCGACTTGTTCGAAAGTTAAAGGCTGCCAAAATTGGAAATTAAGAAAAAATACGTAATACCCCCCTCCCCCCCTTTTGGTCAATTTCTATAAAACCTTAGAAAACATTTTTTGCTGTTTTTGGTCAGTACAGATCACGGAACACTTGTAATCGCCTAAGAACAAAACAAACCTAGAGTTAAGTAAGTTTTTTTGAAAACCCCCATAAGTAAGTTTTTTTAAAAATGGCAAAAAACTGAATTTTAAAAGTGTCTAAAAATTGACCACTTAAGAGGTTCATCTCCAAAATTATTGAGCCAATAGGACATTCGTGTGTGACAGGACAAAGAGGACATCAAGAAGAGCAAAAAACTGTTGGATTCATTCCAAGCGATTCAATCTTTCTAAAGCTACGTAATACTCCCACTTTTGTCAATTTCTAAAAAATCTTAGAAAACTTCTTTTTGGTGTTTTTACTCGGAAAGGGACGTTTGCAATTCCCTAAAACAAACTTAATTTGAAAATTAAGTACCAAAAGTAGGTTTTGGTGCTTATTTTAAATTTAGAAATTGAGAAGTTTAGAAATTGACAGATAAGATTTGTCATTTTCAAAAAAACTTAACATTTTTTTTTCGTTTTTTTTTATAGGAATAAAAACATTTCAATCCCTTCTAAATGTACCAAACCGAAGTGGAGTGTTAAAATATCCCATAAATTAGTCCCATAAGGTTCCATATAGATGTGTTTTTGAGAGAAAATTCTTCTAGAAATTAAAAATAGTACCATTGGGGTGTTTTGCAGAACGTTTTGCCTAGTTTTGAAACTCTGCTCCAGTGAGGGAGGGGCGAGGGAGAGGGGTCGATCGCCCTACCCCTTGTTTTTTTGACTCCTTTTAGATTTTTGTTTGACTGAGTGATAAGCGCAAACGCACAACTAAAAGATAGAAAAGGGAGAGATAGGTGACAGCGGAAATTATCCGTGGTCCATAAAATTTATGCATGAGAGAAATATTCCTCAAAATTTAACAAAAAGTGGGCGTGGCCCCTCAAAAAAACATTTTTACGCTATTTCTCCCTCCCCCTTCTCCCCTTCACACAAGGCTTTGAGATAAAGTGAATATTCATAGCATGCCAAGATTTATAAAATTCTAATTCTAAGCAACTTTTCTTTACGCTTTTATGTCGTATCTATCATGTCATAGAAAGAAAACTTTCTTCTACCAAAAAAGAAGTTTTCTGACAATTTGTATTTTGAAAAATTTTTAGAAAAAGTTTAATATGGACCTTTGAAAGTTTTTAGTTGAAATTAGTTGCCCCCCAAAAGAAGAGAGATTAAATACATTATCAGCGTATTAAAGGTTTCGGTTTTTATGCAGCCGTCCTCAGGACTGGCGCCTTCAAGGCAACGTCCTGAGGACGGCTGCCGGTTCGATTTGCCTGTTCTGAAGCAAAATAGCCGAATGAATCACAATAAGAATGTTTAACTATTTGCGAAATGTCGAATGCGATTGATCAGGATTCAGGAACAGAGTTTTACTGCTGCACACCACATAGGCGGGCCTCGGGCCCCTCAAGCCGCGCCCACGATTCGACTCTGGGCGTTTATGCTGAACTTTTCCTTTACGCTTACCCATAATCGACCAATCGGGGTGCCCCATTGGGTCGTTAGCGAAGCGTAATAGATAATTACGCTTGACCATCGGGGGCAGGGAACGCGATTAAATGCCGCACCAGAACTACTACTCGGGAGTCATTGTCGCGGGGTCCCGTGGGTGCCGTGAACCCGCACTTTAAGCATCGAGCGACAACAACAATAATCGAGGCTCGTTCGAGTCCCATTTAAAATTCTACGGTAGGATCAATAAACAAGGCGCGATGATGGAAGCAATTTAAAAACAGAAAAAGAAACCGAACGAACGATGGATACAATGGAAGTTGCAAGTTGTGATCCGTCTGTAATTAAATATTTGAGAAGCGGTTGGAAGCGATATTCTCGCTCTATACGGGCTGCTCAGTTCCCATCAGATAAAGTGTTTCGGACTATTACGGAGGATGATTTATAAACCGGAAATTTATATTGGTTTAATTGGAAATGCATCGAGTACCATAACTGATCATGAAAACGTCCTAAATCAATCGGTGGTTTAAAGGTTTCCGAAAAACTGCAATTTTTTGATATCTTCACTTTCCTGTACTTACACCTTCACATAACTAAACCTTCTAAATTGAAGTGGCAACTTGATAAAACTTGTTTTCTTTATATCACAAAATTTTTTGCGAAGAGAATTAATGTGATACTGTTTATAGTTCCTGTAGCAATTCTGATGTCCATCAGCACCACGAAGTGAAATAGAACCAATAATATTTTTTTCCATAGTGCATAATACAATATCTGCAACTATAACAAATCGATTTGTTTATTAATCTCAAGAAGATTGAATACCAAGACGGGTAGAGATGCTATCGCATCCTAAAAGAGGGTCTGACAAAGGCTTATTATAGCCACCTAGCCAGTAACTATCGGCTACTTAATAGCCATCCTCAATTTAAAATCAATCAAACGGCGTTTAAAAATCCTTAATTGTTTTCTCACTTTTTTGGTCCCTCTAACAGGACGGAGGTGTAAACAATTTAAATTGATTTCTAATCTAATATCGTCACGTGCATGACTCGGTGCTTAGCTTAGGTATCAACCACTTCTTGCTCTGGGTACCTACCTATACCTTCCTTGCTGCGTCTCGTCTCGGTTCTGGTTTACTTCTAGTTGTCACGGTTTGTCGCTAATTAAATTTTAATTGGTTTACGTTAAAATGTTTTGTTTTTAAGCTCATATACTATACACTCAGTGTCCTTCATCATCCTTTAAACATTTCAAAAGCACTCCTTCCAATTGAGATGTGCAGGAGTGGACATGTTCCTCATACTATAAAGGGTGGAAGACACGGCAAAAAGGCAGAGGTCGTATAACTATGTAAAATTTAAACTTTTGACATGAACAAGTGAGTAATTTGGTAAATATGTGTAATCTGGTCTTCGTCTGTTCTTTGAATGCATTCAAAGGGCAGACGCAATGGGCAGTTTTCAATATGGTCTACGTAAGAATGCACGACGGGGCGTTTTCCTCTTTTTTTCCTCTTTTTCTACTTCATCCGTGTTCTCCAATTTTATTCTTTTATTATTAGGAAATGAATATTATAATAAATAATTATCATGATGGTAACATATAACATCAGTTACTCTTATACTTTGGAATGCTATTGATCACGCGAACAAAGAAGCGAACAAAAGATGATTGAGGCTCTTACACAGCAAATTGACAAATTTAGGAGAAATAAAAATCTGAGGTGATTTCTAACTGCATTTCGTGATCAAAGTTATTGTTACAGGATACAGGTTCCAATAATTTATCGTCAATTAACTGCACACTTTTATTTACTTTTAACCATTACAACACGATTAAAACACAATTACTTTATACTAACAATTCGCACTGTTCGCTTGTCCGCATATTTCGCTTATTTACTACCCTGCACTATCTATTCGATCCCATCTTGCGCGGCTCGCTGGTTTATATACCCGGTCTGAATACACTCTCGTACTTTCGAGAACGGAGGCGACTGTTCCCGGTTCTCGTTTAGTCTAAATGGGTTCCCGGGGTTGCAGTCGGCGCTCGGCGTTGCCTCTTTAGCCCGAATCTCTGTGGACCGACGGTCGGGCGTAACATTGCCCCCCTCTTAGTTCTGATCGTCCCGATCAGAGAAATCTCCACGACTGTAAGTCTTTAACCGTTCAAGATGAACCATTTTCATCTTTGCTCTAGTGGTACGTTTGATCCGGTATACCATGTCGTTGATCCGTTTGAAGACTGTGTATGGACCCTCCCAACTTGGAGACAACTTGGGAAACTTTCCTTTCTTCCTCTGTGGATTATACAGCCTAACCAAGTCACTGCCTTAAATCCTGCAGAGTTCGCCCTCAGGTCATATCTGGCTTTCATCCGTTCGCTGGCAATCTTTATCTTTCTCCTCACGTTTCGATGGATTTCCTTTAATCTTTCTCGAAGTTCATCAGCATAGTTCTCGACATCTTACACCGGTTCTTCTGGTTATCCGTATACACCAAATTTACCAGAAGACGAAGTTCTTTACCAAACCTTGGCAGGGGTATGTCCTGTCGTGTTATGCATTGAACCTCTGTAAGCCACCATTAGAAGAGGCAGAAATTTGTCCCTATCTTTCTGGTGGTCCGCTACCATTCTGCAGAGATATTGTTCCACGGTTCGATTGAAATGCTCAACCATGTTATCTGATTTGTAGATGGAGCGGAGTTGTTCTTGTTTTTTGCAGATTCCCAGAAGTTCCATGATCTTCGTGAAAAGTTGCGATTCAAAATTCCGTCCCTGGTCCATATGAAGCTCTAATGGTACGCCGAATCTACTGAAGAATTCGTCAACCAAGACCCTGATACTGAACCAATACTGAAGAACTCGAAAATCAAAGACCAATCAGGTCTCCATTGACCTATTAACCCCACAGCATTATCAGTTGTTCGTTCCACCTTCAGTTGGTCAGTGGTCGAATGTTCGTCGATGTCAATCCTGGTTCTCCTAAGAATGCTTGGTCCTTCTCGTTGTTCTACTCGTTGACGGTGTTGTCATTTCCCTTTACAAGGCCTGCGTTATAATGCATCTGCGTTACCATGAGATCTGCCTGGACGATGTTCAATTTTGCCAGGGATGGTGAGGCTTCTTCCAAGCTGTCCAATCCTAATGATCCTGGGGGCTTCTGTGGGGACAGTCTTGTTTGATTTGATCTACGTCTTGTTTGATTTCAGTCATTTTGGTTGAGACAAGTTCTTGCAACTCGCGACAACCATTCGTTAATGCTTGAAACAAAGCAGCTTGATTTTTTCTTTGTTCCTTTTTCTCAAGTTGCTTTTGTTTTTCTTGTTCTTCCAGAAAATTCCTTTGTTCCTCTTTGTCCTTCTTCAACATTTCCATAAGTGTTGCCAGTTGTTCATTCATAATTTTTGTTGTAGATTGAGTATATGGCATGTAGAAAACACCATGTTTTTGCACTGTCCTTACCATGCAGGCGACGACTCCTTTGTCCGTACAGTCACAATTTTGACGAAAATTATCCCACTTCTGACACTAGTTGTTACGGGATACGGGTTCCAATAATTTATCGTCAATTAACTGCACACTTTTATTTACTTTTAACTATTACAACACAACTACTCTCTACTAACAATTCGCACTGTTCGCTTGTCCGCTTATTTACTACACTGCACTGTCTATTCGATCCCATCTCGCGCAGCTTGCTGGTTTATATAACCGGCCTGAACACACTCTCGTACTTTCGAGAACGGAAGCGACTATTCCCGGTTCTCGTTTAGTCTAGATGGGTTCCCGGGGTCTCATATAATTTTGAAAATTTTGACTCCGTCTTAAATATAAAAAATTATTTTGCAGAAATTGATCGACTTTCATCTATAGTTATTTCTTTATTTTCTTAATTTACGTTGCATTTAGCATTGTTGCATACTAGTTAGACGAACAAGAACAGTCGTTGCATATCGCAGCTTTCAAGAAACGAAATATGAAATACTTTCATTTTGGTTTGATGACAAAACTGATGGCCAAAGCAAATTAGAACTCCCTGAATATTCGACTGTCTACATTTCAATAAAGTAAGGATTTTATTAAAAACATAGCAAAAACAACATAGTTCAGGATGAGCACTTTTGCAGACCCTGAATCTTGATGGTACTTCTCCCATTAACAGGCTATTTATTTCAGCTAAAGTAGAATTTGGTTAACTTACACTTAACACACCTTATAGGCACATATATAACTTCACAGTAGAATATTATTCCTCTCATCTTTTATTTATATTTTATTAATATCTCATTTATATACAGGGTGGATTTGTTCTAACTTGAGACAACGAGATATCTCGAGAACTACTAGCTAGGATAAAAGATTTTGATTCAACGTAGTCCTATATTGTACAGAAAAGGTTCATCTCAGAAAATTATTTTTACATATGCAGGGTGGCCCAGAAAAGTGTGACTTCATATAATGTGATATTTTTGTATTGGACCATGAGAATTTGCATCGTTGCCTGCAGTAGTATAAGAGAAATTCATTAATAAAGTGACAGTACCTCATATTATAGGGTATCATGTATTAACTTCTCTCTCACACTCCTTCTCACTTCTTTCTCTATTCATAAATGTTTGACATCGCATTAGCCTTGGAAATTTGACTTCGCCAATTTTCTTAACATGAGCAAAAAAAAAAGATGGATAGATAAAAAATTAACATTGTCTGGCCACTAAGATGGCTACTAACAGCCGGAATGATGTCAAATTTTCAGGGCCAAGTGAGATCTATCAAAGTACCAGAAATACAGGGTGTCATATTTAAAAATATTACATTATATGACGTCATACTATTCTGATTCACTCTGATGTATACGAAAAAATGTGTGCCTAAAATAGGCTTTTCTGTATTAAATTTTATTACCCTACTAGTTCTTGAGATATTTGGTTGCCTCAGGTTAAAAAGACCAGGGTGGTCTACTATATATATATATTGTAAGGAATATGGGGGTTCTTTCTTTGAAGGAATACTATGAGGATTTTGAGTTATTTTAATTACCTAAAAAGAAGTGTCTCGGGCGCCACCCCCTATGGGTTTTATGTGGTAGAGGGGCCACCGAAGAAATGCCTAACGGGTAAGCCTTTAAACAGGGGAGAATGACTCCCAGGATATGTTGTTTTATTCTTAGAGGTGAAAGTCACACAACACGCATTCAGTCCACCAGCAGATTCAAAGATTTAGTAGTCAAGATCGATAATAAGAAACTCTTGAACTTTATAATAAATCTACAGAAAGTCTAATTCGGAAAGAGAAGGGTATGGGTGAGGAAATCGGAGGAGAATATGGATGATAACAGTACGGAATGGGGCCCTACTATCAAATGGCTAAACTACTAAGTAGTGAAGGCCGTGTAGTGAATGTTTGAGGAGTCCTACTAATGCCAGACCCCCGTGTAGTGATTGTGTGTTTGTATTTCGGTTAAACGGTTTTCCTTACTTTTAACTTTTTAGGAAGCTCTTTATTCTTCGACTGCTAGCAATGGAATCTTTTCCGGCTGTCATGCACCCGTCTTTTATATTCGTTCAACAATCCTAATAAGCCTACTGCCTAATTTCTAGAAACTGGTCCTGTATTATCGGGTAAAGTTGCCAAACTAATTTAATCTAGCTAGACAGATTTAGCACTTGATAAATAACGTAAATTTAAAGCTGACAACATTGAAATACTAAATAACCAAAAGCTGTTAACCTTCTAATCTCACTTTGACACCAAATAGGTTACATGTAAACAACTAGTTAGGCCGCTGTCACATACATTTCCTTATTAAAAACCCTTCCTCGGTCTCCTCTTAAAGATAAATTTTAGTAACTTTGTTACAACGTATTATTAATATTTTGATAATAGCCGTTTTTTGCCTATTATAAACAACGAGCTAGAGAGAGACAAAAATACTTCCATTTTGCGAGTTGCATAATTTACAATTTATTGTCAGTCTCTTAAATGGGTGTGTCCCTTCCAGTTGCAGAACATGCAGTTCACATTAGGGTTGGGCAAGACTGGATATTTTCAGTATCGGAAAAGGGTCCGGAAAAGTTCTGTAAGTATCATTCCACTTACTGAAAAAACATCATAAACTAAATATTTATTATTTACAAAGCAGTAGGTTCTGGCAATTAGTAAAAATGCATTTTGCTTTATCAAAAATTTAAATTTGTGTTAACCAGCAAAAAATGCAAATACGAAAAATACTTGAATGCCAATTAGTGTTTTATTTTAATTGTTTATAATGCTCCGATCGCACAAATCCACTCATCTCACTGCGACTTTTTTTTTTTTAAATTCCTTGAGCCGTTTCTTACTTTTCCGGAAAGTTTCGATATTGGAAACTTTCCAAAGCGAAAACTTTCCTGCCGCTTCCCTAGTTTACTGTCATTTTTTACGCGCACTGGGTCTGGTTTTGCACACATATATACTGGTTGCAAAAAAAACTAACCGGTCAGATTACTTTTAACCAGTCAGATTGTTCTCGTTCTAATAAGAAAGTAGCGTTTAGCATGGCGGAAAGTTTCTGATTTGGAAACTTTCAAATATCGAAACTTTTTGGAAAGATAATAAATGACTAGTAAAAGGTTCTGATTAAGTGCCTACCTATGTAAAAATCAAAGGCTCAAGGCTCATTAGCTTTGTAATCTCTTTTTATAACATTTTCTCAGCACAATTCTTTTGTTAGCTTATGTAAAGGTACTTTAGAGCCTATCTAAGTGCTCGGAACTAGAACGATGGGTATATCTGTTTCTTTTTGTTCGAAGAAAAGTTTGTCTGTTTCTCACTCTTAAAAAAATTCCGAGTAACAAGGCTTCTCGCCATTTGTCAAAGCTTTACTATCATTTGGAAAATCCTAAACATGCAGTAAATTTAAACAACCGCGTGTAAAATTGTTGGCGAAAGAGGATATCAAGAATAAAAAATTGTTGGATTCACGCCAATCCGTCCACTCGTTCTAAAGTTATAGACCGTCAAAGTTTGAAACTGGAAAAAAAAAAGAAATTGCCCCAACTCTTTTTTCTTATGCCCTTTTGAATCGAAATGAGACGATTTCAATATTCTATGAACTTACTTACTGCAAATAAAATTAATAGCGTAGCTCGATTTTTTTGAAATGTCTTAAAAGATCATTTTAAAAGTGCCTAAAAATGACCATCGAAAATTATTGGACCATTAGAACTTCCGTTGGTGGGAGGACGAGAACATCGAGAAGAACAAAGAACTGTTGAATTGACTCCTCTAATCAGTCTACGACTTAGGGTTATTTTGAAAAAAGTTTTGCAATTTTTTTATGCTGTTTTTTGATGAAAATGGGACGATTTCAATCCCTTATGAAAGTTACCAACTTAATATTTTTAGCCCTGTTACTGAGTTTTTTAAAAATGGTAAAAGGTCGTTCCTAAAGGTGATCAAAAATTGACAACCGAAAGGTTCTATCTCCGAAATTATTGAACCAATGGGACGTGGGAGGGGGAAGAGAGAAAAAACTGTTGGATTCACTCCAATCGGTCGACTCGTTCTAAAGTTATAGGATGTCAAAGTTTAAGTTTTAGACAAAAGAAGGCATACACCCCTTTCGGTTATTTTCAACAAAAAATGCTGTTTTTGATACAAATGAGACGATGTCAATCTATGAACGTAAGAAACTTAATACGAGTCAGAGTAGGCCCATAAGTTAGTTTTTTAAAAGTGATAGAAAAGTCGATTCTAAAACTGCCCGAAAGTCGAACACCGAGAGGTCAATCTCAACAATTATTGGACCGATGGGACTTCTATTGGAGGAGTGTCTAAGAAGATATCCAGAAAGACCAAGAGCTGTTGGATTCACTCCAATCGGTACACTCCTTCTAACATTATAAAATGTCAAATTTGGAATTTGAGAAAAAAAAGGCTATAGAGGATTTGGTTATTTTCAATTTTGTTTTTTTATGTTGTTTTTGATCGAAATGAGACGATTTCAATCCCATGTGAACGTAACAAACTTACTAAGAGGAAAATTACTCCTGTAACTCAATATTTTTGAAATGTCTCGAAAGAGCATTTTAAAAGTGCCTAAAATGGCCCATTGAAGGGGTCTACCTCCGAAACTATTAATACGATGGACCTTCTGTTTGTGGGAGGTAAAAGAGGACATCAAAAGGATAAAAAATTGTTGGATTAACCTCAATCGGACTACTCGTTCTAAAGCTATGGACCGTCAAATTTGGAAACTGAGAAAAAGGAAGAAACCGGTTATAGATAAACCGGTTTCGGCACTCAGGCCATCATCAAGAGCAGCAAAGTCTAAAAACGGGCAAGTGGTTGACCACTTTATTAACATCCTGTATAATAGGGATACTTTCACGTTTTCAAAAACGCTTTTTAAATCTAGAGGGAACGAAGTTTCACCCAGTGAAAGTGGCATAAAAAAAATAAATAAAGAAGTAACAGCGAATTGAAAATGGTACTAAAAATTCAGTCTATACAGGGTGATTCAAGAGTTAATCTGCTAATTGCTGGGCATTCACCTCCTAAGTGCCACTTTTACAAGTCCCTATCCGAAGTTTAAACTCCAAATTTGACGTATATATTGCATTGTTATCTGTCAAAATCGTTCGTTCATTTTCAAACTAAAGTACTTGTAAAAGTCGCTCTTAAGCATAAATTCTTAGCTTAGGTACACTTTTCTTTTTCACCTGCGTACCTACGGGGTGTTCATTATAAAACTTCATCTGGCAGGCTATGAAATATTGATAGAAAAGGATGACATAATCAACATATGAAGTTTTGTTTCTCCATCTTTTTCTTTTGACATTTCACAGCCAACTAGATGAAGTTTTATAGTGAACACCCCGTACTCCACACTGTGCACACACTGTTAAAAAGATTTAGTGATTTTACACAAAAGAACGTTTTAATTTTTTTACAAACGTTTTTATATGTAATTTTACAGCTTATGAACTTTGCCCAAGAAATTACATGACAATGCTGTAAATTTATTAATAAATATTACGTCTTATTTCACGTAAAGTAGTAAGTAGCACTTTATGTAGAATCACATGGTGTAGGGTCGGTAATGTAAAATTACATGATTTAAAGCGTAAAAAGCAAGTGATACTAGAATATTTACACTGACTTTTAATTGTGTTTTTCAATTTTGTTACTTTTATTTTTCTACATTCTTATAGCATTACGGTATTTTTACCGAAAACTTGTAGTATTTTTCAATAACCAATTGTGTGAGTTTACACAGATGTACCTATACCTATATGCAGGGTGGTGCACCGCCAGACTACCCATAGGAAATCCTATGCAAATTTTGATACCCTCAAATATTGGCTCTCCTATTAATTTTACACCAAAATAGTATTGGACTTTCTTAGAGGACTTTTCATGATGAACTTGCACACCAAATTTTATAATTTTGTAATATAAACCAATTAAAAGTGATTTAGTTACAGCTATTCGTAAAATCGCTAATAAAAATATAGTCCTGGTACAGACTTAAATGAAACCACCAGTAATTATGATAATGTCAAAAACTAATAGAAAATTAAACGCCTTTCAAAATGTGACATGACAATAATTACTGGTGGTTTCATTCAATTTTATATCAGGGCCGTATTTAATTTTTAACGATTTGACGAATAGTTTTTCCTAAATAACTTCTAATTGGATTATTAGAAAATAATAAGATTTGGTGTGCAAGTCCATCATGCAAAGACCTTTAAAGAAGTTTCTCCTGTAAAACTAATAGGGGAGCCAATATTTGAGGGTACCAAAATTTACATGGTATTTCCTATGGCTAGTCTAGCGGGAAACTTTTCTAATCGCCTATACAGGGTGATTTTTTTAAAATGTTATAGGCAAGATTTTGATAACTAGTAGAGATAACTTTATTAAAAATTCAATGATTGTTAAGTACATTGTTATTTAAATAAAATAATTAGACTTTGTTTGTTTTTTTTTAAGTTTATTTTTTTATTCTTAGAACATATAAACATGTGCTTGTGATAATACTTCAGGTACAAATGTGTATGTATAGTAGTCCTTTTGGAATCCAGAACTAATTACTAATTTGGCATAAGCCGTGAAAATAATACAAAAATTATTCTATACATAAATAAAAAAAAAACATTCAAAAATTCAAATAAAAAACAATTCCAAAAATTCAAGTAATTCCTTTTGGAAACCAGAACTAATTATTAATTAGGCATAAGCCATGAAAATATTAAAAAAATCATTCTATACATAAACATAAAAAAACATTCAAAAATTCAAATAAAAGAATCAATTCCAAAACAATTCAACAAAGTAAATACTTACACTAACACTAACAAAAAAACAAGGTGCTTTTTAATAAACAACAAACATACTCTTTTGCAAGTCGCGCAGTTTTTTCATTAATGTAAAGACTCGAGCTGTGGAGTTAACTTTACCTCCTTTTTTTGTCATTTTAGTGCCTGAGTCAGGGTGTATCTTAAATATATACCTTTGCACCAAGTCAAAAGTTAAAGATGCTTTAGCAGGGTATTTCAAATTAAAATTAAAATATAATGAAAATGCCACTGTAAATATATCGTTGAAATCTTCGTTTTCGTGAACACATTTCCCTTCGAATACTAAGTAGAATTTTTCTGACGTTCCTGAAAATTAAAAACCTTTATTCTAATATATTCCACAAAACGGATATTAGCTATTACCCATTTTGACAATGACTGGATGCATTTCGGTGATATTCTCTAGGATTTCTGCCAAATTACCATCCTTCAAGTAAAGTTAAAATGAATACATTAGTTTGTTTATTAAGTAAAAGTAAACATCTAGAAACATACCTCAAATGTCTTGTAGAACGGAGTCACAGTTTCCTTCAACTGATTTGCTGCAACAATTAGAATCCTTAAAAGTGTCGGTTGTTCGATATTTAAATTATATTTCATGGTTCGGGCTAGTTTTTCAAATTTATCCCATTTGACAAGTACTTGTGTCACACAACTAGGATGTGAAGATGTCAACTTTTGAAAATGATACAACGCTCCCTTTTTTGTAAAAAGAATGGGCCATGTTCTTTTGATCTCGTCCACACATGGATTTTCCATCATAAATTGGCGTTGCTGAGGATATGCTTTATCCATTTTTTCTTCAAAATGTGGATCATCCGGTTGAAAGTCAATATCTTTCGAATTTTCATCATCAATAGCTGAATCTATTTCGGGAGACCATGATGTGCAACCAGCCCTCTGTGATACTCGCTGCTTTTTATTTTTGACAGGATTTTCATCTATACTTTCATTACAGTTAGTCAAGCGCTTATGTGAACGATTCAAATAATTGTTGCCATCTTGGATTTTTCTGAAAAGAGTGTGGGACCCGTCTCCAATTACCACACCATCTTCATCCACATCTCTAAACATTTGCGGAAACTTATCCAAAATCTTTTGACAAACAATGTGAATCGCACTAGCCGGTACATGCTTTTTAATCTTTCTCATTTTGTTCACTATTGTCTGAATTACATAAGTTTTGACTTGTATGTCTTTTACTTTCCCTTTTTCACATGCTTCTAATTATATTTTGTGGAAAAGAATCCCAGGGTATTTGAAACAATTTTCACATGAAACTGGAATTACAATCAATCTGGTAGGAAATAGTGATATTATTATTTTCAACCGAAGAAGACGATAGTTGTGTAGCCTCCGCTGTTAGGACTGATGCTTCTTCATCAGTTGAAATTAGAGCTATATTAACTGTTTGTTGTCTGTGAACTATGGCGTCATTGGTACTCTCGAAGTGATCTGTTTGTCCTGATCCTAGTGTGGCTAATTCACTGTCTGATGTTGAATTTAACGTTTCTGTACTCATGGATGGCGTCGTATGGATAAGGGCTTCGTTTTTGAGTGGCCAAATTTGACCAGGTTCAAGAAGAATAAGCACCTCAATTTGCAAATGCTTCAAAATTATATCCTCGTCAATGTCGGTGCCATCACGCTCTAGCACAACTTTTGCACCATTCGTATTTAATTTTTCAGACGCTAGCATAGAAGAAAATTGAAATAAATTATTAAAGTTAGATGAGTTAAATTCGTTGTTTTAATCTTTGATAATGAGATTTAATAATAAATTTTCCTGATCAGCTGTTGGAAAATATACCATTGCTTTATCTCCTCTTACATACCAGATTTTGAAGATCAACATTGTATATTCTAAAAAAACTACCTATTTATAAGTTACATTAGATATATAGGCCAAAAAACTTAGGAAAAATAATAATATTAATAATAAAAATGTATAATAATAACACCGAGATATATGGGTGTCCCTAAGGAATAAAAATGTGTTTAATATAAAAAAGGGCGAGGTTCAGGTAAATACACAAAATGTATTTCCTAAGTAAATTCTGGTATAAAATTAGTGGTACATTATGTATTTGAGTGGCACATTGACAAGTTTACGCTTTTTATATGAACAGCACTGTACCTTTTTAAAAATAATTCGATTTTTTTCGTTTTTAGATTATTTAACCATTTCTCTATACCTTACATTTTCCGAGAGCCCAATACACGTAACTACCACCAATTTATAATAATATGGCTCACAGCTCTAGCGGTGCTGAAGTAAAGCTAAACAAATGATTGACATCATTATCATCAGTCTCTAACACAGGTTCAATTAAAATTAAATCATCGTACAAGTAAGAAACTATTTCTTTTTCATAATTTTCATATTCTAAATATATTCCAAAATCCTCGTCATAATAGATACTCAGTTGATCCCCAAGGAACAAAATAGTTTGTAGATTATCTTCAATAAGCATACATTTTATTCTTAAAAGAATATAGTTTCCCGAAGAAGACTTTTTGCAACACAAAAGCATACCTTTCTTATATGATACACCTCTGTATAATAATTTAGTAGCAGTAAATTTTAAACTAATATTTTTGTAGCTTTCAAAAATTTCGCAAAATCTTTTTGAAAAATTTTGTGGTTTAAAGATATCGAGATCTTCTGCCTGAATGTCTGAATTATAAATAAAGGAAGAGTTTATAGAATAGTTTAATGCCTGTAGATACTGGTGCTTCTCTGAAAGAGATTTCAACAAATTTATATAGTTGTGATTATGTTTTATAATGTTTTTAAAATATCTGTGCTTTGACTCAAACCTCAAAGTCCACAAGTGACGAAGAGGTCCAAATATTTTTATAAGATAAGGATAATGACAAATAAAGTGATGTTTAGGCTTAAGTCTGTAATCTGGGAAAGCTAAAATGCTTTCCTGGAATATATTCAAACAATAAATTTTGTAAATACGCCACTTGGGGCACAGAAATTTTAAAGCTTAATACAATGATTAACAATTTTTCTTAAAAGTATGCATTTTTTCAAAGAAAAATCAATCTGATACCTTCGTTATAACATTTTCATTAAAATTATTACTTCTTAGAATGTCAATTATATAACTGGAATGCAAATAATTTAAGTCTCTAAAGCTGTCTATTATTTTCTGGATGGATATTTCGGTTAAAAAGTATTTAGCATGCAAAGTTAAGTATAATGAGGCGACAACTTTTTACAACAATTTTACGTCAAATTCAACTTACAATTTATGTTTAATTGTAAAACTTCGTTAGATATGTAATATTACATAAATATTAGAGCAGATATTTTCATACCTAAAACACTGTGTAGAAATACATAAGATTTACCTATTAAATAGTGTAATTTTAATGCAATTTCTAACAGTGCACGGCAGTAACGACATACAGCCAATATTTTTTTTCCTATTTGCGGGCGGTAAAGTCTTTATGTAAAACCTCATTTTGAGGTGATGTTAGCGTGATTTTGCACGCTAATATTTAATGGAAGTTACAGATTACCACAAAGTTAATACACTTGTGCTAGTAGGAAAAGTTTTGTTACACCGCACTTGAATGACAGTTTCGGGTATAGTCACGTGCGGTAAAGAACCACTTTCCGCATTTTGTTAGGTAAACAACTATTAAAAGGTTTAAATAGGCTCACACCGTTGTTTCGCATTTCGGGTTACTTCGGTAGCTGCGTATTGAACTCTCTGGGAGAGCAACGAACCCGTTCTGATTACTACAAAATTATTACTGAAAACAATTTCTTTATAGGAAATGGTTATTATTGCACATACAGTGTGTACCAAATATTATTTTAATATCTTACAGGTCTTTGCTAGGTCGTACAAAAAAAATGACATCAAAATTACTAAAGAGAGCAAAAACTCGTCCTCTTTCTCTGTATAGAAAAGAGCGAGTTTCCGCATCAGGTTTCTTCACCGTTATTGTTTCTTTTTACCAAATTCCGGCCCTACGTCGAATTGATAGCACAATACAAACGAACAATCAACTTAAATAGGCTGCGGCATCGGCACGAAGCAATTAACTACAGAAAACCAACGTACTTAAAGAAGATCAAAATCTCGACCCAAACAACTTCCACCCGACTCCTACGGTAAGACGCATATATATATCCTCGAGAGATAAAAAGAGATAAAGCTACGACTAAAACACCTTCGGTAACGGATATCTGTTAAATAGGAACAAGAAGCCGGTAATATGTCAATAAATCCTTACAACTTCTCTAGTTATCGATGATCTCTCGCAGTCGTTCTCGCTCCCACTCGACGGGCACCGCACCACTTCTCTCCTTGTCTTTCGGACTGAAACTCGAGCAAGGCGAGTGGGCTTGGCGTTCGGCCTGAAAGACTGCCTATCGTTTATCCACCGCAGCCAACCGGTGGCGGTTAAAGGAGTTAGGTAAGGTGAGTTTTACCTCCTTTTTCACCTGTGGACTGTGGAAGCGAGAGCGATCATTTGGTGTTAAGTTCGCTACCGGTGAGCATTCAATCGCGGCGAGCTTTGAGAACAATTGGGAATCGCGGAAAAACGGACAGTTTTCGAGATCCTGAACAGGGCCGGAAAGGGAGACGCCAGCGGTCCGGTTCTTTGGCGTCCGGCCACAAAAGGACTCAGTGAACGGTTTTTTGTTTTGATTTGTTGTTTGTCAGTTGGTTCTCAGTGCACATAAGGCGTTCGAAAGGTAAGATCTGTGATGAGTGATCTACTTTCATTGCCTTCTTCCAACAATTTATTTCACCGCGAAAAACAAAACAAAATTTCTTAATTCTTCTCATTTGAATTTTTAATTTTTTTTTTATATATAATTTTAACTTTTTAATACACTAGGGTGTTTCAGGAAATATTAAGTCGAGGTTTGTGGGAAAAAAACCAAACGGTTTTTTTCATTTCTTCATTGACGTTTCGGTGCTGATCTGCCCCTTCATCAAAAAGACAAGGCCAAAACATTTCTTAAATTTTAAGACGTTTTAAAAGCCCTGTGATACATTAGGTTGTGGAACCAAGCTGTTTCGTTGCCACAAAGAAGAACATAGTTTAATAAAAGTTATCGAGAAGGATGCGATTTTTTGAGAGAAGAGGATGGGAAAACAAAAATTCCATGTGCTTTTATGAAGCCCTCCTTTTCTAAGGTTAAGTTTGAAAATCTTGTTTCTAGTTTTTTGAACCTTCAAAATTTGTATTTAAATTATTTGTTCGTCGCTCTAGTCAAATGAATTTTTATGACCTGAAGTTTTACTAGATTCTACAAGACTCTAACTACTGAAATTTCCAACATCAAGAACATTTTGACCCCAAATTTAAAGGCTCATAATTTGATAACTCAAAAACATGTAGAAGCCTAGCACTATAAATTCTAGGCTGTTTTTAGCGGATTTTTGCTTACAACCCCAGAAGTAAAAACTTCAGTTTTATACCAAAATTATTATTTCTTCAGTATTTACGTTCACCTACGTAGCAAAAGCATGTTCCATTCATATACTGTGGATATTAATCTAAAGTATACGTGGCACATTCGTAGAGTATAAACACAAGTTTTTTGCGTTGCTGCTTTGTTTAGATTTCTATAACTCATTCACTTATTGTTGACGTCTCGTTACCTTTAAAATTATAACTTTTTTATACATATCTCCTTTCAGCACAAGTGAAGATTGATGAAAATGTCAAAGTCAAATTTCCATCGCCTACTTGATGTCAATAATAAGTGAATGTTTTATACGTGCCAAATTTCGAACTCATATTCCCATCTACGTCACCAAAAAGTCTGAAACTTGAAACAAGCAAAGCTGTGATTCCCGACATTGAGTTAATTTCCATTGGACCAAAATAATAACGAACAGCTTAGAAATAGAATTTCTTGCTGCAGAAATCGTACCTTTTGTAGTACCTGGTCGCTGTACTGAAAGAAAATTCTTGGACTTTTCCAATTTTTTCGTAATGAAATTCTTTGTTGTTCATCATGCTGAACTATGCAAAGAAAGTATTGGGAGTCTAGTACTTGTCATGACTATAGTCCCCTTTTTAAAGAAGGATATTACATATGCCACAAGACATGACGTATAGGTACACTAAGTCCGCTGGGCTTCGTACGCCATCTTTGTACTTGTTTCTGGTGGAGGTACCTTCTATGTAAAACGTTGTCTACTATAGAGAGAATAACTTTACTAATATTACTTTAGTATTAAATAAAAAAAAAGGATGATGGAAATTCAAAAAGAGATAGAGAAAGGAAGAGATGCCTAAAAAGAGTACACTCTGAGTTTTGTGAACAGTTTGTATCGCCTTGCTGGTGTCTAATAATAGCTGTAACCATTTCATGTTAAGTTCGTACTGTTCCCTCAACTAAATTATTACAATTTTCAATATTAGGAATTTTCAAATTTATGAATTTGAAAAATCTTACTTTTCAACGGGTGAAAAGGGCTTCCAAATCGATTCGAGAGTCAAAGAGTTTTTAAAACTTTACTAACTAAGCTAATTTTACTAACTTTGCTTTACTAAGCAAATACAGCAAATCGAGCTTTATCTGCTTAGTGTGAACCAGCCCTTACTCTACATCCTCCGCCGGTGGCACCATCTCTGTAGTCTCTCGCCCACAATTATCATCAATGGCGTCCCCGCCACGAGAATTTTATTTATTTCCCATTCTGGGATATTTTCTGCTGCTCACATAAGGGAAAATGCGCCCAAAGGTTTCCTAGGTGTTTAGCTAAATTTACAGGCCAAAATCAACAGCTTTAAGGTCAATCTTCCTTATTTTCACCATTCTTCTTGTCAGTAGAAATATGAAGCAATGGATCTGACATCTGTCAATGTCCTGTAAAATTTTACTTCTTGGGGTGCGTTTGACATTGACCATTCCAGAAGAGCTGATTTTGACAAAGTTCCGCCATGCTGCTTTGAAGGGCAATCAAACAGGATTTTTCGAGTTTATACAAAAATGTTAATGAACCGCACTGATTCGAAATTAACGTTTATTCATATTTCAGATTCATATCGTTTCGATCTTTAGGAATACAGGTCTTGAATAAATTAATATGTTTTGGTACTATTGGATATACATAATAACATTTTTTATCTATTTGCTACAACAGATAAATTGATACATAAATAAAAAATATTGACAATAGGGCAACTCTGCAAACGAATTTCAGTTGTTTTCGTGTATTGATTGGTCAGATGAATTTTGATAAGTGGTCGGCCTTACTACTTTGGAAGGCGCATTTGTCAATTTTTTTTAAATTTTACATTGTACAGAGCGATTTTTTTTCTTAACCGAATACAGTAAATCGAGCTTTATCTGCTTAGTGTGAACAGGCCCTTACTCTACATCCTCCGCCGGTGGCGCCATCTCTGTAGTTTCTTGCCCACAATTATCATCAATGGCGTCCCCGCCACGAAATTTTATATTTATTCCCCATTCAGGGATATTTTCTGCTGCTCACATAAGGAAAAATGTGCTCAAGGGTTTCCAAAGTATTTAGCTACATTTACAAGCCAAAATAAACAATCTTAAGGTCAATTTTCCTTATTTTAACCATTCTTCTTGTCAGTAGAAATATGAAGCATTCGAGCGAACTGTCAATGTCATGTAAAATTTTACTTCTTGGGGTGCGTTTGACATTGACCATTACAGAAAAGCTGATTTTGACAAAGGTCCGCCATGCTTTGAGGGGCAACAAACAGGGTACCCAAATATACAGGATTTTTCGAGTTTATACAAAAATATTAATGAACAGCACTGATACGAAATTAACGTTTACTCATATTTCAGATATCGTTTCTATCATTAGGAAAATAGATCTTAAATAAATTAATTTGTTTTGGTACTATTGGAGATACATAATAACATTTTTTATCTATTTGCTACAACAGATAAATTAATACACAAATAAAAAATAGTGACAATAGGGAAACTCTGCAAACAAATTTCAATTGTTTTCGTATATTGATTGGTCGGAGGATTGATTGGAGAAGATCCGCCATACTGCTTTGAGGGCCAATCAAACAGGTTACCCAAATATACAGGATTTTTCGGGTTTATACATAAATGTTAATGAACAGCACTGATACGAAATTAACGTTTACTCATATTTCAGATATCGTTTCTATCTTTAGGAATATAGGTCTTAAATAAATTTATAAAAACAGGAATTTTCGGGTTTATACAGATACGTTAATGAATACGAAATTAACGTTTATTCATATTTCAGATATCGTTTCTATCGTTAGGAATATAGGTCTTAAATAAATTAATACGTTTTGGTACTATTGAAGATATATAATAACTTTTTTTTATCTATTTGCTATAACAGGTAAATAAATAAAAAATAGTGACAATATGGCAACTCTGCAAACAAATTTCAATTGTTTTCATATTTTGATTGGTCGGATGAATTTTGATAAGTGGCCATACTGCTTTGGAAGGCGCATTTGTCAAATGACGCCGTTTTGGAATGGTCAAACCTCGGGTGTCGGAAGGTCAAAGTCAATCCCTGGGATTTTATTGACATTGTTAACAATTCTGTCGTTTAAAAAAAAGAGATTTTCCTTGAATTCGTGTTTTCGCATTCTGTTGGGCTGTTTCTTGGAAGCATCTACAGGTCAACAATTCAATTTAAATTTTAAGTGTTAAATGTTAAATGTGATTAAAACCACCATTTTATGTAGGTGTGACAGTAAAAGCCATATAATGTCACTTTGTGCTTCAACTTTTTGTTTCGTATGGCAAAAAGTTAGGCGTTGTGTTAGATCAGTACATTAGATGAGTTCAGGTTAGTTAGTACATCACTGTATATCTAAAAATTAGGGTTGGGCATAACTGGAAATTTGATATGTACAAAAATTACCGGGAAGTTTTTTTTTTAATACTTACTGGTTGAGTTATGTGGAATCAACAACATTTTCAAAGCCACTAAATTATGGAAACCAGTAGAAAATGCATTTTGCTCTATCTGTCTCACTTGTGTATGTCTCAGGAAAATATTTTTGATGGATCTATTTTACTTTTGCTGTTGTCAAATTTAAAAATATCAAAATCCATTTTTAGTTTAGTTATATGAATATGGTACTCTCATATTATACTTCTTGAATACTGGAAGATAAGGCAACCAAAACTGAAATTCTGACAGAAATAGAAATGTGGGGAGAAACTCAATGTGCCTTTCAGCAATTTGTCAAACAGAAAAAGCCTTAAATTTTAATTACCATTAAATTCTAGAACTCCCTGTATACAAAATTAAATTCCAAAAATGGTTTGTAGAAAACACCCGGCTTACAATATGTTTTTGAATTTTCAACAAATTTTGATACAAAATACAAAATTTATTGACAAAAACGAACTTGAAAAAAACATTTTTGAGCATCTTTTTATATGAACGTTTCCTCTTAACTTTAGCTAAGGATTCACTCAATTTTTGTAATCATCTATTCATAAAAACCTGAAGAAAAGCGATAAGCACTTTATATGTATTGCGTGTGAAAAAAGTGTTTAGTTTGTTTCAAATGATTTAATTTTTTAGGAAAACCGGTTTCGAAACTTGGGCCATCATCAGCACTTTTTTCTGTAGACGAGCAGATTTTACGTGCGAATGTTGCCATAATTTTAAAATCATTTCGTAGGCCGCATCAGAATCCGGTATTGTCTTTCCTCTTCCTCATACTCTTTTCCATCTAACAAATTAATTTCACTTATTCTAGTGGCAAGCATTGAGTATTTGGTTAATGCTTGCCACTAGAATTTAGAAGATATCTGTCTGTATAAATACCTCCATATATTTTAACAATTGAATTTTTCTGACAAAAAGTGATCTCCATCATCGTTAGTACCACATCTACTACAGTTTAGAAACAGACTTAAAACCGTTCACTTGGCAACTCTGTGGGCGTGCTATTCGAGACAGAATCGCGCAGAACTCTATAATATGTCTTCCAAGAAGAAAAGAGACAGTTTTAGGTTATTTGAGACGTAACTGCACAATTCTTTCTCTCTGCGCGCGGCGCATCTTCTATCTCTGGCGATCTGTAATAATTCCTAAACTTATTACTCTGTCTATCTACTGCTAAAAAATACTTAGATATTCTATGTCTGTTGTCTTAGTGAGACATCATAATATTAACAATTTAACAAACTTGTACATCAATAGAAATCACTAAACTTAATGACGTCACTGAGACAGTAGTTGCCTGTAGACATTTGACATCGCCGCTATGTGAGGCGGGCGACATCTAGCAGACCAGTTCTAAACTACATGCTTGAGTATATTTTACTCACTATACCAGCAGCATCTACATTTGCATTTGATTATTGAACTTAAATCTCTTTTGTGTAAAGTCTATATTTGTGGTCATCAAAAAACCAGATGTATGCTGAATATTTGAAAAGTTGAACAAACGTGTGCTGAATGTTAAGTGAGCTTCATTCTGGAGGTTGTTGTGACGCATAAGGCCTTTTTTAGGTACAAAACTTTCAAAAACTTATGTATAGATAAAGTGTTCTCACACATTATCTATAAACCATTTTTCTTTTTCAGGACAGATTCCATTATACTACATAAATCATCAAATGGAAACGCGCCAGCCAAACCCCGCGCCTTACCAGTCGACCCCCTGAATCGAGAAAATGTTAATTTCCAACGGTACGCCACTGGCAACCGGGAACGACTTTTCCAGCGTTGCCACGTTGTCCGGCTGTTGTCCAGTGCCGGCGGCCCGGTCCGGCCTTGTGAGCTGGAAAATGGACCAGGTGGGATTGCCCGTTCCCAACACGGCACCCAGCGTGCACCCCGGTGGGGTCGCCCTCAGCCCTACGGGTACGTATCGACTATTTCCAAATAACTTGTTGTTAATTAAGAATAATAATAATTAATTTCACACCTCTATCGGCCTACGCTAACGCCCGTCTAGATATAAAGTTAATTACTTATCGACATCTAAACTACATCTAAAGCGGATTAAGGAAGCTATTTGGGAGCCGGTTTATCGGCCGTATTTAGTGTGTAGCGATTATTGAAAATATCAATCAAGATTAGTATTATTGTATTATTATACGACCCAAACTTGAGAACAGTTTTAATCGTGGTTAATTTAATTTTTCCCTGTGAGATAATTATTGAACCATCGGGCAGTGGCGGAGGGTCACCACGAGATCTGATCCCAGCGGGCATTCGAACCGAAACGAGGTTAATGAAAATCTGCGAATTGTTTTCATTAAAAAAAACTGTTTCCCTTTTGCAATTTAATTTGTTGCAGACCTTATCGACGCATATTTCAGGTGTAAAACACTCGGCAAAGTGTCGTAATTACATACAACCGCATTAATTAGTTCGGGGCTTAAAAGACATCTGGACGAGTGCACTTTTAAACGCCACGTGTTATTCTCCCTTGAGGGCTGAGTTTTTTTAGTTGCCCACTTTAGTTTTTTTCTATCAATATTTAAGTTCTCCTTTTAGTGACAAATGCCGAAAAGTTATAATTATTCCTTTATCCTTGAAGGTTGACCAAAGAACTACTAAACCACCAAAACACTCTATTATTTGTGGCGGTTGCAGCCCACATTTCTGGCTCAAATAGATGTAGCTCGCAATAGGAGAAGAAACTGTAGCCATTGCAAGGGCTAGCTGCAAGTGCAAGCTATTTAATAAATGTAGCTTAGCTAGTAACTGTGGGAAATCATTCAAGGTCATTAGCAGCGTCATCTATCAATTCCAAAGTGAGTTGATCGTAGCTGCACTATGACGTTATCAGTAATTGTAGCACGTGGTTTGTGTTGCAGGGAAAAAGTAAATGTAGTATTTACATTGTCTGCAGTACAGTGCTTTAAAGAAATGATTCACGAAATCTACGTTAAATGAAGAGAAGAACAGCTTTGCTACATTAGACGGTATTATTTGAATAAATGTAGCTCGACTACAAGAAGTTTTCTTAAACCACAAACAGCCCCAAAAAAGTATATTATTGCAAATTCAGTAGAAATTATGTTTTAATACTCAAAGAACGATAAATGTAGCTCATCAATGTTTAAAATAATATATTTTGTCGGTTCTGATGGTTGTCTTCAGCAAGAACAATTCTCATTTTTAGACCCCAAAATTTTTTCTATGGTTTGAACACTATTACTAAATATTTTCATGCATTTTTAGCTCGTTTGAAGTAAGTGATCTCAAAGTCTAATTTGACATGTTGCAAGTTTAATAGTTTTCAATCAAGTCATCTGAAAACAGCAATTAGTTAATCTCAATTGATAAACTTAAACATTACTAAAGTCGGTTACTTTCTAACTACTTCTTAATAAGGCCGAAATTGTAGCATATAAGTTTCTCGCCAACTGAAACGTACAAGAGAATTTTTCTACCAAAATTTAAACTCAAAGTCTCAAAAACGGCTTAACAGATATTACCCTTCTTCTTCTTTTTCTTCGACATCCAGAAGAAGAAAAACAGTTGGACTCACTCTAATCAGTTCATTCGTTCTCAAGTTGCAAGATAAGAAAGAGTACATCCAGAAGAAGAAAAAACAGTTGAATTCACTCTCATCGGTTCATAAATTCTCAAGGTATCATCATCATGATCTCTGGCGCTACAACCCTGGGTGGGTCTTGGCTGACTGCACAACTCTCTTGCAATTGATACGGTCTTCCATCAATTTTTGGTCGAAAGGGATATTCATTTTCTGTATGTCTGATTTTCCTCATTCTGGGACGCCCGAGTGGTCTTTTCCCTGTTGGAACCTCCTCCCACACCAATCTTACAAGTCTTTCATCCTGCAGCCTGTGTACGTGGCCTGCCCATCTTGGTCGTTGGGATTTAATCTCTTGTACGATATCGCTATCGTTATAGAGCTCCTTTATTTCAATATTCGTTCTAAAACGATATCGATTTGTTGTCGGATCGTGGTGGCCTTCGAAGATTTTCCTGAGAATTTATCGTTCAAAACCTCTGAGTTTTTCTTCGTTTGATTTGGTCAATGTCCACGTTTCACATCGATATGTGTATTACTGGCCTGACAATGGTTTTATAGATTTTAGTTTTTGATGTTCTAATCAGGTTCCTCGACTTCATAAGATTGTTAAGTGCGTATAGGCAGCGGTTTGCAGATTGAACTATTCCATTGATTTCTTCCGTAACGTCATTATCGGCAGTTATTGTAGCTCCAAGGTATTTGAAACGCTCTACCCTTTCAAAATTAAGAGTGTCGATTGTGCTATTTTGCCCTATTCTATCTCTTCATCCCATTCTGTTTATACACATGTGTTGCGTTTTTTCCTCGTTGACTTTAGTCCCACTTCACCTGTTGTTTTTTCGATCTTGTTGAAAATATCTTTTACGGATCTGATGGAATCTCCGATGAGATCAATGTCGTCTGCGTATGCTAGCAGTAAATTGGGACCTTTAGTTGTTAGCAGTTCGGTTTTTATTTCGGCTGCTCTCACGGCTTTCTCTAGGACGAGGTTGAAAAGTAGTGGTGATAGGGCGTGGCCTTGTTTAAGCCCACTGTGTATTTCGAAAGTACTGGATGACTGTTGTTTACTCGTACTTTAGACACTCCGCCCTCCATACAAACTTTGGTCATCTGAATGAGCTTTTTTGGTATTGAGAGTTCCGACATCGCATTCCATACTTGGCTTCTCTCTATGCTATCATATGCCTGTCGGAAGTCTATGAAGAGGTCATATACCGTTCTATTATATTCCCATCCTTTTTCTAGGAGCTACCTCAGTGTGAAGGGTTGATCTATTGTTGACCTGTTTGTCCCGAATCCGGCTTGGTATTCCCCCAGCAGGCTTTCTGCATATGGGGTTAGTCTGCATAGTAGGATGTTCGAAAGAGCTTTATATGTAGTGTTTATTAGTGAGATTCCTCTGTAGTTGGAGCATTTTGATTTGTCCCCTTTTTTGTGGATGGGCACAATGATGCTTTCTCTCCATCTTGCTGGTATTTTTTCTTTTCGCCAGATAAGAGTTATTAATCGATGAATTTGTCGATGCAGGGCGTCTTTCCCATATCTTAGAAACTCAGCCAGTAGTATCTCGTCCGAGCCACGTGCTTTGGAGTTCTTTAATTTATTTATTGCTCTTCTTGTTTCCTCAAGGGAGAGTTCTTCAACTGGTAGGTCCACTGTAATGTACGTTTCTTCTTTGTACGATTCTTCCTGTGTTATGTTTAGAAGATCTTTAGAATGTTCTTTCCATTTTTCAGTTAGTTCTTCGTCGCTGAGTATCATGCGGCCTTGGTTGTCCTTCAGTGTTGGTATTGATCTGGACTTAGGACCTCTCTTCTCCAAAGAAACTGATCTGTATAATTCTCTTGATCCTGGTTTGGGGCGATTTGCTTTAATTACTTCATACTTTTGTGCTTCATATTTTCTTTTCTTCGCTCTTAATAGTGTTTTTGTTTCTTTCCGGCAGTTTGCGTACTTCTCTCTACTTTTGTTTGTCTCTAGTTGTATCATTCTCTTCCTTATTGTTTTTCTTTTTTCTAGCTGCTTTCAGCATTCAAACCATGTTTTTGCCTTCTTTCTTTTGCTTTTTCAAAATACATTTTCGACGGTATTTGTTATTATTTCTGCAGTTGTCTTCCAAAGCTTTTCTATTTCATTATATTCCGTATCAGAGTTCAGTGTTTGTTCGAGTTTTTCTCTATATTGCTGCTGTTTTGCCTCATTCTGCAGTTCACCCATGTTCCATTGTGGGGTTGTCCTGGTTTTATTGTATTTGCGGCTCGATAATCTAATTCTAACTTTTGCTTGTACTAGGTGATGGTCTGTATCCCCATCTATTCCTCTGAGGCTTCTTACATCTAAATTGTTGCTCCCGTGGCCGGCATCTACAATG
Organism: Taphrorychus bicolor; assembly: GCA_951812265.1. Lineage (NCBI taxonomy): Eukaryota > Metazoa > Arthropoda > Insecta > Coleoptera > Curculionidae > Taphrorychus > Taphrorychus bicolor. Next base: position 16,964,338 of record OX638302.1, read on the forward strand.
ATACGATCGATTTGGTTTCGGGTAATGTGCGCGTTTGAAACCCAGGTCTGTTTGTGAATGTCCTTATGTGGGAACATGGTGGACTTTATTAGCATGTTAGATGACGTGGCTGCAAGTCTTTGGCCATTACCATTGGATGCATTAAGTAGGCTGTGTTTGTCTATTGTTGGGTTTAGGTTAGGTTCTTTGCCTATCTTGACATTGAGGTCGCCACAGAGTAGTCTCATGTCTTGTTTGGGCATTATATCCAGGGTTCTTTCTAGGGCGTCATAGAAGGCATCTTTGGTGGCTTCCTCCTTCTCTTCAGTTGGCTCGTGTTCTCTTCAGTTGGTAGCACATTCTCTTGCTTATTGGTTTGAAGTTTAGTATGTTTTGGACTAATTCTTCTCTGATTACGAACTCTGCTCCAAATTCGTGCTTTCCGTTTTCGTTACCGCTGAAAAATACGACAGACTTGCTTAACTTTATATTTCCATTTTCGGGCCATCTTATTTCTTGGACTGCTGTTATGTCCATTCCTATATTTTCCAGTTGTTGCACGGCATTTGTGGAGGGTCCGGGTCTGAACCGGCTTTAGATCTTCCAGGTTCCAATATTCATATTCCTTTTCCATTGCGTTTGTCGTTGGATACTTTTATTCAACGACTGGAACGACGTAACTGGAATTTTTTTTATGAAAGGGTGGGTAGTTAGCCCCCCGCTCAACCCTCCACCTTTATCCGGGCTTGGGACCGGCACGGCTATCCAACCGACTACTCGGTTCATTTATCAGATGCCGGGGCGGAGTCTCAAGGTATAGACGGTCAAAAATGGAAATTGAGGAAAAGAGGTAAATTTCTCCTTTTAGTCACAAACAAAAAAACATTTTTTCTAAAGTTATAGGCCGTCGAAGTTGAAAACTGAGAAAAAGGAAGCCTTTGGTTATTTTCGAAAGAATTTTTTATTTTTTCTATGCTGTTTTTGTTGTAACGAACTTAATACTAGTCAAAATGGTCAGTTGGCGAATTTTTTAAAAGTAATAAAAAAGTCGATTTTAAAAGTGCCCAAAAATCGGTCGATCGAAAATCGAGACCAAAGGGATCCATTTCAGAAATTATTGAACCAATGAGAGGTGGAAGAGGATATCGAGAACAACAAAAAACTGTTGAATTCACTTCAATCGGTCCACTCGTTCTATCGTTATAGGCAATAAAAGTTGTAAATTGGGAAAAAGAAGACGTATACCCTTCGTGGTATCTTTTAAAAACAATTTTGAATTTTTTTTATGCTGTTTTTGATCGAAATGCGACGATTTCAATGCCCTATCAACGTAACAAACTTTATACGAGTCAAAATAGGGCCCGTAAGTGAATTTTTTTAAAGTAGTAAAAAAGTCGATTCTAAAACTGCCCAAAAATCAATGACCAAAAAGGTGTGTCTCCGAAATTATTGGGCTTGGAGACCTAGGGGACTTGCGTTGGTGAAAGGTAGAAGAAGACATCGAGAAGAACAACAAACTGTTGGATTCACTTCAATCGGTCTACTCGTTCTATCGTTATAAGTAGTCAAAGTTGTAAATTGGGAAAAAAGAACACGTATACCCTCCGTGGTATCTTTTAAAAACAATTTTGAATTTTTTTTATGCTGTTGTTGATCGAAATGCGACTATTTCAATTCCCTATAAACGTAACAAACTTTATACGAGTCAAAATAGTCCTCGTGAGTTTGTGAAGTAGTAAAAAAGTCGATTCTAAAACTGCCCAAAAATCAATAACCAAAAAGGTGTGTCTCCGAAATTATTGAACTTGTATGAGCTTGGGGACCAAGGGAACTTGCGTTGGTGAAAGGTAGAAGAGGACATCGAGAGGAACAAAAAACTGTTATATTCACTCCAATCGGTCCACTTGTTCGAAAGTTATAGGCTGTCAAAGTTGAAAATTGAGAAAAAAGAGAGCATACAACCCCTTTTGGTTATTTTCAAAAAATGTTTGAATTTTTTTGTGGTGCTTTCGTTCGAAATGATATGATTTCAATCCCCTATGAACGTAACAAACTTAATACTAATGCAGTAGGCATGTTTTTTAAAAGTGGTGAAAAAGTACATTCTAAAAGCCTAGAAATCGACTACCGAATGTCTATATTTTCGAAATTAATGAACCAAAAGGATTTCGTTCGGAGAAAGTAGACGTCCAGAAAAGAAAAAAAACAGTTGGATTCACTCTGATTGGTTATGGAAACCTGTAAGTAACACTTATTGCAACATAATAGGAACCCAAACTGTACAATTACCAGTGGGGACCTTTAAATTTGGATGTCTTACGTCAAATTATTACAAAACACTTGTTACTGTCACTATTTTTATTACTTCTTATTTCCAATCCAACCTAATATCGAACTTATATCCATCTCCTAGCTAGAGAGATAGGGCTCCTAGTCCTTAGCTGACCTAGCTCCAAGGTTTTCTAAAACTTAACTTGCAACCTGACAAAAACTAAAAACAATCGACACAATCAATACCGGTCTGGCTATGGCTATGATGCATGTATCATGACTTGTGTGCTGACGACAAAATTACGTCAGAGGAACCTCAGTGTCGGACAATCCCGGCCAAAAAAGGCGGGCATATTTAGGGAATAATCGGCATTTGCTGGCTTGTCCATATCTGCTAGGTCATTGTTACACTGCCGTCACATATCTTGTCACCTGTCAGTAATAGTGTCACTCTTTTTTTTAAGGTTTTAAGCCGCGTTCAAGCGGATAACCGGTTATTACCGATAGGACCAAGATCATTTTCGTTTCATAGCGGTTCTGGTTCTGGTTGACGTAAAAATGACAGACCAGCTGATTTTCAACCAATCAGTTTTTGTGAAAATCAGCTGGTCTGCCATTTTTATGTCAACCAGAACCAGAACCGCTATGAAACGAAAATGTCTCAAATATATTCAAGCGAAATGGTTATAACCGGTTAGACAAACATGACGTCATGACTTGTTCCTTTGTCATTATGATTATGATATTTACGTCATAGTTTGACGTTTAGAACCGCAAATTCAACCTACCTTTAAAGCAAGGTTGTTAATACGGTTATAAATATGCATGTGACAGAAACTTAAAAGGACAAACAACAAAAAGCAACAGATTGCCTTAAAACTTCACTTTTTGATGGTGCTGTGAGTACTGTAAGTAATAAATATTTGTACCAACCGGTAACCAAACATATAAATGTAAATATAAAGATTAAAAATTATTCTACTAATTTCGAAGATTTGAAAATTGCGAAAGTTCTCTACTAAATGGTAAATTTTCACGATAATTAAAAATTATAATACTGTTGCGAACTCGGGGTTCGATAATTCCAGTGTAACGATTTAACACGAAAACACTATTTATTTATCCCACAAATACACTCGACTTATATATATATATATATTATCGCTTCGTAACTTTAGCTTACTTATAGCTCGCTTAAAATAAGACTATTCCTACTCGGGCGCTCTATGCGCCTTTTATATACAATCCTAAAATTACAGAAAAACCTAGAAAGTTCTTTATAAGAATTCTTGAATAATCACATATAAAAAAAACTGTTGTAAACAACTGCCTTCTAGATTAAGCCAGACGAGCAATAAATCACTCGTGTCAGCCATGACGCAGCGCGGATAGGTCGCGAAGCTCCACCAACCAACACGCTCCCATGCGTTGCCCCGCCTCCCATGCGGCGTTGCTGCGATCGTAACATTGCCCTCCTCCTAAGTCTGTTCGTCCCGAACAGATAGAGTTCCATGGTATCGTGCTAATCGATCCAAATGAACGACCTTCATCTTTGACCTAGGGGTCCGCTGGATCCTATACACCACATCATTAATCTTCTTTATAATTGTATAAGGTCCTTCCCAATTTTGGCTAAGTTTGGGCGACTTCCCCACCTTTCGCCTCGGATTGTATAGCCACACCAAATCACCATCCTGGAAGCCGCGGGAGTTAGCTAGTAAGTCATATCTTGCTTTGGCTCGATCACTGGATATCCGCAGTTTATTCCTGACTTGCTCATGAACATTGTTCAGCCTCTCCTTAAGCTCCTCCACAAAATTTTCAGAGCTGAGCGACTCTTTTTCTGGTGTTCCATACATCAATTCCGCAGGAAGCCTCATTTCCCTCCCGAACATCACTTTCGCCGGAGTATAACCAGTGGCTTCATGCGTAGAGCCTCGATATGCCATCAACATGAGAGGTAGATGTTGGTCCCAATCACGCTGATGATCTGCCACCATTTTAGACAGGTAATGTTCCATGGTCCGATTAAATCTCTCTACCATCCCATCCGACTGTGGATGCAAAGGAGTTGTCCTGGTCTTGCGAATTCCGAGAAGTTCCATGACCTTCTGGAAAACAGCCGATTCAAAATTTCGGCCCTGATCAGAATGAAGTTCGAGAGGGACTCCAAATCTGCAGAACATTTCATTTACTAGCACCGTTGCCACAGTCGTTGCTTCTTGATTAGGCAGGGCGTATGCTTCAGGCCATTTAGTGAAGTAATCCATGGCGACCAAGATGTATTTATTGCCCGACTCAGTCTGAGGAAACGGTCCCGCGACATCAATTGCTACCCTCTCGAATGGAGCACCTACAGTGTACTGCACCATTCGGCCGCGTGATCTTGTTCGAGGTCCTTTTGTGGCACAACAAACTTCGCACTTGCGGCACCAAGATTCGACGTCTTCATGATAATTCACCCAGTAGAACCGCTCTTTAATTTTGGCCAAGGTTTTATTGACCCCAAAATGACCTCCACTGGTTCCGTCGTGCATTTCCTGTAGTACGTCCGATTTTCTGCTTCCAGGAACAACCAACTGACTGACTACGGTCTTGCCATCCGGACTCTCCCACGCTCTCTTCAGTAATCCATTTTCTATTTTAAGAGAGTGCCACTGGGCCCATAGCGCCTTCAGGTTTGGACTTTTACCAGCAATTTCTTGCCATTCTGGTCTCTTGTCGTCAGTCTTTGCAGAGAGGATGAGTCCAATATCTGGATCATTCATTTGTTCTTCTCGAAGGGTCTGTGTGGTCCAGCCATCGTTTATTTCTACCGACGTTCTCCTTACCAAAGGAAGTCCCTCACGCTGCTCAGTTCTTTGACAATGCCGACAATCTTCTTTACAAGGCCGTCTAGACAATGCATCGGCATTTCCGTGAGACCTTCCTGGTCGATGTTCAATTTGGAAATCGTACTGCTGCAGGCGCTCTATCCATCTGGCTATTTGACCTTCAGAGTTCTTCATCTGTAATAACCATTTTAAGGCTCCATGGTCAGTCCTAATCAGGAACCTTTTTCCATATAAGTAGCGATGGTAATGTTCGACTGCTTTAACGATGGCCAACAGTTCCTTTCTAGTGACGCAATAGTTTCTTTCTGGCTTATTTAAAGTCTTACTGTAGTATTCAATGACCTTCTCTTGCCCGTTTTGTCTTTGAGAGAGTACTGCACCTAGACCACAGTTACTTGCATCCGTGTCCAAAATAAAGAGTCCGTCCTTTATAGGGTAAGCCAAGATCGGACTAGAACAGAGGGCAGCTTTAAGCCTTGCAAACGCCTGACTGCATTCGTGGTTCCACAAGAACGGTGTTTTCTTTTCCGTTAATTTGTGCAGCGGTTTTGCGATGTCGGCAAATCCCTCTACAAATCTCCTGTAGTAAGTACATAGTCCCAAAAAGCTCCTTACTTCGTGTTTGTCTCGGGGAACTGGCCAATCTTTAATGGCAGATATTTTACTATGGCTAGTTTTAATGCCTTGTTCTGAGATAGTATGCCCCAAGTACTCGACTTGCTTCTGGAACAGGCTGCATTTCTTGTAGTTTAACTTCAGGTGAGCATTCCGTAACTTGTTGAAGATTTCTCTTAAATTCTTCAAGTGCTCGTCGAAATCACGTCCCATGACAATTATGTCATCTAAGTATACCAGGCAAGTTTTCCAAGTCAGCCCCCTCAAGACAAGTTCCATTAGTCGCTCGAAAGTTGATGGAGCATTGCACAATCCAAAAGGCATAACAGTGAATTGGTATAGTCCAGAACCAGTAGAAAATGCAGTCTTTTCTTTGTCTTCGGGAGCAATCTTTACTTGCCAGTACCCACTTTTTAAATCTAGAGTGGAAAACCACTTTGATCCCGATAAAGTTGCTAAGGTGTCATCTATACGTGGCAATGGGTAGCTGTCTTTCTTGGTTACATCATTAAGTTTCCTGTAGTCAACACAGAACCGCGTTGAACCATCTTTCTTCTTAACAAGAACCACAGGCGACGACCATGGACTAGATGATTCTTCTATGACGCCCTCCTTTAACATTTCATTCAGCAAACTGTTAACTTCCTGTTGTTTAGCCAGAGGGACCCTTCGTGGATGTTGTCGTATTGGCTGGGCATCTCCTGTGTTGATCTTATGGACAACTAAATCGGTTTGACTGTCGTTGCTCTTGAAGTTAAACATATCAGATTCATCCATGGCAAATTTTATAGCAGACTGAAGTTGTTCCTTGGACAGGTGACTCCACTATCGCTTAAAAGCATCAATAACTTCTGGAGAAGCTTGGTTAGAAGATATAATTTTGGATGTCTCTGCTTCGACACAATTGCATACCCATTGTACAGGCTCATAATTGGCAAGAACTGTTCCTTCTTTTAGCTTGATGGTCCTTTCTCCAATATTGGCAACTCGTACTGGCATAGTCTTCTTCGTGTCGGTCAAAGTTCGGGCTACCATGATTTCAGTCGTCAAATCCAGGTTAGGTTCTATAAGTCCTATGGACCACCCAGGATCATTTTCAGAAGTCACTGTGATAATTTGTTCTGAATTTGGAGGAATTTTTACATCTTCCACCACCAGTAGACGGATACTAGTTTCCACATTTCCATTGGTTAATGCAAACTCCTCATCTCCAAACGTGAGAATATTCTGTTTGTGATCATAGGAGAATCCATGTTTCCTGATGAGATCCATTCCCAAAATAAACTCGTCTTTGATCCTGGCAACCAACACTTTATGCCGAACTTCAAGTCTTTCTCCAATAATGATGGTGACATCGGCTTCTCCGTCTATAGGGCAAGATTCTCCAGTGACTGATTTTAGCATAATAGGGTTGGGCAATGGTTGTATGGTATATCCGAAAAGTTTATCTGGCCTTACAATGGTCACATCTGCCCCTGTATCGATGGTAATCTGGATCTTCTGTCCTTTAATGCGTCCGGCCACTGTGAGACTTTTGCCACCCAAATTATTGACTTTAAAGATCCTGGGGGTCTTAGCGGCCCCGGTCAATTGCCCCCTTGCATTGACCGGAATTAGTTTTCCTGGGACCTAGGGCGGTCTTGGTCGCCGCTTGGTCTTCTAAACGACGGCGACGGACTTCTTGCCCTATTACGGCAGTTACTCTTGATGTGACCCAGTCTGCCGCAGTTAAAACATTTTATGCTCCGATTGTCTGTTGATCGAGGAGTTCTTTCTAACAGGGCTTGCATACTGACTGCCATATCTTTCATCGCTTTATGTAAACTGGCCATGGATTCAGCCATAGACGTATTCTCCTCTTCACCGCAAGTTGCCATTCGTACGCGTGGCGATGAATTAGATGACACTCGTGACGCCTCGAATTCCAAGGCCCGAACTAGTGCCTCGCTGATATTCTTGGGCCTTACAAGACGTAAGTGGTATCTCATGTCACTATCGCGAACTCCCTCAATGAACCTTTCGGCGGCAAATTGCATTTGAAAAGATTCAGGGGCCGATGGATATGCCAGGTGAATGAGTCTGTCTATGTCCGCCTCAAATTCTTGTAAGGATTCACCTGACTTTTGCTGTCTCATCCTCAGCTGGGCCTGGAACACGGTTTCTTTGTGCTCATTTCCAAATCGTAGTTGCAGAGTGTGTACTAAAGCCGCATAATTACTTTGATCCGCTGCCGACAGAGATTGGAGTAACTCAGCCGCTTTTCCACGAAGTGCTACCACTAATGATGTAGCTTTCTGGGGCTCGGACCAACCATTAGCTTTTGCAGCTGCCTCAAACTGAGTTTTATAAATTTCCCATGCAGTAGTACCGTCGTAATCGGGAGGCTTAATTTTAGCGTTGGCTGTGCTAAAACTCTCTGTAGACACGTTGTCGTCCTCAGTTTGTTCCCGGAATTTCTTTTCTAGCTCGAGAACCCTCTGGTTGACAGCTTCGAGTCCCTTGTTGACGCCGTTAATGGATTCGTTAACGGATTCGTTAACGGATTGCATTATTCTTTCTTCCAATTGTTGCTCCCTAGCTGCGAGGTGGTTCATTAATTCTTCTTTGAATTGTTGATGACGTTGCTCCTGCACTTGATCACGTTTTTCCTGCTCTTCCTTTTGTTCTAGATAACGTCTTTCCTGTATTTGATCACGTGTTTCCAGCTCTTTCTTCTGTTCTAGATAACGTCGCTCCTGAACTTGATCACGTTTTTCCTGCTCCTCTTTTTGTTCTACATAACGTCTTTCTTGCTCTTCCTTCTGTTGTTGCATAAAGGACAGCAGGGCGGCAAGTTGATCCTCCATCGCTTGATGCTGGCTTCTGGTCACTGGCATAAACACGTAATGTCCGGCAATGAAGCACTCACTTACAGTTCAGTATAGTCCTCGAATTCCCACTGGAATCGCACTTCTGACACCAATTGTTGCGAACTCGGGGTTCGATAATTCCAGTGTAACGATTTAACACGAAAACACTATTTATTTATCCCACAAATACACTCGACTTCTAAATAACTCACTACTTAACACTTTATAGCCTTCTATTATCGCTTCGTAACTTTAGCTTACTTATAGCTCGCTTAAAATAAGACTATTCCTACTCGGGCGCTCTATGCGCCTTTTATATACAATCCTAAAATTACAGAAAAACCTAGAAAGTTCTTTATAAGAATTCTTGAATAATCTCCTATAAAAAAAAAACGGTTGTAAACAACTGCCTTCTAGATTAAGCCAGACGAGCAATAAATCACTCGTGTCAGCCATGACGCAGCGCGGATAGGTCGCGAAGCTCCACCAACCAACACGCTCCCATGCGTTGCCCCGCCTCCCATGCGGCGTTGCTGCGATCGTAACAATACTGTTAATGCATTACAATCATAACTAATTCAGTTAATGCATTATAATCCACCCTTACAATTTTTTTTCTACTGGTAGACGAATAAAATTGCTATCGATTGCAAGCAGTTTGTTACTGGAGTTGCGGATGAAGATTTCGACAAGAATGGAACCGAATTTTGGTCAAAAGATCGCAATATTGGGGACGATGACAAAGAAGGATGTCGGCAAAAATTTGCAGCAACGTCATGTTAAAGGGTCTGTCATTTGTCAAGCAAAACCACAAACTACCAAGGGCTCAACCGAAACAATTACCGGTTCAGCACTTGAACACGGTATTACTACAATACTTTATTAATTTTTTTCTTGAAACACGGCGCCACTGTTTTAGTTTATGAATCTCAGATCATCTTCTGGCACTTTTAAGGAACCAAAAAAATTCTTAGAATCCAAACCAGAACCGTTTAAAAAAAAGCGAATTAAGTAAGAAAGACAGGGTCCAATCTCTGCTTGGGTTACTTCAATACCTCTATAAGTTCGTAAAAGGCCTATATCTACGTATCTGGCGTGTTTCCATGAAAATCAATCTTGTGAGAGTTTTTGGGATATTGAGTTTCAAATTTGATAGTAAAATTGATGCAAACCTACAGTAAGTCACGCTTTATCTGCTTAGTGTGAACTAGCTCTTATTCTAAATCCTTCGTTACTAGCGCCATCTTTATATTTTCTCCAACAACTATTAACAATGGCGTCCTCGTTACACGATTTCTATTTACTCCCCCATAAAGTGATATTTTTTTAATTGTTCACACAAGCAAAAATGTGGTGCTCTTTGGATGGAAGCGAATTCAAAGGTACTTAACTATATTCACAGGGCAAAATCACCATGCTTAAGGTCAGTTTTCTTTATTATATACAAAATTCTTTTCGATACTAAATTAACCTGAGGCTACCTAAAGGTTATCACTACATTTTTTCGGTATAAAACCATCACATGACCGGCCTAGCGGTGAATTTTGAAATTTGGCCTTAGCTGCCTGAAGCTACCTTACCTGAACTAACCTGAGGCTACCTAAAGGATACCACTACATTTTTCCGGTGTAAAACATTCCAGTATAAAGCATCCTGGTATAAAACGCTTTTTGTCCTCTGATAGGCCGAATTCCAAAACTCACCGGTGAGTCTACCGGTTAAGTCAGTCACCAGCTTAATCCATTGAATTGCTAGATGATCACCACATGACCGGCCTCACAGGTAGACTGACCTGAACCGGTAGACTACCCGACCTGAACTAACCTGAGGCTACCTAAAGGTTACCACTACAATTTTTTCGGTATAAAACATCCCGGTATAAAATGTTTTTTGTCCTGCTCTGATAGGCCGAATTCCAAAACTCACCGGTGAGTCTACCGGTTAAGTCAGTCAGCCCCTTAATCCATTGAATTGCTAGATGACCGATCACATGACCGGCCTCACCGGTAGACCTAGCGGTGAGTTTTGAAATTTAGCCTTAGCTGCCTGAAGCTATCTTACCTGACCTGAACTAACCTGAGGCTACCTAAAAGTTACCACTCCATTTTTTCGGTATAAAACATCCCGGTATAAAGCGTCCTGCTATAAAATGCTTTTTGTCCTGCTCTGATAGGCCGAATTTCAAAAGTCACCGGTGATTCTACCGGTTAAGTCAGTCACTTGGTTAATCCATTGAATTGCTAGATAACCATCACATGAACGGCCTCACCGGTAGACCTACCGCTGAGTTTTGAAATTTGGCCTTAGCTGCCTGAAGCTATCTTACCTGACCTGAACTAACCTGAGGCAACCTAAAGGCTACCACTACACTTTTTCGGTATAAAGTGTTCCGGTATAAAACGTCTTGGTATAAAACGCTTTTGGTCCTGCTCTGATAGGCCGAATTCCAAAACTCACCGATGAGTCTACCGGTTAAGTCAGTCACCAGCTTAATCCATTGAAATGCTAGATGACCATCCCATGACCGGTAGACCTACCGGTGAGTTTTGAAATTTGGCCTTAGCTGCCTGAAGCTATCTTACCTCACGTGAACTAACCTGAGGCTACCTAGAGATTACCACTAAATGTTTTCGGTATAAAACATCCGGGTATAAAGCGTCCTGGTAGAAAACGCTTTTTGTCCTGCTCTGATAGGCCGACTTCCAAAACTCACCGGTGAGTCTACTGGTTAAGTCAGTCACCTGCTTAATCCATTGAATTGCTAGATGACCATTACATGGCTGTCCTCATCGGTAGATCTACCGGTGGGTTTGGAATTTGGCCTTAACTGCCTGAAGCTATTTTACCTGACCTGAACTAACCTGAGGCTACCTAGAGGTTGCCACTGCATTTTTTCTGTATAAAACATCCCGGTATAAAGCGTCCTGGTATAAAACGCTTTTTGTCCTGCTCTGATAGGCCGACTTCCAAAACTCACCGGTGAGTCTACTGGTTAAGTCAGTCACCAGCTTAATCAATTGAATTGCTAGATGACCATTACATGGCTGTCCTCATCGGTAGATCTACCGGTGGGTTTGGAATTTGGCCTTAGCTGCCTGAAGCTATTTTACCTGACCTGAACTAACCTGAGGCTACCTAGAGGTTGCCACTGCATTTCTTCTGTATAAAACATCCCGGTATAAAGCGTCCTGGTATAAAACGCTTTTTGTCCTGCTCTGATAGGCCAAATTCCAAAACTCACCGGTGAGCCTACCGGTTAAGTCAGTCACCTGCTTAATCCACTGAATTGCTAGATGACCATCACATGACCGGCCTCACTGGTAGACCTACCGGTGAGTTTTAAAATTGGGCCTTAGCTGCCTGAAGCTATCTTACCTGACCTGAACCAACCTGAGGCTACCTAAAGGTTACCCCTCCATTTTTTCGGTATAAAACATCCCGGTATAAAACGTCCTGGATGCTTATTCTATAGGAAAGAGTGAAAGTGAAAGTGAGAATTTGACAACCTTGATTGGTCAAAAAATTCTGTTGACTAATTCCATTCACTTTCACTCTTTCCTGTCCTGTAGAATAAGCGTCCAGGTATAAAACGCTTTTTGTCCTGCTCTGATAGGCCGATTTCCAAAACTCACCTGTGAGTCTACCGGTTAAGTTAGTCACCTGTTTAATGCATTGAATTGCTAGATGACCATCACATAACCGGCCTCATCGGTAGACCTACCAGTGAGTTTTGAAATTTGGCCTTAGCTGCGCGTGCTCAGGTTTTTAAATAACTTTTAGGTATTGTGATAGGTCAGTTATGTCAATTCAGTTCAGGTTAGAGTTTTTCTTTTGTTAATGTGTCAAAAATTGAGTTTAATTTAACCTAAAAGAAATTAGCCAAAAACCATAAGATGGTCAATTTTTATAATTTTCCTTCCTGTCTTGTTTTCTTTGAATTATTGCAATTTCTTTAGAACTACGCGGATTGTTTTTACACCGTTCCCATAGGCACAAAGTACATTTCATCGTAATCACAACGGAGCCGGGGCTCGCTTTTTCCCTGAAAAGATCTATCGGAATCGGCGAGGATTTCTTCATAATAACTTATGTCGAAGGCAATTAAACGATCATAAAATACCGCTGCAGGTACGTTCGGCGCTTCGCGATGCACCCGGTACTCGAAAATCGAAACGTAAATAAATCAATTAATCGATGCTAATTAATCCGCTTTTTCTATGTTTCAACGTTGAGAAAATCACGGCAATACGCGATTGTTAATGTTAAATATTAATGGGGATTTGATGATGATGCAGGCCAGTGGCGTATCACTTTGTCATAGGCATAAATATATAGAGATATACTTTAAAGACCCACCTCTAGTTTAAGCCAAACCTCGGGTTTAGTAAATTAGTTTAAAATCAATTATTTCTATTGAATAACATATCTTCAAAGTTATCGGTTTAAATTCACAATGGGGTTGAAACTGAGGTTATACACTGCTCCTAAGGGGTTTTCAAACCATATGTTCTAAGGATATTGTTAAGTTCAGAGATGAGGCCGCTTTTGAACGACAATGGGTTTATCGGTTAAAACTACATAAAAATACCCTTCTTCTTAGACACTCACCGCAAGAACAAGAGAATTTACTAATAGTCGGCACTGGTCTTGGCCTACGCCACTGGTCGCGATCTGCGATACCCACTCGTACCATACAGCATCGAATTGAGACTAAAAACCGGTAAATCTTGATAATTGATGTCGGTTGATCGTAATTCTAAGGACAAAAAGTGACACAATTCGATTTTGAAAAAGCTTTTGACAAATAGCTTTGGATCTAAACGTCCGAGCCACGTGAGCCATGATCTGGTATGTTTCTGATTTATTAGTCACAAGGATCCAACTATGTATTTTAATGGATCGAATAAATCATGCCCGATCAATCAAAATCCTGGTTTAACCTCAGATTAAAAGGGGTACTTACCCGTACAATTTGCGTATCTCTCCTTAAACAATAAACTTTTCTCGAAACTCCCCGAAAACTGCTCTCAAAGTCTAAGCTCAGTTCTGATCTTTAATTCTAGTGGCGTCCTCGGCCTCAATCCCCTCTCAAAGCTCCGGTCCTACTTCGGCAGGATCGGGACCTACCAACGTCTCGCCATCAATACAAACTTCTTTGGGTTCCGCAGCGTTAAGGGAGCTTTACGGCGGATCCGGACCTGTGCCCCCGGGGCATCCGCTGGCATCGCTGGTATCGCAGCAGCGCTTCCTGGAGCTATCCAGGTTCGGACTCAGGCACTACGACTTGGCCCAGCATATGCTCACGCAACAGGGTGCTGTAACCAAATTGCTAGGTGAGTTGAAAAGATTCAGATATTCTGGAGTTTTAGTATTGGTAGACGTTGATTGTGACCTTTTGAAAAGTGAAGGGACAATTTTTCATAAGACTTTTGATTGCTTTCGCTATTTCTTAGTACTAAAATCAAAAAAGCAGCTACACCTCTCCACACATTGCTTTAATCGACAACTTTTCCATGTTAAAGTGAACCAAAAAAACTATTTTACTCTATTGAAACTATTACTAAGAGAGTGATTTTTGACAATCCTACATAAGTACATAAAAAAACATACTCAAGTTTCTTCGTTTTTTATATAGCGCCATTGAAAGTAGCTAAGAAACTGGTTATCGGCCACAGGAACCGGGAACAGGTCCAATTATATATTTTTTAAGTTTTGTGTTATAAGAATCTTCCTTAGTCGAACAACAGCCTTGAGGAAGAGCTCAATAAACGTCGAAAGGTAGGGAGTATTTTTCTCCCTATTGGGAGAAAATATCACTGATCCTGTTGCCAAAATCCACTTTCTTGGTAACTCAAGTTCGTTACTGTAGAACGAAGTTAATTGAGTAAAATAGGTTTCTCCGCAAAAATCGCCCAGTTTAGGAAGCGAACCGCGAACCGTTTCTTTGTCAAACAGGGAAATATTTCGTCAGCTGCTGTGCGCAAAGTCACTTAATAGCACGCGTTTAAAAATTGCAACTGAAAGTAGCTCTTTACCACTCAAGAGCAGCAAAATAACAATTTATTTCACAAGTGCGGAAAGTGGTATATCATTGGACTCTGTGTAAATACATGGGACTGAAAAACTGGAAAACGAAAAATGAGATTCAAAAAGATTTTCTTTAAATTAGCAAGATTAATAAAAAAAGCACTAAACATTAGAGCAAAAATTGACCTGAAATAGGAAGTAAAGAAAATCTAAGAATTGAAGAAGAAAATACATGAGAATCCAAATTAAAAAAATTAAGCCTGAAGAACCCCCTAGAAAAAAAAATTGTTCTGAAAGAGTACAGATTTGGAAGAAGCAATAAAATACATAAGAAGGATATCTAAAGAGCAACAAAAGTTATTATAAATGGCACATAATGGAGGCACAACAAAGAAAGTTGCTAGATAACCCAGAAGCAACCAGATTAGAGGTTTGAAAACTCTACAAACCAAGAATGAATGAAGTTAAAAAAATAAAAATCAGACGAGAGGAAATGAACCAGCAATTAGCAAAAAAATTGAAAATCTAAAAATTGAAAAAAATTACATATGACAATTAAAATAAGTATATAAATAGAAAGTCTAAAGAACCACCAGAAAATAGAATAGTTCAGTTCATACACAACTTTGAAAGAAGCAAAAAAATACAAGAAAAAATTCTGCACAATGGATAACGTCGTCGATTGGCCCGGTCTCGATCACAAAGACAAAAATATATCGGAGCTCTTGAAGACAAAAGAGATAGACTAAATTGCAAAATTACTTTGGTTTTTACGTACGTCATCTAGTTGGCGGCATTTTTTGATAGAAAAAAGAGTTATAAATGAACATCGGAACTTGAATCGCCATCTATTATTTGTCACTCTCACTTGTTGACATTGAGTATGGAGCGTATTCCCGTCCTTACATTCTTATCAAGAAAACAAAGGATGAGGATACTTTCAAAGCGCTCTGGAGCGGTCAGTGTCATCCCCCGGACATTTAATATTACAAAAGTGACAATTTAAGAAAATATCGAAGGAAGTAATTCATGACATGCTTCAAAATAACAATTGAATTTCATAGGCGGCTAGATGACGGATTCTAATGAACACATGGTAATGTCAGGAAGAGCAGTTGGACTTAAACTTCATTTTACTATTGCATTTCCTTTACTCATCTGCCACTTCTGCTGGACTGAAATGAACGGGTCCATCGAAAAGGAACTTTGGAAATATTTTTATAGTTGTAAACTAGCGTTGGGCACGGCGAAAAGTTTCTGGTGTGGAAACTTTCCAATATCGAAAGTTTCAAACAACGAAACTTTACGAGAAGGAGAGACCCAAGGAAGTCTTCGAAACCATGTCAAGATGTAGCAGTCGGGTTAACAACCGGAGCATTTTCAACATTTAAAATAAAATCTTATTGGGCTTTGAAATCTTTTTCGTATCTTCCAGACACCTGCAGAAGTGAAATAGATAGAGATATAATAGACCCACTGGTGTTCAGAGCCTACTGCTTTGGAAATAATAATAATAAATAGATATTTTATAATGTTTATTATGTCTCAACTCAACCAGTAAATAAAAAGAAAACTTTTAGGCAGGGTCCGGAATCTTTCTGGAAATTTTCTCAATTGTCAAAATTTTCAGTTTTGCCTAACTCTAACTCCACGCTCGTACTGTAAGGGATTTTTTTGCGAAATAACCGGGCTTAAACTTTGCCATTCCGGTATCATGACATCATAGTATGTGATGACTTAAATGACATCGCTCTGTCTGCGGACGAACGTCAGGTTAATTTATCTGTATATTTTATTTTAATTCTATCAACATTTTTTGTTATTTACAAGTAATTTTAGGCTTCTGATTTTTATTCGTAAACGTGATCTTAATTTTCAAAAAGATTCTTTGCAGTTTTACCGTTGTACGAGGGACTTCCCACTATTGGATATCGAATATCCATTGAATGCTAAATGGATATTCGATATCCATTGTAAATCCAATGGATATCCCAAATAGAATATCGTTTTGGGAGGTCCATTAGATATCCATGCAGTAACCAAAAGCGGGTATTAAATTACGTGAGCGGAATTGCTTCTCTGGTGGATGTTCAATGGACATTTTATGAACGCCCAGGGCTGGATAATGATTATTAGGTGTAATTAACCGGTTTTCATATTTTCTTTATAATAAAAATTGTGAAAAGTTTTTATACTTGAAAATTTAAATAAAAAAAATTCTAGAATTGAAAGCTTACATCACCTAGAATTACTAGAATGTGCATTTTCAATTATTTCAATTTGCCATGTAGTTTGTACTTTTATTTAATATATATTTTACTGATATGCTGGGTTTAACCCCAGCCATTCAACTGATCGCTATTTTTGCCTACACTTCTTTAAGTATTGTATTATTTATTATTATTTTTTCAAATTATAAATTATTCGTTTTTGGCGGCAGGATTTAAATGGCAGCTATTAATTAGCGATATCTTTTAGATTTGTTGCGAATGACGCGTTGACGTTCTTTTGACATGTGACGACTGACAATAAAGAAAGAGGAGTAACAAACCATGTGGATCATTTTAACTAATTTTGGCACTAATTCTAACCTGAATTTTTCCAAAGACTTCAAAATTGCATTTTTAAAACTTTAAATCACTTTTAACCGATCTTGGCCCTAATTTTAAAGTTTTAAAGTTAAACTTTTCAAAAAACACCAAATTTGCATTTTGAGTCATCTTCAGTCAAATTTCCCTTATTTTGGACCAAAAATGTAACTTTGCCAAAAACAACAAAATAGAAGAGTTTAATCCGTTTTGCGTGATTTTGTTATAAAATTGAACTTGAAAAACATGAAGACTTGCATTTTTAGATGCTTTAAGTCATCTTTAACCAATTTTTGCCCTAATCTTGATCTATTTTTTTCAAAAACTCCCAGTTTGCATTTTTTGTATTTTTTAGTCATTTCTAACTGATTTTTGGTCCTAATTCTTACCGACATTTTCGAAAAACACCAACGTTTTCAGTCAAATCTCACTTATTTTGGATCAAAAATGTAACTTTAGTTTTTCCTAATTATGTCATTAAATTGAATTTCTGCAAAACATACTAACGTGCGTTTATAGACGCTCTGAGTCATTTTTAACCAATTCCTGCTCTAATCTTAATCTATTTTTTTTTCAAAATCTCCAAATTTGCATTTTTTTTATACCTTTAAGTCGTTTTGAACTAACTTTTGGCCCTAGTCTTACCTGACTATTTTAAAAAACAGCACACTTGCATTTTGAGACGTTTTCAGTCAAATTTCACTTATTTTGGATCAAAAATGTCACTTTACCAAAAACAACAAGTTTTTTAAGTCGAAGATTTAATCAGTTTTTCCTGATTTTGTCATAAAGTTGAATTTCTTCAAAAACATGAAAACTTGTGTTGTTAGATCGCTCTGAGTCATTTTTAACCACCTCTCGCCCTGACCTTAATCTATTTTTTCAAAACCTCCAAATATATTTTTTTTGTAGTTTTATGTTCGTTTTGAGCTAATTTTTGGCCCTAATTCTTAACTGACTTTTTCGAAAAACATCAAACTTGCATTTTGAGACGTTTCAGTCAAATTTCACTTTGCCAAATATAGAAGATTTAACACTAGTTTTGCTTGATTTTGTCATAAAATATTGAATTTCTTCAAAAACATGAAAACTTGCATTTTTAGACGCTTTGAGTCATTTTTAACCAATTTTCGCACTAATCTTATATGTACTATTTTTTCAAAAACTCCAAATTTGCATTTTTTTTGTAGGTTTAGGTCATTTCGTACTGATTTTTTGACTTCAATTCTTACCTGACTTTTTCGAAAAATACCAAACTTGCGTTTTGAGGCCTTTTCAGTAAAATTTCACTTATTTTGGGCCAAAAATTTAACTTTTCCAAAAACAACAAATTAGAAGATTTCTTCTTCAAAAACATGAAAACTTGCGTTTTCAGATCGTTCTGAAACCTGAATCATTTTTAACCACCTCTCGCCCTGAGCTTAGTCTATTTTTTCAAAACCTCCAAATTTATTTTTTTTATAGTTTTATCTCGTTTTGAACTGATTTTTGGCCCTAATTCTTAACTGACTTTTTCGAAAAACATCAAACCTGCATTTTGAGACGTTTCAGTCAAATTTCACTTTGAAATAGAAGGTTTAATTAGTTTTGTCATAAAATATTGAACTTCTTCAAAAACTTGAAAACTTGCATTTTTAGACGCTTTGAATCATTTCTAACCAATTCTCGCACTAATACTATTTTTTCAAAAATTTCAAAATTTTAATTTTTTTTTTTTGAAAGTTTAAGTTGTTTCAAACTGATTTTTGTCTTTAATTCTTACCTGACTTTTTCGAAAAATACCAAACTTGCGTTTTGAGACGTTTTTAGTCAAGATTTCCGTAAGTTGGATCAAAAATGTAACTTACCAAAAACAACAAATTACCTACAAGATTTAATCAGTTTCGCCTGTTTTTGTTATAAAATTGAATTTCTTCAGAAACATGAAAACTAGCTTTTTTGGACGCTTTGAGGAATTTTTAGGCAATTTTCGCCATGATCTTAGTCTATTTTGTTTTCAAAAACTCCACATGTATTTTTTTGTACTTTTAAGTTGTTTCTAATTTTTGGCCCTAATTCTTACCTACCTTTTTCGAAAAACACCAAACTTGTTTTTGAGACGTTTTCAGTCAAATTTCACCTATTTTGGACCAAAAATGTAACTTTACAAAAAACAACAAAGTATTGAATTTCTTCAAAAACATGAACATTTGCATTTTTTGAATGCTCTAAGTCACATTTTACCAATTTTTGCCCTAATGTTAATCTATTTTTTTGAAAAACTCAAATTTGCATTTTTTTTGTAGTTTTGAGTCGTTTTGAACTGATTTTTGGCTTTAATTCTTACCAGACTTTTTCGAAAAACAGCAAACTTGGGTTTTGAGTCGTTTTCTGTCAATATTTACTTAATTTAGACCAAAAATTTAACTTTACCAAAAACAACAAATTAGAAAATTTAATCAGTTTTGGCTGATTTCGTCATAAAATTGAATTTCTTCAGAAACATGAAAACTTGTATTTTTGGACACTTTTACTAATTTTTAAGCAATTTTTGCCCTAATCTTAATTTATTTTGTTTTCAAAAACTCCAAATTTGCATTTTTTTTACTCTACAAAACATCAAATAATTTTGCATACTTTGATGTAAAATCAATCATTTTTTATCTGTTCAAGAAACATAAAATATTAATTACAGATTCTAACTCAATCAATTTAGCAATCAATGCTGATGGTTTGCTTCTAAAAAAAAGCTCTGGTAGTCAGTTTTGACCACTTTTAGATTGTATAAAGTCAATAAAAAAAGTAAAAAAATAAGTTTTTTTGATAGGAGTCTACCACGGATTTGAAAAACCAGAACATTCTGATGTATTTTTAGTGGATTTTGTAACTGAGTGTCAGCAGTAAAAATAACCGAATTTCCTTTAATGAAATTTCAGTAGATTTTTATGTTTAAATGTTGATAGGTGATTTTCCAGCCAAGTCCTTGATTTTTAAAATTAAATATCCAAAGTGTTACTTACTATTCATGCCCTAAATATTCAATAGAAGGCAACTTTAACCGAAATTTGTCTTTTCTTGATTGCAATAATGTAGCTAAACCTACTGATTACTCTTTTGGAGCGAGAACTCAACTTGAACATCATCAAAAGGACCAAAAATCATTGATTGAAAAGAATCCTACTTTTGCTAGTACAAGACTAGGAGACACAGTTGTTTTTTTTTAAATGTGACCTATTATAATTCAAAGATAGCATACCCCAATCAAAGTGTATAATTTATTTTAACCATTAAAATAGCAAAACTAAAAAGAAGCAAATGTCCAGTTCCGTATTTTGTCCACTGAATGTTCATTGGATGTACAGGGTATCCCATTTTCGGCACTTTTGCGGGGTATCTCCCTGATTTTTAAAGATAGAGGGTTGCGGTTTTCTCGACAGTGTGCTACTTTTTTGTGAAACTAAAGATGGCGCCAGCAGAATTTTTATAGCCCTTTTGGTTTTTGAGATACAGGGTGGAATTGAAAAGTATCGCTTTTGAGGCACCCCCCGCATCACAGTTATCTTTAAACTTATCCAAGAAGTTAAAACGCAATCTTAAATAATTTTTTCCGTAGAATCCAATGGCGTAGTCAGTTCTTTCCTAGCAACTTCAGTTTTTGAGTTACGAAGCAAATATATGTTTTTTTAAATGGAACACTCTGTATATTATTTTTCTAGTTTATTAGTCATAATGTGGGCTTTCCAAAAATATATAATTGTATGCAAATATTTTCAAAACAAAGCTCAGAATTTAAGATTTTCTTAAATTTTTATTTTTGTCCAATTCGTAAGTAGTAGGCTATGGCTAAAATATTATTAGGAACAAAATCGATGTAAGTAATAATTATTCTAATTTATAACATCTTCAAATTTAATACAAAAAATCTTTTTTAAATCTCAGTATCTCAGTTATTAGTTATTTATTACAGCATTCAACATAATTAAGTAAACAGTTTTTAAAGGTGGTTTTCAAAATGACGGCCATTTTCCTGTATGCAAAATTGGCACATTTTCGTTATTCTTCTAATCGCGTTAAAAAGAATCATAGGCCTTCTTTGCAAATTTTGGAAAGTTAAATTGATTGCCGCAAGAAGCTCCGCTCGAGACTGATACTGTGTTTTATAGACTTCATTTTGCATAAAACCCCATAAAAAAAAATCCAAAATTGAAAGATCGGGAGATCGAGGGGGCCACCTTACAGGTCCGTAGGTACCAATCCACCTTTGAGGAAAGTTATCGTCTAAAAATTCCCTTAAAAGGGCAGAGTTGTGGCTTGGGGCACCATCTTGTTGAAAAAAAACGGCATTATAAAGGGCCAAGGGAACATTTTCCATCAGTTCTGGAATAACTTCCTCAAGAATTTCTCGGTAACGATGCGCTGTCAGACCTCCTTCAATAATTCTGTAGACTATGCGTCTTCCAAAAATGAAACACGAGACTCCAACCCCAAACCGTCCTTGTTGTGCCCTCTCAAAAGTTAAATGGTGATTTTCTGTGGACCAATGTCTAGTATTATGGCGATTAAAAATTGCCGCACTTGAAAAATAACATTCATCGGACCAAATAACGAGTCTGCCAAAAGATTCATCAGTATGGATTTGTTGTAAATACCATTGGCAAAACAACATTCTGCGCTCGGCATCGCCAGGGTGTAAACGTTGAACTATGTGGAATTTATAGGGGTGATACCTATATTTTTTCAAAATTCTCTGAGCATCAGACTTGGATACACCAGTTGCTTCCTCTATATGCTTGCAAGAAGATGAAGGCTTTGCTTCTACATAACCCAATACGTTTATCTCTTTTCTCTCTCTATCTTGTTTGGAGTATGAATTAGGCCTGGGCTGGACAAATGATCCGTGCTCTACTAGATTTGATTTAATTCGGGCAAATATGTCTGGGAAAGGTTGCCTTCTCTCTGGATATCTAATAATAGCAAAAACGACCCCTAAGATGGTATCCTAACCATAGCGTGCAAAATACTTTACCTTTGGAAATATACTTCCGAAGCTTCTTGGGGATTTTCATTAGATTGTATAAAACAAACCAACATATCATACTTCTCATAATTTTCGTAAACCGCCATTATTGTAACAAAATTAATTTAATTAGCAGCTAAATAGTAAAATAGAAACACCAAAACAACAAGCATATTACTAATAAAAACAAAGAGTGACAAAACCACAAAGTTTTTGACATATTGCCTTTTGTTTCAAATAAGCTAGCCATCTAGCCATAGCCTACTACCAACGAATTGGACAAAAATGAAAATTTAAGAAAATCTTAAATTTTGAGCTTCGTTTTGAAAACAATTGCATACAATTATATATTTTTGGAAATCCCACATTATGACTAATAAAATAAAAAGATAATATACGGGGTGTTCCATTTAAAAAAACATATATTTGCTTCGTAACTCAAAAACTGAAGTTGCTAGGAAAGAACTAACAACGCCACTGGATTCCACGGAAAAAATTGTTTAAGAATGCGTTTTAACTTCTTCGATAAGTTTAAACATAACTGTAATACGGGGGGTGCCTCAAAAGCGATACTTTTCAATTCCACCCTGTATCTCAAAAACCAAAAGGGCTATAAAAATTCTGCTGGCGCCATCTTTAGTTTCACAAAAAAGTAGCACACTGTCGTGAAAACCGCAACCCTCTATCTTTAAAAATAAGGGAGATACCCCTCAAAAGTGCCGAAAATGGGATACCCTGTACAATGGATATCAGTAGTATTTTTTGAATATCCAATTGGAAGTACATAATAAAAGTCTGTTGGATGTTGGATCGGACGACAAATCGGGGGATATCGGGTGGGTGTGCAATGGATAACATTGAAGATATCCATGTCCACAACTGTATGTCCATTGAATATCAAGTGGATATAAATTTCCTATGTGGGTTACAGTTTAATGACGCTGAAGGAAATAATCACTTTTGTATGCTTTTAAAAAACTTTAACTAAAATTTAACTCAAAAAAAAATATCTTAAATTTCTTTACAGTTTTACCATTGCATGAGGGACTCGCAGAATAAAGACTCTGGAGAGAAAGAATCACATTTTTTTGCTTTTGAAAACTTCAATCCTTTCTTCTCTGTAATTTACACAAAAATTAATTCTTAAATTACTCAAAAAAATTGCCACTCCCTTCCCACATTACCTCTCAGACAACAATGAAATGACAGCATATGACTATTTCAATTATTTTTTTTACCAAAATAAGAAATAAATGAGGGATAAGAGACTTGAGAGTGCTAAACATTTTGAAAACTTTCCGCAATTTTCCCTATGTTCAATTTTTAAAAAATCATCTCAAATCATTGGTGTCAGACGTTGATGTTTAGGTAAAGGTAAGACGTCAAAAAAGCCTCCAAATATATTTCGTTAATTATTTCAATTTAGACATCGCTTTTAAACATTAAATAACATTGATAAAAAGGTATACAGTCCTAGAAAAGAAATTGGTTGATATGGTTGTCGGATTGGGACAAGGCAGCAAATTACAAAACTATCTCTCTGCCAAAGCAGAGAGGCACAGGCACAGAGATAGTTGGGTAATTTGCTGCTTTGTCCTAATCCGCCAATGATATCCGCCAATTAAATAACATTTTTATAACAAGAAAACACTTATTAAAAACACTAGAAAATTAAAAGTTTATAACAAATTCTCAAAATGTTCCCCTTCGCTTTCTAAACAATATGCAAGTCGATCTTGAAAGGCACGAACTGTGTTCCTTAAGAAATTTTGATTAAATTCGTTGCAAGCTGTTCGGATACGCTGTTTCAAAACGTCCACATTCTCAATTTCAACATTGTTATAAATTTTCGACTTTAGATAGCCCCATAAAAACAAGTCGTTTGGGGAGAGGTCAGGGGACCTTGGTGGCCATGAAATAGGCCCAAACCTTCCTATCCACCTGTCAGGAAATTCTTGATTGAGGAAATTTCTAACTTCGTTCGTGGAATGAGCAGGAGCGCCATCCATTTGAAACCACGGATTTTCAATATTCAAATTTTCAATTTCTGGCATAATTGGTCACGGAGCAGATTTAAAAATTTAGCCGAATAAAAATTCCCTTCAATAAAGAATGGTCTTATAAGTGTATCTCCAATTATGCCTATCCACACGTTGACTCTTGCATTAAATTGGGAGTGAGTTAAATTTTGTAAATGCTGATTTGTTTGAGACCAGTATCTAAAAACAGTAGGTAATTAGGACATTAAAAAACAGAATTCAGGCGATTGCTAAAAAAGTTCTTTACCTATAATTTTGGGAATTTACACAACCATTTAATAAAAAGGATGCTTCATCTGTAAATACAATTTTTCGCAAAATGTTGCCATTCCTATGAAGTAAATTTAGGAATCTTTCACAGAAATCTGTTCGTCTCTCTTTGTCGTCGTCATAGAGCACTTGATGATTAGAGTATTTGTAGGATTTGAACTTCAATTCTTTTAGGGTCCTTCACATAGAAAATTTTGAAATTTGGAAATAATCAGGTACATGTTTTACGGTGGATCCAGGATTTTCTTCCATAAAACATAAAATTTCCAGTTTTAATTCCTCTGTAAGAACATGCGGTTGTTTGCTCCTCTTCCTATGGGAGTTAACTACACATCCTTCTGAATTAAACATCTTGACGATATTATGTATCGTTCCACTAGAAGAAATGGGCCTGTCTGGATGACTCGTTGCAAATAAATCACGCACTCTCCTAAGGTTATTTTCATTTTTGTAAAGATTAAACACTTCTATTTTTTCCTGTTTAGAACACATTATCTAAAGTCTATGAAAAATATTCAGCAAAAAGTTTACTAAAAGCAGCGTTATAAAAAATAAAGTTTGAAGTTTTCGAACTGTTAAAGTTACCTGTACAGATATCTGAACCTAGAAATTAAGATCTGACAGCAATGCAATGAGATGGTTTTTTTTTTTAAATTAAACATAGGGGAAATAGCCTTATATGTTCAAAGTTAAAAAAATCTCACTGTATATTGTAATGGATTTGATTTGAGCAGTCAAAACATGAACCGTCATCCATATTTTAAATCGGTTGTGTTGCCTCTTGCAGTTTTGATAAATCCCAAAAGTATATGGTCGAAACGTTGGCACATTGAGACCAAACTGAAGTTGTTATTTCGTTCACATCCCACAAATTCACACGATTTACTTCGATACTGGGACCCTAAACACTTGGAAATATAAATAAAATCTACTAACCGTAGGTACAAAACAAATAATAAGAAAAACTAATAAGTTTGAATGTTTCGTCGTTGTTCACTTCTCGACGGATACCTATTTAAGTTTTTGCCAATTCGCAAGTGCACCGATTGTCGCAAAAACTGTTAAATTTAACGTTTAGTTCATGCATCGGGTTCTCGAAAAAAATAAGCGATTCGCCACGTGCCCGTTACTTAGACAGCTGCCAGTTCTTGCATTATTCAGCAATCTTTGGCGATCGACGTCGATATTTCAGGAACTCCATAAATTTCCTCCACCTTCAATCGCCCTCCCTGAATCACTTCGATCCCCCGGTCCCGATAAGTAGTTGGCAAGGTGCAACTGAAACTCATTCGTCAAACTCATTTTATGATAATGACCGATTGTCCAACAGTGGTGATTCTTTACGAGGTAAAGGATAATTTTTATAGGTAACTGCCGAAAAATTTTTATGTAACTTGACTTGCATAAGGCATTCGATTGGCTTAAGCGGATTAAATCGAAATTGAGGGCTATTAAGGTAATTGAGCATAGACAGAAATCCATATCATTGAAATAATGTAAAATCGACAATTTCCTTTTAGTTTTAATGGGCTGGTATTATATTTGCGAATTACCCACGGCTAGTAATTGGTTCCATTGTTCCCGCAGTAATCGCGCATCATTGTATCGGGTGGTGCAGAAATAAGTCTGAAACAAAACACATTGTCTAATGCGAGAGCTAGACGGGGGGCCCCACAAAGCTAAACCCAACCACTCGATACCCACAAATTGCAATTATGGCGCAGACGTTATAGCAGCACAAATTATAGACGAAACGGCAAGCCCGTTTAAATAAATAATAATACTCGGTAGCATTTTAATGTGATACGATAATTTTAGTTATTTGCAGGCAGGCACGGCGGCCATTTTGTTGGTGCTGCGGCGTTCGGGCTCGCATGACGCCCGGACCTTGAAATCGAAGGCCTTATAATCGAGCCCCATTTGTTTAACCATTGCACACGTAACGTATCGGAGGGGCAGTTTCACACTTAGCCAGCTATCGATCCAACAATTACTATTGTTGTTGTCTTTGGCTGCTGCAGGCAACGTGCGTGGTTTTGTGAATTTCACATTAAGTAGGTACGAGGGGTTTGCAATAAGACGGAAGATCCTCGAAGCCTTTGTTTCTAAGAAATACACGTTTGAAGACGGGTAGTATTTTCCGTCCTAAAGCTTTCTTCCAAGTCCTGCAGTATCATTTGTAATGACTGAAACTGAAAGCTCATCTTGCATTTCGGTCTAGGGCAATAGTACTGAACTTCTTTCCTTAGTTAGAAAGCTTGTGACGTATATCTTCTAACACAAAGTTTTACATTGAGCACACCTGTCAACTAAGTTATGATCTTATCTGGGAAACACAAATCAGTAAATTGCATTTTTCTAATTAACTTTCTTCCCAGTCCTGCAAATTTATTTCTAAGGACTGAAAGTTCATCTTGTAGTTCAGTCTAAGTCAACAGTACTGAAGGCAAACTCCGTAACCAATCTTTTCTATTATAAAGAATTTTTTGCTATGTCACAAGATGGCACTCTCTACGGTTTTATCGGCCGTGATCTGTTTCCGAAGAATGGGTTCGGGTTGATAGAAACAGAACCCCCAAAATAGGTCTTGCTATGCTTTCATCTCTCTTGGAATGACACTGTAATAATTACATCTTTCTTTATTTAAAAAGTTGTTGGATTTTGAAGTTTTGACAGAAAGTTTGGATAAGTTTTTGGTAACGTATTTTATAGATTTCTATTTGATATTGTGATTTGATTTGATGAGTTATTGAAGTGAAGTGGCTTTTGAGTTTTAAAAAATGGGTAAGCATATATAATCTTAAGTTTTATTTTCAAATTGATTTTATTCTTGTTTTGCCTTAACTCCTTTACTACTCCCTTGTAATAATTCAAAAAGGGAAAGAGAAGCTAAAACAACTAGAGAATATTGGAAATTCATTGTGGGATATTTTGAACAATCTGTATCATCCTACTAAAAAGCAAGTTTTTTTTTCAACCGGACTAAAAGTACGTCATTGTTTTCTCCATACGCGCAGCTAAAGTGGGATTTCTAATCCCGAGACCAAAAAAGTAGCAAAAAAGTCCTAGGCAGTAAAAGTAAAGTCAAAAGTCACTGCTACTGTCATGGTGGCGCATATATAAACGATTTTCATTCACCAAAACAATTTGAACACTAGATGGCACCAGATAGACTGATCTGAGTGTATTGCCACCTTTACATTCTTATTGAAAAAACAAAGGATAGGAATACTCTCAAAGCGCGCGAGAGCACCACCCGAAACCGTTATTAGTCGAAATCACATAGGTTCTCGAATTCTGAGTTCGTCTGTTAAATGTCATGCGCATCATCATATTTATCTGTCAATGTGATTTTTATTAATTTACTATTGATAATAATGCTACAAATTTTTAGTTTACTATAATTAACCTAAACCACCTAAACCATTGGTTATGATTTAATACCATTAAAACCATTGAACATTGAAAACCACCGTTCTAACACATTCTATTTATTTCGCAAATAATATACACCACTAATTGGGTAAGTAACTAGACCCGCTTAAAGAGGATGAGAGAAAATTGCAAAACTTAATTACTCTGATATAGACTTCTTATTTCCTGCATGCTAGAAAAAAAAATAGTACTTATATGTTATTCGAAGTAAAAAGTTTTTTTGTGCTTAATCCAGTTGCAGGCCTCAGTTTCGCTTCGGCCGTCAATTTCTGGGTTCAGCACGAAAAGACCCACTTTTACTCCTAGTAACATAATCTACTATTACGATGGGAGATGGGGACCATGTAAAACTAAAGAGTGTGAGAAAAAACTGTGAGAAAGTTTAGTTGTGGAACTGTGGAAGCAGAGCACTAGCCAAATGGCAAGCGGTAAATACCTAAATTTAACATTTCTTTCTTAAACGGCTGAATCGGGCTAAATTAAACAACCTAATATTAGACCATTGGAAGGCGGAAATCCAAAACTAAAGTAAAGGCTAGTGCCCTTCGCCTAGAAGCTCAGAGGACTGGAGGGGATGAAGTTAATGCTCCTCTGACCCTCTAAATGCCATTGAGGAGCGATTGATGGCCCTTTTGGGGTATAGAAATCCGTGGTGATAACAATAAAAATTCGGCATTGTAAGTATGAGTATTTTTATGAATCAAACAACATAAATTGAATTTTTTACTTTATCTAAATTTTAGCCAATGGTAACTGCATCAGCAGTAATTGAAAGTGAACAAGCAATTCCGGGGCACATAGAAGTTCTCCTCCTCCTTTAGAGCCACTCTATTTTCCACCCTATAAACATATATTAATTGACCCCCCTGAGCCTGAGAGGAATAAAGAACTACGTCAAGATGTACAAACCAAAATTAGAGTCAAAGAGGTAATACCCCCTAAAAAGATAATACACACTACAGGTGAGAAGACTCGAAGATTTCTTAACATGAATAGAATGCATGTGGAAATAATGGAAAAATTGACAACCATTGAAACAAATACCAAGAATGTGGCAAAAGCTTTAATGATTACATACTCAATACATTGAGTATGTGATCCAAAAAAATTCAGAAGATTAACAACCACTTAGTTTAAATTTATAACTGTTCCTATTAGAGAATAAGTAATTTTTATTAAATGTTAAGTGTATGTTTCTTAATTTTTAAGATTGAGTTATATGTTGTTCTTATGTTTCTTGATTTCCAAGACTGAATTTTATGTTGTTCACATGTTTCTTAGTTTATAAGATTGACTATGTTGTTTCTATGTTTTTTATTAATTCTAAACAAAAAATTGTTTAGTCCCATGAGCTTGAAGCCACCTTGTAGTATAAACCAAAAAAAAAAACATAGAACAACTATTATTTATTACTAGGAGCAATACATGTTACATTTCCAATTTGAGCCCTTAGGGTGACTTTTACTTTTAGTAGTGACATTACCTGACAGATAAACAATGAAATCTACGTCATATCTAGTGTTTCAACTTCAAATTGAAGTTTTACTGATAGTTGTAAAAGCCGCCCTAAATCAAACACTCCTCTTAGTTAAAACTTAATTAAAGTATTGGTCAATTAGAGGTTGCTGTCTCTGTTGGCCCTCTCTTAGTAATTGACCTTCAATTAAACCATGGTGCGGTTGGTCTTCCATAGGAATAGTTCGTCAAATACACAATATATGTTGTGTAATATACAAACTGAGTTTATGGGAAACTATCCTTCTCGAAGGAATAGCTTCCATTGCTTGGCAAATTTCTCCTAGGGCCCTACTCAGTGTTTATTGGGCCATAGCGACTTTGACTTAATTCCCGCACTTCTCTGATATGAACCTTAAGCAATGAATCTTAGGGCCGCAAATATTCTTATTATACTGGAGACCTTTGTCGTGCGCACCCCCATATCCAAATGAAGAGTCAACTCTTCAACTAGGTTTCTTGTCAGCTTTCTGCTCAATCTATAACGTTGCCGAAACTCTCTCATAAGACTCAACTCTGAAAAAAACACTAAATGTCCTAAAATTGTCACTACAGAACGGAAATGTTGGCAGAGCGGATTTTTCTAAATGCGATATCAGCCGAACTCCATAGAGAAAGCCATAAAGAGTACCGATCGCCAAAGGAAATAAATTTCTTTTCTTTTCTGTCTCATTCCGTTTTCTATTTCTATCACGCTACAGAGTTCGCCTTCTGGACTTCTTTCCTTAGTTAGCAAGCGATATTTTATTTCTGTCCCCATCAGGCTTCCAAAACAAAGACAAAAAAAAAGAAACTGTTTTACTTATTAATGACTTTTTCTCAAATCCAATTTGCCATCATGGATCTCAGTCGTACACAACAATAAGTCGACTGCAGTTCAAATCTAAATTTGTCAAAAATCGTATATTGCAATTTTTATTCTGAGGGTGAAGGAATTTACAATGGGAGATCGGCCAGCTTTCCCAGGTTATGGCCACATCTGAAACAACACAAATCAGTAAATTGCATTTTCCCAATTTGCTAGATTCCTTAAGGTATCCAGCCTATATTATCTCTCCGACAGGCCAAATTCGAAGATTAGCTCCCTACTAGAAGTTAAAGATCTTTTTGAAATATGAGACCAATTCGGTTAATTCAGTAAACGTTTTTGTCCACGACCACTTCATAATATACTGATATTCAGCTTGTTGACAAAAGTTAAATAGGGCTCATATAGCGTCAGAGGGATATATGAGTTGAAACAGCGGGACTAATAATATTATTCCCGCTCGCCATTTAAGTTATATATGTTGCCTTGGCAACCAGGAAGGAGTAGGCAACAACGCAATATCATACGCCGCAGCATAAAAAATGCACTGGTGGCACCGGTTTTGCCGTCAAACGCGAGTGTCACTTTGACATTTCAATAATTTTATTTCACTACCTATAGATTTTATATTTGTAATTATTATTAAACAATGGCCGTGGACAAAGTATAGTATTATACTCGCTTTTTATGACCATTATTCCCACGGGAGACTTGCGCCCCTCGCCTACGGCTCGTGACGCACACGTCCCCCCTAAGGGAATAATGGCTATCATAAAAAGCTCGCTTAATAATATACTGTTATGCAATCGGTTGAAAGTGTCAAATTCTTACAAAGTCTAAGTCGAGATACCCATAGGATCCATTCTGTCAAAACTACAATTGGGCAAAACCGAAAATATCTTGAAAATTTCTGGAAACTTTCCCAAAATTTAATTTTTTACTTGCTGGTTGAGCTATATATTTAATAGAACAAAAATTATAATCTATCTATTTATAATTTCCAAAGTAGGTTATCGAAACCATCATATTATCGCGTTTAAAGACAAAGAGAAAGTCATCATAGTCAATCAATGAGCTATTACATCTGGAGAGCCCTTCTTGTTTTAAAGTTTTGACCCACATTTTAAGCAGTAGGAACCTTAAAACTGGCAGCGATATCCGCCGGAAGTGACGTCATGACGTCTTACGTCAAATTACTGCAAAACAATTGTCATTGTCATTACTTTTATTACTTCTTATTTCCAATCCAATCGAATAATATCGAACTTATATCTATCTACTAGCTAGAGATCCTATAGCCCTTAGCTGACCTAGCTCCAAGGTTTCTAAAACTTAACTTCTAAATTAACAAAAACCAAAAACAATCGACAATCAATGTCCGGTCAGGCTTTAAGCTCTTATGACGCTTGTATGACGTGCGCTGACGAAAACATTACGTCATAAGAACCTTAAAAACATGACGTCATAAGAACCTTTGGACTTCCGCGCAAAAATCCGGACTGTTTTTACGGAAATAGCGGAATTTATTGGCTCTGTCCATATTAAAGGTTTTCACCCGGTATTTTTCATTTTTAATACCCGGTATTATATTACCCGGTATTTATTCATTTGACAAATGCCCAGTTTTGCTCCATTATAACATCTAAATTTAACTTACGTTTCTATTTTCAATACGCCTAATACTTACCGATTAATCAATAATTTGGTTTGTGTAGTTTTTGATCAATTGATCAGTGTTTAGTTTATCAAAAAAACACACCAGAATCTGGATTTATTGAATTATAATCTAAACTCTCCTTAAATCTTGAAACTGCCGGGTGCTTTCAAAAAAAGATGGTAAAAAAACCCGGGTAAAAACCCAAAATTGGGTTCAAAGATTTTTCGGAAATTTTGCCTTCGCCCATCTATAGTCCATATAAGTTGAGAACATCTTGTACATTCGACAGACTACATAGATTTTTTCCCACGACTCCTTACGAAAGCAAACATAATATTCGGAAATGGAAGCCTCGAAAATTAATGCTAACACACAGCCGTTCGTTACGAATTCCTAACGCACGATCAAAAAACAAATGAAGAACGTGGACACATGGTAGTGAAATTCTCTCTCTGAGCTAAAAATATAATACAAACCTAGTCCCTTGGAAAGTTGTCCTTCCAAATTTCGATAACGTCCTTCTTTCGAGTAGAACTGGCAACGCTGGATCAAAAAATATTTTCTTAGTCAACTACCTTAATTAGATTTTTGTGTTAAGCACTTTGTGCTCACCCTGTATATAACACCTGGTCGTGGGAAAAATACTGTACACAACTCGCAAGAAAGTCTCTTAACACACGCTTGTGTGTTCAGGTTAGTAGGGTTACTTTCTTAGCTTGTTATGTAAATAACTATTAACTAAAGCTAATATTTAATTTGGTTACCTTACGACATGGGTGTGTCCGTTTCAGTTATAGTTGTGAAATATGGTATTGAGTTCATTAGAGTTGGAAAAACAGGAAATTTTGAAAATCGGGAAAATTACCGGAAAGTCTCCGGAAAACCCTGCAAAAGTGTTCTTTTTATTTACTGGTAAGGTTATGTGTAATCGACCACATTATAAAGTACATATTTCTCATTTTCAAAGCATGCTTACTTTGAAAGTGTGGAAAAATGCTCTATCTATTTTCCTTTTGCACGTGTCGGGACGAAAAACATTTCACCGTCAAATAATTTTTTTATTTACATTTATTTATTGTTTTAATTAATTAATAGATACTATTGTAGCTTACAGAACAAAGAAAAAGTGGTGCTATAATGACTCCATGTCCATACTATTATCAGTGGGACAAAGTCGAGCTATGAAATTGAGAAAATTTGTACATTTCAGAGCATCCAAAATTAGCCCATTGGCCTGAGTTCAGTCTTATTCGTCTTATTCGTTCAAAACCGCACAGGAGGAACAAAACATTACAAAACAGTACGCTCATCACAAAAACCAGCTATTGTCACAGGTAGGAAGGAATAGGAATGATAGAAAGAAGGATAGCAATGAAAAACCTTTCTTTTTTTTCTTTTTTTATTTACAGATTTTCTTGTTCTAGTCTTACAACTTAATGTTGTTGTAACTTAGGAATCTATTTAATAAATCAACTACCTCTATATTGGCACATCTCAGCACTCTCGGCACAGAATAAAATATACAAAAGCCCCACTCTTTCAAGGTCGCAAAATAATGCATAACCTAAAGTTTGGATACCTTGGTATAGCGTCATTCTGCCATTTTGCAGTGACAGAGTGAAAATATTTTAACTTTAATTATGTTTATGGTTGGGAGGTAAGTTCTGGTAAAAGGTGAGCATACTGTCCAATTTGCTAGATGTCTGTCAGTAAAATAAAAATGTTCATATCTTATTCATTCAGAAATTGCTTCCGGATTTAGCAATATAGGTAGCAAGTATATATATAAGGAAACATGGCGGGAAGTTTTACCAGGTTAGCTGGAGTGGTATGTGCAGCTAAAAACTGTAATCATAATCAGTACAACTCGAATCTTTCTTTCGATGTCCTCAAGATAGAAAAGAGTAAGTTTATATTTTCAAATAAGTATCTTAGGTATATTATTCCGTACACATTATGGGACAATTCAGTAGGTTTAACTATTTGTAGAGCAACTGCATGGTCAATTTCTTCAAATCGGCAAGATTTGCTTCGAAATTTGGATTCGCTTCATGGCAGCACTTCAAGACAGCATGTTCATTGTTGGCACTCACCGCAGAAGGTTGCGATATGAAGCAGTACCAACGATCTTCCTCAATTGGAAGGGATATCAAATCTTAGCGGTGAAAGAATCACAAAAGACCGTTCATTTTCTGAAGATTTAGGTGAACAGTTGGCAGCTTGAACATGCCCTACAATACATTTGTGTCTTTCGTATTGGTGTTAGAACATCTCTTTAATACGCATTTTAAAAAATTTGCCCTGCAGAATTTTATTTCTCAAATGTATAGTGTTTCCAGAAATATTTCTTTACCACATCCCTGTGTTAATTTTCCTAGAGAGTACGCCATAAAACTGTATTTAAGGTTAAAATTGTATTTTACATTAAAATGTATTAACAGAAATTTTAAAGCTGCTATTCCAAATTCTCATAAAAACCAATTGATTATTTGGCAGCATCAAAAAATTGTATGGTTTGAAGACATTTGATGTGATCAAAAAGTCGAAAGAAATTTAATTTTTGAAAAATGTGTAATTCAGATAATTCAGAGGATATTATATCTACTATATACGTACCTCTACACTTGAGCTATGTTAAAGCTGATCAGCGGGTTACACAAAGAGGTTAAGTTTAGGGTAACTTCATAATAAAATAAAATTATAAATAACCTTAGCACGCCTCTGAAATCTATACCAAGGTAGGCAACGTAGAAAGGTGAGTGTTTTTGAAAGATCAAAGGGACCGACACCGAGTGGGCTTTCTGTTTATTTTATTCTGTGCTCTCGGTATATCCAAAGGCGCTGAAAGATCCGCTCCACATAATTCACCATATAAATCAAAACCATCAATCCGGTTTATTGGGCATTCAAAAAAGACGTGGTTCAAAGTCTCTTCTTGACCACACTCACAATTTGGGTCATTCTCAACTTTGATTTTAGTTAAGTGTAAGTTTGTACAGCAATGACCTGTCCAAATACCAGTCCAATAACCAGTTCTTCTTTGGGAAAGTTGAATTTATGCATCTGTAAAAGGCCCCCTACTTTGAATGCTTTGCTACCACTCTTTCTCAAAATGATTGAAATTTTTTTTTTGAACTGTTGTGTAAATGTCTCCCACAGACACATACACAACCTTAGACATGTTAAGATTTCTTCCTACGTTTGCAAAAGATTCTGAAATCATATTTCCACGTATTCCACTGTGACCCGGAATCCACGCCAATGAAATATTGTGACCCCTTCTTTGGCCTCCAAAAAGGCTCTACGTGTTCTCAAAGTCATAATGTCTGGATTTACTCTTATTCCTGTTTAAGTTATTTTCTTAATAGCACTTAAAGATACTGAGAATATGATGGAATCTACAATATTTTTTTTTTAACTAAATCATATGGCTTCATGGATCGCAACAGCTTCCGCGTTGCATATTGAGAGTTCGTCAGGTGATTACTTGAAAATTTAAGCAGTTTATTACGTTCTTCGTCCCACCATAGATTCCTTCGGTCGCCCCGGAGAATTGACCTTTTTTAATGGTATAGTTTCCTGTGCTGCAGTATTCATTTCATGTATGAAGTCTCGAATCTCCATGTTCTACAAGTTCCGAATTCTAAAGCAATCCTGGAACTCTTCCCAATTTGCTTTACGAAAATTTCTTATAGGGTCATCATCATCATCATCATCAACTAGCCTCTCTGTGTCCACTGCTGAACATAGGCCTC
The DNA here is from genome assembly GCA_951812265.1 of Taphrorychus bicolor. Taxonomy (NCBI): domain Eukaryota; kingdom Metazoa; phylum Arthropoda; class Insecta; order Coleoptera; family Curculionidae; genus Taphrorychus; species Taphrorychus bicolor. Next base: position 16,999,976 of record OX638302.1, read on the forward strand.
CCCTTTCTCTGCCCATTCTCTCCTATTTTGGGCCGTCTGGATCCAGTTGGTTGTGATTCTCTTTAAGTCATCCGTCCAACGCGTTGGAGGTCTTCCCCTATTACGTTTGTCGGCTCGAGGTCTCCATTCTAGTAGCCTCTCTGACCACCTGCCGTCTGTTAGTCGCGCCAAATGTCCAGCCCAGTTCCACTTGAGCCTGGCGATACGTGCAATAACGTCTGTGACGCCAGTTCTCTGTCGTATTTCTTCATTTCTGATATGGTCTCTCAACGACACGCCCAGCATTGACCTCTCCATTTTACGCTGTGTTCTTTTAAGTTTGTTGGCCGATACGGTGGTTAGGGTAAGTGTCTCGGCTCCGTACGTCATGACCGGCAGCACGCACTGATTAAAGACTTTTCTCTTTAGGCATATTGGTAGGTTGCCCTTCAGCACGTCCCTGAGTTTTCCAAAAGCCGCCCATGCCAAGTTTGTTCTCCTACTTAATTCGCAAGTTTGGTTGTCCCTAGAGATTCGGATTTCGTGGCCTAGGTATGTATATTTGTCTACCATTTCTATCACTTTGTCGTCCACTAAGATGTTTCCACTGGGAACCAGGTTTGTCATGAACTTTGTTTTTGAAATATTAATATGTAGACCGACCTCAGCACATACCTGCTGAAGTTCCTGTAGCATTGCTCTGGTGTTCCCCAGATTATCGGCCGTCAGTACTATGTCATCCGCAAAGCGCAGGTTCGTTAGCCTCTTGCCGTCTATGTTTATGCCTTTTTCCTTCCATTTGAGCCTCTTAAATGCGTATTCCAGGACTGCAGTGAATAATTTTGGGGACATCGTGTCTCCTTGTCGTACTCCTCTTCTGATTGGGATACGTTCGGTGTTTTCACGTAGCTTTACCACCATAGTCGCGTTCTTGTAGATGTTGTAGATTAACTTCGTATAACGATAGTCGACGCGACATTCCTGCAGCGTTTTTGAAAATGGCGCTTGGCTCAACTGTATCGAAAGCTTTATGGAAGTCTACAAAGACCAGAGCTAGCGGTTTATTGTACTCTATGGACTTTTTAATCAGTGCCCTTACGGCTTGCAGATGATCGTTGGTTCCAAAACCGGTGCGGAATCCCGCTTGTTCCAGTGGCTGATAGAAGTCAAGTTTGTTCTCTAGTCTATTTGTTATTATTTTCGTAAAAAGTTTATAGAGGTGATTTAAGAGGCTTATTGGTCTGTAATTCTCTAGCTCGGTTATATCTCCCTTTTTGTGTAAAAGTATTGCAGTCGCGTTGTGCCATTTCTCTGGTATTGTGCTGTTAAATAGGCAGAGGTTGAATAGCGCCCTTATCTTCTTGAGTACGTAGGGACCTCCTATCTTAATTGCGTCGGCAACTACCGCATCCTCTCCAGGAGTTTTATTGTTTTTGGTCTTTTTCAAAGCAAACTTGATTTCTTCTAGGGAGATATCCGATAGTTCCTCAGAGCCTTGATTTATAACACCTTTCCTGGCTGATATCATATCAGGTTCTAGATCCATATTTGTATTTTCCTCTCTGTGGCTCCTGTATAGTGATTGATAAAAGTCCTCCACAACTTTTAGTATTTCTTCTCTGTTTGCTGTTATATTTTCTTGTTTGTTCTTGAGTTTCGTTATCTCTCTTCTTCCACTTCCCAGATCTCTACGTAGTACTTTCATGCTCTTGTTCTTCTCTATAATCTGTTCAATTGCGTTCTTCTTATAGGGTACGACTTCATAATTGACTTTTCAGCTTTCCGGCTCTCTTTGTCGAACATGGTTAAAAGCGTGGGAAAATGATAACTGTTTCCTAACATATCTGGTAACTGTCTGGTAGTGCCTGCCATTCCACTGCGGGTGAAAAGGGAGAAGTCACCATTGTCAGGTCGACTGCGCTACACACCTCCGATCTGCGGAATATTGTAGGTGATCTTTCACAACCACTAAATCCTGTTCCATGAGCAACACATTAATGATTCTCCCAGCCTTATTTATTGGCATATCGTTCCCTGGTAAGTGTCCATTCAGATCACTCATAATAACCATAGGCGTGCCTAAAATCAAAATTTGTTCCAGAATTTCCATTATTATACAATTTCCTGAATTGGAATATATGTTAAGTTACGAAAATATCCTTAATTTTAATAGTTATATATTGAATGGTTTCATTATTAAATTTTTGTACTTCTTGGAAAATTAAGTTGTTTCTTATAAGTGATGCTACACCTCCAAAACCGTCCTCTCCATCCTGTCTTAATACAGACAAATTTTGAATATATAATTTATCATTTTCCTTGAGCTATGTTTCATTAAGAAATACTAAATCTGGATTTAGCTCCCTCATAAAATTTTTTAACACTTCTTATATTCCACTGTAATATTTTGAATGATGATTTTTTAATTGTGAAATTATTCATCGTTATCAAGTGTCATCTTCAATTTCCATGTTCTGGGAATTGAAATGAGTAATCAAAAGATTTCTAATAAGATTTTTTCCTTCTGTACTATTTAAACATTTCGCGAGAAAACATCTGTGCTAAGTGTTTCCTCGCTTCTATATGAGGTTAGGTCGCTGTGGAGTACTCAACTCCTTCCTTACTCATCTCTCTCCATGCTGGAGGTTCCTTGTTACGACATACGAAGTCTTGAATTAGGAAAGTAGAGACACTTATTATGTTTTTTATTTTGGATAATTCTTTCCTTCATAGGTTCGTTTTCCACCACCTGCTGAAATGATCTCTTAAATCCGCTTTCATTAAAATGTTCTGTTCTTCTTTGACTCGGCTGTCAAACGTCCATTTTGTTGCTCTTTGCGTACTGCAGGAAATTCAGATGGGTTATAACAAAATTGATCTTTAGCCTCGTAAGTTCTCTTACACATGTTATTTGCATCATGATATGTTAAGTTTTCAAATGCCATAAGTTTTTTTATGTTTATTTGCCACTGGTATTCCGGACACTTTTTATTTGTAGTACTGTGTTCACTTTTACAAAAATGACATTTTGTTTCACACGAAAATGAATGGTTAACAGAATCCTCATCATGTTCATCATGTTTATCCTGTGCACAGTTGAAACATTTAGCTTTAACTTTACAATTCTTTTTTGTGTGTCCGTACAGCAAACATGAGAAACATTGAGTCACTGAGGAAACATAAATTGCAGTCCTCATTGCCATGCGACAGTAAAATACTTCTCTTGGAATCGTAGTACCTTTAAAAGTGAATAAGCACCAGTTGGAACATATTCAGCTTTATTATTTTTCAAAACCTTACGGTTCATTCTCTTCGTAGACATAATGGGAGCTGAAGCATTGAAAAATTCGTTCAAGATCTCCTCTGACAGATCCATATCTACTTCACGGACAATTGCTCTGAAAGTAACAAAATTAAAAGGAATGAATATTTCAATCCTTTATCAAGTAGATTTTTATTTTTTATAAACTGGTTTGCAGTTTTAAAATTCAAAAATTCCATTGTTATGCGGTTAAGTCCCTTATTTTTAATGTTTTTAACAGCCGAAAGGTGAAGCTCAAATATTTCCTTGGCTAGTTGCAGGTGCGAAACTTTGCCAATGTTATTTTTCGAATTTTTTCCTGGTTCAATGTATACACTGAAAGGATCTTTATCTTTCGCGTCGTATTCAATTGTAGGTCTTTGATGCGGTTTATTATCATTTTCGGAGTTTGAACCACCCCCTTTATCACTTGGAGGGGCTCCCCCCTTGTCCTCCTTCTTAATTAACTATTTAACAAAGAAAGGATTTTCTCAGGTGATCGGTCAGAGCGTTAAGAAAAGAAACTTTTCAGCTAACCGAGCTTTCGGCAATTGTTTAGTGCCTTCTTCAGGGCTACAATAGAGAAGGAAATGGGGAGCAACTACATTACTAGATAACAACTGTATTTATAACTTACTGCTAGACTGTTTCTCATGAAAGTCACAGCTCTGCATTATCAGGAGGGGGCTCTTTAGTTTCGGTCCATATTAAGACATTATTACATTTTACTCTCAATGATACATTGTTCTTTAAAATGTACACATATTACGGGACTACAGATTAAAATTGCTACGTCACATATTTCTTAAAACCATACAGACACGATTACATGGTCAATTTTTAAAATTAGGTTCTTTATGGTTAGGCTACTTGACAATTTCACAGTTTTGGTGGGAAACGAATGTCTACGTGACAGTTGACAAAGGCATGTCAAACTTGTCCCTGAAACTCTGTATGTCAACTTCATTTCTGACAGATGGTATGAACAGTTCTAGTACCTCTCTGGTACAACAGCAACAAACGTCAAGGCAGACAATGCAACGAGCAAGCACCCCGTGAACAGAATGCAACCCAAGAGCTCGGACAAATAAGCAAACAAAGAGAAGAAGAAAATTTTTTTGTTGGAGACCACGGATCTTTAGAAGAACCAAGACACATCTAGAGAGTTGTTGGAGTTGTTAGTAAGTGAGATTGTGTTGTGTACTTGTTTTAGGTGTGCACATTCGTATAAGATTCGAATAAATATTGTTTAGATCTTCTATATCTGTCCGTTTGTTGATTCAGTTTGTGTGTGTGGCTATTTCCAACATTTCTAGGAATAACCTCTTGTGGTACTGCGGTTCTTTGTCTATGATACGTACCTCATCGAAGTTCATGTGGTGTCCTGTATCAAGTACATGTTGGGAGAGTGCGCTACATGATTTGGATAGTCTGCAATCGCTTTTATGAGAAGCTACTCTGTTTTGAAGAAGATTCGTAGTTTGCCCAATGTATATTTCTTCACAATTAGCACACGGGATACTGTATACTACTCCTGATGCTTTTAGTGCTACATCTTTGGCTTTCAATTTTGTGTTGAGGTCTCCCACACTGAGAGGATTTCTTGGTGCTAGTCTTATGTCAGGTGTGTTGCGGAGCAATTTGCTGACTTTGCTATGTATCTCTTTGATGTAAGGAAAAGAGAAGTATTTAACAGTAGGTTCCGATGTTGTGTGTGTGTGTGTTAGTTAAGTCATTGCTTAAGTCCATGTCTGTAAACCTGAAAGATCTAGAGGATAAAAAAATCATCATCCTCACGTGTTGAATTGTCATTTATGTGGATGCTTGTCTGTTACGTCTGTGAGGTGTTGAAAAGCAATTTTCTTATTAACTTTAGAGGGTATGAGTTTTCGATCAATATGTCCTTTAGGTATTCCAGGTTTTGAGCTCTGAACGAGTGATGTGAGATTTTTTCAATTCTATTCTTCAATACAAGTTCCATGTTGATTTTTGTTCTTTGGTTATGGCTAGAGTGAAAATTCAGATATCTATTGGAGTTAGTAGGTTTCTGATACCAATTTAGGATAATTTCTTGCGATTGTACTCTGGTCACCAGTGTGTCAAGGAAAGGAACTGAATTGTTAGTTTCTTCCTCAGCTGTAAATTGGATATGTTGGTTGTAACTATTAAAAATTGTTAGTGGCAATTATCGAGTAACTCGTCCATTACATATTGGGCAATGATTGGAGACAGTGAGGCACCCATAGGGGTGCCCATGATTTGTTTGTAGAATTGTCCATTAAAAGAACAGTAAGTTGTGTCCCAAATCAATGCAAGTATTGCTGCAATGTTCGATTCCCCGACAGTGGTTAATTCTTTGATTTCATTCCAGTACTTGTGTATTGCATTGGTTATTAATTCCTATGGAATATAATATATGGAAATAATAAGTCCTTGGTGAACTCAGCAAATTCAAAACTGTCCTTGATGAAATAGGGATTGTGTTTGTTGCATGCATTTGTAAGAATTGAGGTAAGAAGAGCTGATTGAACTAGTTTTAAGCAGTCCATAAACAGTTTTATGGACTGCCTAAAATTCATAAGCACACACTCCCATAATTTCCTCAATTAATGCCCCCAAAAGCAAGCTATCAGCTCTTCTTACCTCAATTCTTACAAATGCATACAACAAAAACAATCCCTATTTTATCAAGGACAGTTTTGAATTTGCTGAGTTCACCCAGGACTTATGCCTCCCAGCTGGTTTCGTTCTGGTTAGTTTTGATGTCATCTCCCTGTACAGCAATATTCCATATTTATGTTTATATTAACATAATAAAATAGTAACATAATTAATTAATAACCAATGCAATAAGCACTGGAATGAAATCAAAGAATTCACTTTGATTTAACTTTTCTCCACGAGAGCCAACCGCCGATCTACTTGCCACTCAGGTTGTCACAGCACTGCCATTCTCTCCTATATTTTGTCAAACCTGTGTGTGGTGGAACTTCATCCACCGACTCACAGGTGGCAGCATTAGTGGAAATCCTTCATAACATCACATCGCCTTTCTTTCGCCGAATTTGTCTTCAAATACAAGTTCCAACTATGAACTCTCACCCCGGCTTGTAACGCAGGGGTCTACTACGCTTTACTGACGACTCCAAGGAAGACCCCGGGACGAAACGCCAACACCACAATTTAGAGCTTCACGACACTACGAGATAAGTCTCAGTCTCGTTAGAGACCGAGAGCGAGACTTTAATATCGACTTCGAGACCGAGACTGTCTTGGTCTCGATCTGGGTCTTGGTCTGCGAAACCGAGATCGAGACCGTATAATAAGAAGATATAAGTATTAGAAGTATTATAGTGCCATTTGAAACTCTCTATAGTCTCGGCCTCGAACAACATCATTCATTTGTAAGATATTAGGTATTATATAATCAGCAGCTTTATATGTATAAATATCAACTATCATAAATAAGTTCTACGGATTCCTGTGTGTGACTAGCCTGCCATTTAACGATATGATGATGAAGTTTTTGTGTTTGCAAATGTATTGTATTATTTCTATACAGGGTGATTTTTAAGTTGGTGACTATTGTGACTCTCTACTGAAAACTGTACATAATAACTCAATTATTCAGAAAAAAATAGAATATGCAATTCCAACATAATAAGATTTTCGAGATACTACTTTTTTTTCGAGACCGAGACCAAGACCTCGACCGAGACTCGAGTTGCTACTACGAGACCAAGACCGAGATTACTCGAGTCTCGGTCTCCGCCTCGATGCACAAAACCGAGACCGAGGCTTAATTATAAATACGAGACCGAAACCGAGACCGAGAGTATGTAAGTCTCGGTTTCGGTCTCGTGAAACTCTACACCACACGCATAGGCTATAACGATATCAGGTCGTCCCAGTGGTGTTTCCCTGAATAACAAAAAATTTTTCTGGAAACATATTTCCCATCTATGGTACGTCATTTTTCGACGCCATACTGTATAAGTCATACTGTTTAAGGTTTAAAAGCATTTAGCAATTAATAATGGTGTAAAAAAGTTATGGCGATATGATGTTATGAAGGATTTCGACTAGTGCTGCCACCTGTCAGTTGGTGGGTGAATGTTGTGAAGATGGGTGTGCAAAATAGTTGTTGAATATTTCGAGAACAAGAACAAACTAGAGTATTCTCTGACTCATCAACTTTGAGTTAATTCGATTATAAGCACAACGAAGTAGATTAGAAGATTACCAGAGAACAATTTTCGGGCAATTTTAGACAATTTTTTTTTATACAAGAAAAACCATAAAAAAATTTTCATAAAATTACTTCATTATTCAAATTACTTTAAACTGAACAAATTTGTTTAAGAGTTGGGAATAAGGTAGTAATTATCTGCTGAAATTGAAGAAAATGCGTACGAGTTGTGGAATGTTTTCGAACGGTTTAATATTGTTTCAGGTCTTGGCAATTAAATTTTAGAACCTCGAAATTTCCTCTCAAACTCCATTAAATTACTCCTAAAGTAACCGTGCAGAGTTAACGAGACTACCAGAACGTAGGTAATTGGTAAATAATACCAGAGAGAACCACTGAAGATTAAGTTTCTTGGTAGGGACAAACGGACAGGCATTTTTTTATAAAATTTGTCACGCTAACCATAAAAGAACCTGTTAGTGGGAACGACCGAAATGTAAATGGCACTATTATTAGGCGGGGATTTGTATAAAATACCACCAAAGAGGTCCTGCAAGAGTTTTGCCATATGGGGTATTACTTCTTATAAATATAATTGGCAGCACTATTATTGATTTGGAGCTCTGCTGGAGTGATGATCGACATTAGAGCTGAAGCGTAATTTTTATTCGAGTCTTTCGCTGGACCTACAAGGTGTGACAAAAATGCATGCCTTGTTCAGAGTGCCACGAATAATCTTGGGAACCTATAAATTGAATCGTATTAACTGGTTTTTGTTTTTGTGCTCTATCTAACTACGCATAGCAAAGGAAAAACTAGGATCAAGTCAACAAAATTTTCATCATCAATTCAACGTTGCGGTGAGTGCGGTTACCCGTTAAATTCGACAAGATTGTATGAGACCATTGGTCCTCCACCGTAAACAGCCAGTACAAATCCAAAAAAATTATCACCCTTGAGTCGAACAATAAAACTCAGTCAGAGTGATTTGTTTCTGATTTGGTATTGAGTGCTGCCCGTTAAAGTCACCGGTGGTACCGTGTCGGCCTTTCTGTTTGTGTGTTCTTCGCCTTTTACAGAAAATTTCTCGACTCGACCCCTGCATATTGAGTACTCGCGACTAATTTTTTTGCGGGTACCGTACCGTTCGGCACCTGCGCCATTTCGGCTCGTCCCCGGGGGCTTATAAAACGATAATGCCCATTTCGAGAAATGCAAATTTTTTTCGCCACTTGGTCCACCATCAGGAGAGCGATTAAGGGGAAAACCGGCGTTGACTTATTCAAAAGGGGGTACCTATACCTGCCGACATGAAACGTGGCTTTCATGACAATAATTGGGAAAATTGTCGTGCCCCTGGCTGCCCAAACCACTCTTTTGTCGCGTGAGACGGGCAACAAAGATTGCATGTTGTTGGTCTCTGAATTTCTATAAATGCCCAACATGGTGGACGACATAGGCAATTTATTACCATATAATTCCACTAGTCTCAAGGCGAATATTGGTCATATATGTGTGCGTACTAGTTTTTAATTCTTTTTCACGAGTGTATCGAGGTTACTTCGATTTGCGGGGCTTCCGATTTATAGGCCTTTCTTTCGTTCTTGAAGTACCTACGATCACTGTAGAAGATAAAGTGAACACTAGAAGCGCTCCACATGTTCGACCCGAGAACAAACAACGGAAATAAAAGGTAAATCGTTCAAAACGGGAACGTAATCGTCATAACAACCGGCAATTATTTGTAATATTTCATATTTTAGATCGGGGAAAGAGATCTCGACGGCAGTTTTGCATTTTTAGGCACCACTGACTGCGCTACCTCTTTGTTTGATTATCTTTTGGAAGGATGAATTATTGACCACGAATTTGTTACCGTTTTTCACCTCCCGCCACCCATATAATAACCATATATTATTAATCTCAGCCAGATTTCACCTTTTTTTGCTTGTATTTTTAACCACTACTGAAGATTTCTTCAACCCCATATTATCAATACTTGCATTAGACTAGACTAGAAATTAGGCTAATTACCATTGAAACCAATCATCTGAACAATGCCCTTTATCCAATGAACGTTTGTGTTGAAATTAACAGGTTGTTTATTATTGACTATAGTTACTCTGTCCGTGATTGGATCTTTGTTTTTATAATGAAAGAAAGGGTGTCACAAGAGAGATAACCTGAACTAACCTTATCAGAAGTCAGCCCCTGGGTAGATAAAAAAAATGTTGAACAGTTTGGAAGCAAAGTCTGGTTCATAAGACTGTGAAGGCTTGCACAGCAGGTCACAATACAATCTAAAGTGCTTTGAAGCCGTGGTTCAATGGAAATTCTTCCTGGCAGACATTATCAAAGGCGATGAGGTAATGGGCGAAGTGATCTCCCGTGCTTCCCGACGTTGACTGATTCGATTGTGGTGAGCTCCGTGGTATTTATTCCCCTGCAGTCGCGCTGCAGTGGAGGGACTGGGGTGGGGGTAATGGTGGTGCGGGGTTTCGGCGCACTTGAAATATGTCGTAGAACTCGAATCCAGCATGCATTTAGAAACGTAATTTACTCCTTCCTGCTGAAATTGTTGTCGTGTTTAAAGATATTAATGGCCTCTCTCGTTAGTCTCAGATAGAAACATTGCGATTGATATAAGATATCCACCTCGTTGAAAAGGATGTTGTGATCTTCAGAGAGAGCGTGTTCTTCTACTGCTGACTTTTGTGTTTGTCCCAGGCTGCCTGGAACTCGGTAAACTCCGGGTGTCGCTAGGGGATATAGTAGTTTTACCATTGTGCTTTTCTAGTAGCCTGCCGATCCTGTCCGTTATTTGGTGGATATGTTATCGGCCAAAGACCGCAGAAATCCCCTATCGGCACTCGGAGTTTACCAAGTTTCATGCAGCTGTGGCTCGGTATACATTGGCACCACAAAACGCAGTGTCAACACGAGGATTACGGAATACAAGAGGAGTTGCAGGCTGGGACAAACACAAAAGCAGTAGCAGAGCACGTTCTCTCTGAAGGTCACGACATCATTTTTAGCGACGTGGATATCTTATATTAATCGCAGCGTTCCTATTCGAGACTAACGAGAAAGGACAATGACATCTTTAACCACGACAAGAATTTCAACAGGAAGCAGGAAACTACGTTTCTAAATGCAGACTGGAAGCGAGTTCTACGACAGACTTCTAGTGCGCCGAAACCCCGCGCCACCCCTACCCCCACCCTAGTCCCTCCACTGCAGCGTAACGGCGGGGGAATAAATACCACAGAGCTCATCACAGTCGAATCAGTCAACGTCGGGAAGCATAGGAGATTATTTTGCCCATTGCCTCAGCGCCTTTGATAATGCCTGCCGCAGCTGTAGACGAAAAGAAAGAAAGAATGTTTAAAAACTTTTTTTTTAAAAAGATTTGTTTTAATTAATATAGTTTAAAAAGGTAAATTTCCAGGAAGAAATTCCGTTGGATCACGGCTTCAAAGATCGGAAAACACTTTAGAATGTATAAAGCCTAGTTCTATGGCCATGTTGAGGTCTACTAATAGAAGTTCTCTGGTTAAAATTAACTGAGAAGTTGATAAATAAATGTACATTTGGCGTTATCGATGAAATTCAGTTTTAGTAAAAATTGGGTTAAAATTGACTCAAATGTTTAAAAATGCATATTGGGGGTGTTCCTGGCTAGTTGAGGTTCAGGTTAGTTAGGCTTTAAAAAAGGCATATTAGTTGTTGCTAGTGAAATTCAATTTTTCAAATCCCATTTTAAGAATAGAATCGATTGCAGTTTACTAAAATATCTAAAAAATCATATCTGACGTTATTGGTAAAAATCGATTTTAATAATAATTTTAGTCAAAATATATTCATTCAAACGCGTAAAAATTTATATCTAATGTTTCTGGAAAACGCAAATTTTTAGGACCAAAATGGGTTAAAAATGACTGAAAATCTCTATTAAGTCATATTTATTATTTTAAGTAAAATTCAATATTTGAAATCCAATTTCAGAACAAAATTTTCCCAAAATCGACTTAAGATGTCATCAAATGCGTTTTTTTGTGTTCTTGTGGATATCGAAATTCAAAACCAAAATCTATTAAGGTTTACAAAGAAGTCAAAAAAATACATATTTAATTTCTTGCATTGTGATCAATTTTTTTAACAAATTGGGTTAAAATATATCAAAACATTTAAAAATGCATTTTTTATGTTTCTGGAAAAATCGAATTTTAAGGCCAAAATAGATAAATTGGCTGAAAATTTCTAAAAAGGCATATTGGTTGTTTTTGTGACATTCGTCTTTAAGCCCTATTTCAGAACCATATTTTGCCAAAATTGACTTAAAACGTCGAAAATGGGTCTTTTTGTGTTCTTGGGACGATCAAATTTAAAACCAAAATCTAAAAGTCCAAAAAGGCACATTTAATTTCTTTGGTCACATTAAATTTCAGCAACAAACTAGGTTAAAATAGATTCAAACGTCTATACACCATTCACTTATTATTGACATCAAGTAGACGTAACAAATCTGGTTTTGACATTTTCATCGTATCTTCTCAACATGTGCTGAAACGAAGTATAGGTATAAAAAGATGAAGATTTCAAAGGTAATGGGATACCAAAAATAAGTGAATGAGGTATAAAAATGCATATTCTGTGTTTCTGAGAAAATCTAATTTTAGGACCAAAATGGGTTAAATGTGATTGAAAATCTCTAACCAGACATATTTGTTATTTTAAGTGAAATGCAATATTTGAAATCCCATTTCAGTACCACTTTTCGCCAAAACTGATTTAAAACGTAAAAAACTGCTTTTTTTGTGTTCTTGTGGATGTTCGAATCCACGACCAAAATCTAAAAGTCTAAAAATACACATTTAATTTCTCTGGTGACATTCAATGTTAGTACCAAATTGGATAAAAATAGATTCAAACGTCCAAAAATGCATTTTCTTGGTTTTTGGTAGAAAATCTCTAAAAAGGCATAATTATTGCCTTTGGGAAAACTTAATTTCAGTACTAAATTTGGTCAAAATTGACTTATAACATCAACAAGTGTGTTTTTGTTTGAGTTCTTCTAAATATTCAAAATCAAGACCAAAATCCAAAGGTGTAAAGTTACACGTTTAATTTCTTTGGTGACATTCAATTTTAGTAACAAATTGGGTCAAAACAGATTCAAACGTCTAAAAATGCTTTTTCCTGTTTTCTGGGAAAATCCAATTTTAGGACCAAAATGGGTTAAAATTGGTTGAAAATCTCTAAAAAGGCATATTTGTTGTTTTTAGTTAATATCCAATTTCAGTACCAATTTTCGCCAAAACTGATTTAAAACGTAAAAAACTGCTTTTTTTTGTGTTCTTGTGGATGTTCGAATCCAAGACCAAAATCTAAAATAATTTTCATACCAAAATCTAAAAGTTTAAAAATACACATTTAATTTTTTTCGTAACATTCAATTTTAGTAACAAATTGGGTCAAAATAGATTCAAACCTATAAAAATGCATTTCTTATGTTCCTGGGAAAATCCAATTTTAGGACCAAAATGGGTTAAAATTGGCTGAAAATCTCTAAAAAGACATATTATTAGTTGTTTTTAGTGAGATTAATATTTTTAAATCCAATTTCAGTACCAAATTTGCCTAAATTTGACTTACAACGTCATAAAATGCGTTTTTTTTGTGTTCTTGTTGATACTCTAATTCAAGAGCAAAACCCAAAAGTCTACAAATATTTATTTAATTTCTTTGGTGACATTCAATTTCAGTAACAAATTGGGTCAAAATAGATTCAAACCTATAAAAATGCATATTCTATGTTTCTGCGAAATACCAATTTTAGGACCAAAATTGGTTAAAATTGTTTGAAAATTTCTAAAAGGGCATATTTGTTGGTGCAGTTAAAATCCAATTTTGTAAATCCAATTTCAGTACCAAATTTTGCCAAAACTCATTTAAAACGTCAAAAATATGCATTTTTTTTGTGTTCTTGTGGATATTCAAATTCAATGCCAGAATCTAAAAGTTTAAAAATACACATTTTATTTTTTTCGTAACATTCAATTTTAGTAACAAACTGGGTCACAACAGATTCAAACGTCTAAAATGGCATTTCTTATGTTCCTGGGAAATCCAATTTTAGGACCAAAATGGGTTAAAATTGGTTGAAAATCTCTAAAATTACATATTTGTTGTTTTTAGTGAAACTCATTTTTTTAAATTCAATTTCAGTTCCAAATTTGGCTAAATTTGACTTACAACGTCATAAAATGTGTTTTCTTTGCGTTCTTGTGGATATTCTAATTGAAAACCAAAATCCAAAATTCTAAAAATACTTATTTACTTTCCTCGGTGACATTCAATTTTAGTAACAAATAGATTCAAACCTATAAAAATGCATATATTCTGTGTTTCTGGGAAAATCCAATTTTGGGACCAAAATAGGTTAAAATTGGTTGAAAATCTCTAAAAGGGCATATTTGTTGTTTTTAGTGAGATTCATTTTTTTAAATCCAATTTCAGTACCAAATTTTACCTACACGTCATAAAATGCGCTTTTTTTGTGTTCTTGTGGATATTCCAATTCAGTACCAAAACCCAAAAGTGTAAAAATACTTATTTAATTTCTTCGGATTTTTTTATTTCAAAATAGATTCAAACCTATAAAAACGCATATTCTATGTTCCTGCAAAATACCAATTTTAGGACCAAAATTGCTTAAAATTGGACAAAAACTTCTAATAAGGCATATTTGTTGTTTTTAGTTCAAATCCAATTTCAGTACCAAATTTGGCAAAAACTGATTTAAGCCGTCAAAAATATGCATTTTTTTTGTGTTCTTGTGGATATTCAAATTCAATGCCAGAATCTATAAGTTTAAAAATACACATTTTATTTTTTTCGTAACATTCAATTTTAGTAACAAACTGGGTCACAACAGATTCAAACGTCTAAAATGGCATTTCTTATGTTCCTGGGAAATCCAATTTTAGGACCAAAATGGGTTAAAATTGGTTGAAAATCTCTAAAAAGACATATTTGTTGTTTTTAGTGAGATTCATTTTTTTAAATCCAATTTCAGTACCAAATTTGGCTTAATTTGACTTACAACGTCATAAAATGTTTTTTTTTTGTCTTCCTGTGGATATTCTAATTCAAGACCAAAACCCAAAAGTCTAAAAACACTTATTTAATTTCTTCGGTGACATTAAATTTTAGTAACAAATTGGACCAAAATAGATTCAATCCTATAAAAATGGATATTTATTTTTCTGCGAAATAGCAATTTTAGGACCAAAATTGGTTAAAATTAGATGAAAATCTTTAAAAAGGCATATTTGTTGTTTTTAGTTAAAATCCAATTTTTTTTAAATCCAATATCAGTACCAAATTTGATCAAAACTCATTTAAAACTTCAAAAATATGTTTTTTTTTGTATTCTTGTGGATATTCAAATTCAAGACCCAAATCTAAAAGTTAAAAAATACATATTTATTTTTTTTTCGTAACATCAGTTTTAGTAACAAATCGGGTCACAACAGATTCAAACGTCTTAAAAGACATTTCTTATGTTTCTGGGAATATCCAATTTTAGGACCAAAATCGGTTAAAATTGGTCGAAAATCTCTAAAAAAGCAAATTTGATGTTTTTTAGTAAAATTCCATTTTTTAATTCAATTTTAAGAACAGAACCGATTAAAGTTTTCTGAGAAGTCTAAAATAAATGCTGTGGATATGTAGTGTTCTTGTTCAACTGGAGTAGATACGTAGTAGTGGGTGGACAGGAAATTAAACACTTATTTCTATAAAAGAATTGCCGACGTTTCGATTATATTTTAGTCTTTATCAAAGCTGGAACAAACATCGGAGAAAATTTAAATAAATCGGCTCAAAAAAATACCATAAATTTACAACAAAGAATTCAGATATAAAACTATCTAGCCAAAATAAAATTTTAAAAGTGGGAAAAAAAATCGAAAACTTAATATGAAATAAAAAAAAAGTCGACCAGTTTTTTTCATATATTCTTCTTAAAATCCGGTGTTTAAACTTCAAGTAGGGGTAAAACTTGAGACAAAAAAGGCAAAAAGTCCTAAGTCTAGCAAATTAACTGATAAAGGAATGCAGTCCATAGGGAAACTATGTACCTTTAATGATAAATCTTGAATTCCGGTGTTAAATTTTATCACTTATAGCTCGATAAAGCTAACAAATTAAAGAAACTTGTCCTTACTTTGATGCGTAGAATACAACTGATGTAAATTATTTTTACGTTAAAGAAAAATTACCAGTTCAATGGTATTAATATTGTGCTTAAATTCAAAAGTTAAAATGACTTGTAGTGATGAGTCGCCGGAAATTTTCCCTGAGAAATGTTCACTGAGAAAGCGAAAACTTTGGGGATTTTTTCCCAAAAATTACGACTACTACTCACATGCAAACATGTCAAAATAAGGACGGATTTACTAGATTTAATAGTGTTTGGGCTACAATTTGGGTTCCAATATCTCTCTATTATCTAAGGCTTTAGCGTGGTCTAGCTAAAATACAAGCAAGACTTGTATTTTTTCCTCCTTGGCTTTGTATGTAGTTTTGGTAAAAAAGTTTTTTTGTCGAAGGACGATTGACCAATCCCACGTTTAAACGTCACTGACAAAAACGCCGTAGGCCGCTGATATATCAGAAAAAAATGAATCTGGAAGCGCCTTACCGTGCATTTTGTCGTTATCGAGAGCCAGAATAGACCCATAAATCGGTGGTTAATTGTTGGTGAAACGACACGGTCCCGGTTATGAGAATTTATTGGTATAAATCGTAATAAATGATAGGGCCGCGACTTAATCCCGTGATTTCTGGTCGATGCTAATTGGGCATCGGCGATTTTAGATTAATATCTCAGGTTTTTTCGGACGCGCACTCTCGATCCAGATCGATTAACAGCTCCGCGGTCAGATAATTCGATGATTAATTATTATTGCAAGCGATTGTTTACTGTTTTAAAACGCATTTTCTAACCTATTTTTTCTACCGATCTCTATACAAAAAAAAATTATAATTAAGCAAGAGAAAAATTACGTTCTCGTGTCAATAATGGGCCAAATTAATGGTTCGGCAATTGCCAACTTCCCGTCTAATTACAGCGATGTCGCAGTGTCACAATAGGCGGACCGAAGTGCATACAAATTTCCATGGAAATGCAGCATTTTACGGACTAATTTTTTATAATTTAATTTAAATACACGCCGGCACAATAGAAGGTCCATTGTTCGGTTCCATGAAAGTCATAGGCAAATGACGCGGTTTCGTGTCGGTTTAACACGGAAAGACACCGGCAAAATAGGCTTAAAATGCTTCCGAAACTCAGTTGTGTTAATTCAAAAGCAACTTTTGACTTAATTATAAAGAAAATTAAATTAATAAATAGTAAAACATAAAGACTAGTAATTCTAGAGGAATATGTTTAATTTTTTTTTAGCGGTCCGAGGTTATTCTCATCCTTTGTTTCCTCAATAACAATGTAAGGATGGCAATACTCCCAGAGCAGTCTAAAGCTTCACCCGAAAATGAAGTTATCAAAATATTTTCAATCACAAACTATTTTAATAATTTTTTTTTATCCGTTTTTGATCATCACGGCTTCTCAAAATATCATTTCTTTCAATTTAATGTTTGCGAAAGTGTTAAGAATCTCTAGATTGAACTTAGGGGCTACTTTCATACATTTAAGAATTTGATTGCACGACTCTCTGGTTCCCGAACAAAACCAACGGAAAATTAAGAGAAAAATGTCCTATACATATCACCACCACAGTGTATTCGAAGACAACTTCGACAAAGGAAAAGCGGTGTGATGCTGTGAAGGATTTCGACTAGTGCTGCCATCTGTAGGTGGGGGAGTGAAAGTTGCGTTGAGAAGTCCTCCAAAAACATGTTTTTTCTTTTGTAAAAAAGAAAATAAATTCCTTGATTGAAGAAAAAATGAACATTAGTGTGAAAATTAGTTGTTCAATATTTAAAAACAAACTAGAGTAGTCTCTGATAAGTTAAATTTAGAAATAATAACATGCAATTGATGGTAATTTTCTCTCAAATGATCAACTTTGAATTAATTTGAATATGAACAAAACGAAGATGTAGATTAAAAAAATAACCAGATAAAAGTTTTCTGGCCATTTTGGACCAATTTTTTAATGCAAGAAATCGCAGAAAACGAACTAATTTATTATTTTACTTTAAATGTGTGTGTATCGTCATTTAAATGTGCTTTACGCACACATTTAAATTTACATTTAAATGTGTGCGTAAAGATTTTAGGGTATGTGCAGTAGCGAAGGCACCAAATAGGAAGAAAATTCCAATTAGGCGAAAATTGGTTTAAGAACTAGCAATATGTTAGGAATTATCCCTGAAGTTTAAGAAATTGAGGGAGAAATGAAAGTAGTTTTTGACAAAATCGCCAGCCCCCAGTTATATATGAAAGAATAAAATATACATGAAAGAGGTTAGTTTGATCACATTTTTTTAAACACTGAAAAAAAAACACTTTTAGAACAAAAAGCGAAGGAAGAACTGAAGTGGCGATGACTTGGCAACAATTGATGACAATCTATATTCCAGATAGAAAGTTGGTCTCGAATTAAAAAAAAATCAGGGTTTTGATATTCCCTTTGTATGTTGAATAAAGTTTCTTTTGTTTTTGTCTATAAAAGCCACTTCCAAGGCACGCATTATATTTGAAGACTACTTCGGCGAAGGAAAAACGGTGTGATGTTGTGAAGGACTTCGACTAGTGCTGCCATCTGTGGATCGGCTAGTGAAGGTTGTGTTGAGAAGTCCGCCACAGATATGTTTTTTCATTTGTCAAAAAAATTGATTGATTGAAGAAAAAATGAAGATTACTTTGAAAATTAGTTATTCAATATTTAAAAACAAATTAGAGTATTCTCTGATAAGTTAAATTTAGAAATAATAAGATGCGATTGATGATAATTTTCTCTCAAATGATCAACTTTGAGTTAATTTGAATATGAACAAAACGAATATGGAGAGTAAAAAAACAACCAGATAACAATTTTCTGGCCATTGTGGACCATTTTTTTTAATGCAAAAGAATCGCAGAAGACGCTTTAATTTAGTGTTTTACTTGAAATGTGTGTGTATCGTCTTTGTTTAAATCGAAGAAAAATTAAAGATTTTACGGTATAGATGTAATGGTTTTGCAGGAATAGGACAAATAAAACTCCCTTGTCGTTTTAATAAAGGCGAACGTTTCGACGTTTAATTTACGTCTTCTTCAGGGCTATCGCCTTGGATTCAGGGCTATCGTCTTATCGCCCTGGGCTAACGCTTCGGCGACAATAGCCCTGAAGAAGACGTAAATTAAACATCGAAACGTTGGCCTTTATTCAAACGACAAGGGAGTTTTATTTGTCCCATACCTGCAAAACCATTACATTTGCAAATTGAGCGAACGCAATACATTATCATCATTTTAGGGTATGTGCAGTAGCGAAGGAACCAGTTAGGAAGAAAACTCCAATTAGCCGAAAGCTGGTTCAAGAACTGGCAATAAGTTAGGAATTATCTGCTGAAGTTGCAAAAATTGAGGAAGAAATGACAGCAGTTTTAAATAAAATCCTCACCCCCCAGTTATATATGTGTGGCGGAACTTCATCCACCGACTCACAGGTGGCAACATTAGTCGAAATTCTTCACGACATCACACCGCTTTTCCTGCGCCGATTTTTTCTTCAAATACAAGTTCCAACTATGAACTCTCACCCCTGCGTTTATAAGGTAGGGGTCTACCACGCCTTACTGTCGAGTCCAATGTAGACCCCGGGACGATATGCCAACCCCACATACATAAACTAGACCGATTTCAGGGAGTCCCGGTGGTGTTTCCCTGAATAACAATAGCTATTTATGTAACCAGTTACAAAAAGTCCGATTTTGTGTAACGAATGAATGTTTGCGAGACGAGCGCAGTGAGTTCCCGCAATTTGAATGAGATACACAAAAAGGCTTTTCGTCACGTATTTCATACAAGATTTTTCTAATTTTGACTACAAACACCTACTTAGAGAGAGAGTTATTATTATTAAACTTCAATATTTAATTTTAAACCACTTTGTATCTACTTAATATCGTAAAACTGTAGCAACGGTGTGCCACAACTGAAACCTGCAACTGATGGTGACACGAACTTTTCATCACTAGTTACGAAAGATTTTACTTTTCGTAACTAGTTACGAAAAGTAGGACGTTACGTCACTGTCATCAGTATTGAACAGTGCAACTTTATATGTCAAAATTAGAAAAAAATCTTTTCTAGGAATACATTTCCCATCTATGGCACGTTATATTCGACCCCATATATGAAAGAATAAAATATATAGGTAGAAAGAGGTTAGTTTGAGCACATTTTTCTAAACACTAAAAAAAACGCTTTTAGAAGAAAAAGCCAAGGAAGAACTGCCAAGTGGCGATGACTTATCAACAATTGATGACAATCTATTTCCAGATAGATAGTTGGTCTCGAATTAAAAAAAAATCAGGGTTTTGATATTCTCTTTGTATGTGGTATATAAAGTTTCCCTATATCTCCTATAAAAAAGTTTCTTTTGTTTTTGTTTACAAAAGCCACTTCCAAGGCACGCATTATATTTGAATACTACTTGGGCGAAGGAAAGACGATGTCATGTTATGAATGATTTCGTCTAGTGCTGCCACCTGTAAGTCGATGGGTGAACATTGAAAAGACAGCCACGGTTTTTTTTATGAAAAGAAAACAAGAAAAAATGAAAACGAGTGTGGAAAAAAAGGTGTTAAATACTAAAAAAAAACAAACCAGAAATTTCTGTAGTAAGAATTCTGGTAAGTTAAATTTAAAAATAGAAAAGATGCGATTGACAGTAATTTTCACTCAATTCATCGACTTTGAGTTAGCTTGAATTTGTTCATAACGAAGAAGTGGATGAGAAGATTAAGAAATAGAAACAAAGAGCAAATTTCTGGCCATTTTAGACCATTTTCTTATTGTAAAAAAATAGCAGAAAACATGCTAACTTATTCATGTTAATTTAAACTGAAGAAAATGTGGCAATTACTTGACAACCATTAATGGATAAACTAGATTTTAGATAGTTGGTTTCATATAAAATTGAAGATATTAAGATAGACTAGTCAGATTGGTCCAAACTGAAAAAAAAAACAACTCTAGAACGGAAAAGCCTATTGATGACCTAACCTGAACTAAAACAAATTGAAGATAATTAATCTCTAACTTCGTGAGCTAATATAAAACTCTAATTAAGTAGTAAAATTGCAGAGGTTGGTTGAGAACTTGGATCAAGGTAGAAATTCTCTGCTCTAGCGAAGAAATACGGGAAGAAATTAAGGTAATATTAGACCAAATCGTCAACCAGCATTTATTAAAAAAATGAAGAAAGAGGTTAGTTTAGTCACAATGTTCCAAACACTGAAAAAAAAACTTTTCGAAGAGAAAAAGTCAAGAAAAAAAGTGAAGTGGCAGTGTCTTTGCAACAATGACTGAGATTCCAGATGATATTTGGTCTCAAACGAAATAAATTGAAGATTTTGGGGTTGGGTTTTTGGGCAATAACGAAGGAACTAATAGAAATCTCCAATTAGGTAAAAATTGCAGAAATTGGTTTAAGGACTAGGAACAAGTTAGAAATTCTGGTAAAGGTGAAGAAATAGGGAAAAAAATGTAAGAAATGATCAAACACGAGTTCATGGTAGGCTCTTGAAAAGATTAAGAAAGAGACTCGTCTAGTCAGACTGTTCTAAACTGGAAAAAATCAACTCTAGAACAGAAAGGCCCATTGAGGACACAGACTAGATTCTCCATGTTGGTCTCAACTAAAACAAATTGAGGATTACTAAACTCTAACTAACCTGAACTAATAGAAAAGTCTAATTAAGTAGGAAAGTGCAAAAATTGGTTAAAAATTGGGACGAAGTTAGAAACTCTATGCTCTAGTGAAACAATGAAGGTATTATTAGACCAAATCGCAACCACCAGTTATTAAAAGAATTAAAAAAGAAGTTATATTAGTCACATTACTCGAAAGCCTGGAAACGAAAACCCTTTTTGAACAGAAAAAACTCAACGGAAAAATGAAGTGGCAATGTCTTGGAAACAATTGATGACAGGCTAGATTCCAGATAGATAGTTGGTCTCAAACGAAGTAAATTGAAGATTAATTGACTTAAGAACTGGGAGGGAACAAGTTGGAAATTTTCTGCTAAAGTGAAGAAATAGGGGATGAAATGAAAGCGATACTAAAGCCAAATGATCAAACAATAGTACCAACTATTGATGACGCACACTAGATTTGCTGTGGTGCTCTCAGCTGAGAAAAATTGAAGATTTAAAATAGATAAAGATAAAGAAAAAAGTTGAGAAATATATAAAAGAAAAAGCTGTGAGGTTCAATTGTTTTGCTCTAAAATGACAAAAAAAATGAAGATATTAGAATATCTGCCTTGATGAATAAAAAGCAGTACATGTTATAACTAGGTTTAGTTCAAATGAAGTTAATTAGCTAAAAACGTGCGCTGACAAAGGTGTAGAAAAATATGAGACCCGAAAGTGATTTTGGCTAAAATTTTCAAATACCCATTGTACCCAATATGCAATAATAAAACTTTACTGATTTAGTAACTATGAAAACAGGTAAGAAGGATATTCTATTCTAAAATAAAAGGTTTTTTTGGATGGAATTGTTACACATTACTTATGTAAAAAAAAAGAAGAAAAGGCTTAGTTTAGGAAGAAATGAAGATTTATGAAATTACATGGAACTGAACGGCAAAACCTTAATCCATATGTGCTATAAGCTTGAATAGGTGATTTAACCAAGGCATTCTACTGTTTAAACCATTAGAATCTGGTAAATATACTTCAAGATGGTACCTACTCAAGATGACCTAATTATAGACAATAGTGTCTAGTTAGAGCAGCGAGCAAAGAAACTGTTGCCAATGCTAGATGCCAATGTCTCAAAGTTGTTGAATTTTCTTGGATTAAGCTATTTTGCTTCGAAACATTTCATCTTTCGATTGCTTTCCTTTTACGTGTCACTTCAAAAACTTTATTTCCGACATGTGTCCCTTTGCTTAAATGTTATTTCTTGGCGAAAAGACTAGAAGCGTGACCCCGCATCGCTAAACCTTAAACCTTGCGACTTCATTCATTACCCACCCGCCATTTGACCTAACCTGAACTAAAACAAATTGAAGATAACTAAACTCTATCTTCGTGAACTAATATAAAACTCTAATTAAATAGTAAAATTGCAGAAATTGGTTGAGAACTTGGGTCAAGCTAGGAATTCCCTGCTCTGGCGAAGAAATACGGGAATTAATTAAGGTAATATTAGACCAAATCGTCAACAAGCAGTTATTAAAAAAAATGAAGAAAGAGGTTAGTTTAGTCACAATGTTCTAAACACTAAAAAAAAACTTTTCGAAGATAACAAATCAAAGAAAAAAGTGGAGTGGCAATGTCTTTGCAACAATGATTGAGATTCCAGATGATAGTTGGTCTCAAATGAAATAAATTGAAGATTATGGGGTTGGGTTGTTGGACAATAACGAAAGGAACTAATAAAAATCTCCAATTAGGTAGAAATTGCAGAAATTGGTTCAAGGACTAGGAACAAGTTAGAAATTCTGCTAAAAGTGAAGAAATAGGGGAAAAATGAAAGCGATTATCAAACACGAGTTCATGGTAAGTTCTTGAAAACATGAAGAAAGACCCTCGTCTAGTCAGATTGTTCTAAACTGGAAAAAATCAACTGTAGAACAGAAAAGCTCTTTTATGACACAGACTAGATTCACCGTATTGGCCTCAACTAAAACAAATTAAAAATAACTAATTTCAACTAACCTCAACTAACAGAAAACGCTAATTCTAAAGAGAAAATTATAGAAATTGGTTAAGAACTGGAACCAAGTTAGGAATTCTCGCCAAAGTGAAGAAATAGAGGAAGACATGAATGTAACATTAAATCAAATCGTTAACCAACAGTTATTCAAAAAATTAAGAAAGAGGCTAGTTTAGTCCCATGTTCTAACCACTGGAAAAAATAAAACTTTTAGAACAGAGAAAAGTTAAGGAAAAAATTAAGTGTTATTGTGTATTAAGTGATTGGTCTCAAAGGAGAGGTTTGTCAAACCGTTAATTTGGGTATGTTTATCGTTGACTAATGAAAGAACCAATGGAAAACTAAAGAGGTAGGAATTGGTTTAAGAACTGATGACAAGTTACGAACTCTCTGCTAAAGTGAAGAAATAGGGGAAGAAATGAAAGCAATAATAGAACAATTCATCAAGCAAGGGTATCAACAATTGATGAATCAGACTAGATTTGCAGTGTTGCTCTCAACCTAAAAAAATTGAAGATGAGTAAAAAGTTAAGAAATAGATAAAATAAAAAACTGAGTAGTATATTTGTTTTGCCTAAACTGAGAAGAAAATTGAAGATTTTCTAATATATGCCTTGAAGAATAATGAAACCAGTACATTTTATAATTAGTTTAAGTTCGTTGGTGAAACTAATTGGTTAACAATGTAACAAATCGGCTTTAAAGAAGATAAAACGTGCTCTGCCAAAGGCGAAGAAAAGGAGGAGAAACAAAGGTGATGTTAGCTTAATTTTTCAGCTGCTAACAAATAAAAATTAATAGAACTGATTTAGTAAACGGAAACAGAGTACTCTATTAAAAACTAAAAGAAGATGCTTTTGGTTACAATTACCACGCGTTACCTATGTAAAAAAGAAGAAAATAATTAGTTTAGGAAGAAATGAAGATTTATTATATATTTATTGAATGTTGATAATATATTTAAGGATCATGGAGCATCAGGAAAAAAAAAGCTTTAATTCTAAATACGGGCTCTAAGCATAAATATGTGATTTGACCAAGGCATGCGACTGTATAAACCATTAGAATCTGCTAAATATACTTCCAAATGGCATTGCCTAATCGTAGAAAATAATGTTAAATGAGTAACACACATTCAATATTGTCAATTTTCTTGGTTTAAGCTATTTTGCCATGTAGACATTTAATCTTTCTTTTGCATTCCTTTTACATGTCCTTAGTGCGTGACATGTGTTTCTTTGCTTAAATGTTTTTTCTTGGCAAAAAGACCAGAAGCGTGACCCCCCATCGCTAAACCTTAAACGGGGTACTTGCGACTTCATTTATTACCCACCCGCCATTTGGCCCTTCATATACCCCACATGGCCGTTTAAAAGACCGATATCGCTAATTAGCCAGTTCGTTTACAACCAAGACTACAAATTAAAACAAAACTGACCCGACCGGAAGCCGACGTTTCCCCACAGCGCTACTTACATGATCGGACATAAGTTGTCTCATTAGTTCCTTAACGCTGTTATTTATTCTCCCTCCTTTTTTGGGAGAAATGTCCTCGCATTTCCATAGCATACACATTGTCAAAAGCTCATCATAAATCATTAAAGAAGCCGCCCGTCAAGAATTAAATTAAACGAAAGCAATTTTTGCGCGAAAATAAAAGCAAAACAATTTCCTTTCCGCGTAAAATTCGAACTCCATTCAATGGGAAAACTCATATGGGAAATTAGTTTGCGCTCGGTTTTTGTGTGGTTGGTTTTTCAATGGTTTAGGAATCGATGAACTTTAGGTTTCGATCGGTGGATGGGCTAAACAATAGGAGGGCTGTTGCTGGTTTACAAGCTTAATAAAATGGGCTTATTAATGTCTGATCTATTTAACACTAAACGAAGGTTCGTAGAATCGCGCCATGTTCGATTCATCATATACAATAAATCTTCCTAATACTTAAATTAGCTTTTAAATTCAAACAAACAAGTCCAAGCAAATGCTAAACGTAAACGATACAAAGCACACGCCAGGAGAGGAGCAGAAAAGTAGCGGATCATCGCAGCATCATTTGTCATCAATATCTTGGAGATTGAATACGCTCGTTTAGTCACGGAGACGTCACCAGCAAGAATTCTATTAGGCGCGTGAAACTTTTCAGTTTTTTTTTCTTAATCGGAATTCGGTTAATTGCCTTCCGATCCTCTTCCATTCTCAGAAGAACGACTTCAATAAACTGAGTTGGTTTTCAGGTACGTTGAGACCTCCGGGACTGATCGGGGGCAGCAAACCCAAGGTGGCGACGCCCGCCGTCGTCTCCAAGATTGAGCAGTACAAAAGGGAGAATCCTACCATTTTCGCCTGGGAAATCCGGGAACGACTCATATCAGAAGGTAGGTAGTATAATCTGGAGACCTCCTCCTGTTTTACAGTTTTGGCCCCCTTTTTTTATTTTAAATTCAATCAGAATATTAAACTTTATCCATCTCCTACAGTTAGAGCGCTAGATCTTGGAGCTAACCTAGCTCCAAGCTTTTCTAAACCTTAACTTCTAACTTAACAAAAATTAAAAACAATCGACAATCTATAACGTCTAGCAGCTATCACGTTTGAATGACGTTAGGGAACCTTAAAAATGGCAGACTTCCTCCCAAAAAACGGGACCATCTTTAGGGAAATATCGGCATTTGTTGGCTCTGTCCATATCTCCTAGGTCATTTGGTAGGTACCAACGCCCGCCAACGTAGATCGCAAAAATCCACAGACAATATCTCGTTTCGCCCCTATATAGAAGAG
Organism: Taphrorychus bicolor; assembly: GCA_951812265.1. NCBI lineage: Eukaryota > Metazoa > Arthropoda > Insecta > Coleoptera > Curculionidae > Taphrorychus > Taphrorychus bicolor. Next base: position 17,026,137 of record OX638302.1, read on the forward strand.
CGCTGAGATGAGGCGCTCATAAATCGTCGGTCCTCGTAATTATGAAGACTTCATGGTAATAAATATAGGTTTTCAATCATTTGAAAGACTGCCCATGAGCTGATGGTCAGGCATATATCTCTGTAATTCGACCCATTTGTTATCTCTTTCGTAACAATATGATGGGGGGATCATTACGCGAAATGACGGATCGGACGTATTGATTATTGAAATCAAACACCGTCAAGTGTGAAAGGTACAATTTGTTGTACTCTGTTGCTTTATAGCAGACTCAGAAAAAGAAAAACTTTTATATATTTAGTTAAACTAATTAAAATTGTTTTGTCACTTCGTTTTTTGAGAACTATTGAGAAATTGAAGAACTATGAAACTACTACTGAAGAATCAGGAGAAATAGCCTTGAGTGCCATAAAAGTCATCCGGAAAGTACATTGAGTAGCAGAAAAAAGGTTAAAAATTGAAAAAAGAAAGACAGAAAAACACTTTTTGATCAAATTCGAAAAAAAAATACAATTTCTTTCTGCTGGTTTTGACCGGGATGTGGCAACTGCAGGCCTCTAAAGACGAAACAAACTTAATTCGAAAGAATTTAATTCCATGAGTAAATTTTGTAAAAATGGCAAAAAAGAGGATTTTAAAAGTGCCTAAAAATCGACAACCGATGGGGTCTATCTCTGAACTTACTAAACCAATGGGACTTTGAAATTATATTTATTATACCAAAAAACTGATAAAAAATGTAAAAAAAAACCTTCAAAAATTGTCATAAAGTTTCCCGCTGTACGGTATATAAGGGTAAAGATAAATGTTAATAAAATGTAAATGTTTGTCCAATTGGCGTGCTTATTTGAATGAGTATACCACTATCCGATGAGTTCATATGTATAGAACAAAGCAAAACTCATTTTCAGTTAGAAATTGCCGACGTTTCGATTGTTTTTCAATCTCTCTCCATTTTTTTAAGCTTTCTACCTCGTCGGTTTCACGTAACCGTGCAACAAATTAATAGGATTTGTTTTGCAATCATTTGATTGTCAACCTTTATAACTGAAGGATGGATATTCTACGTATTTTTTTTCAGAATTTTTTATACCAAAAAACTGATAAAAAAAGTGAAACAAAATTCAAAGATTATCATAAAGTTGCCCCGCTCTACGGTATATAAGGGTAAATAAATGTTAATAAAACGTGAATAACAGCAGAAAATTATTGTTTTGATGAAAATATACCATCCTAAAAGAGCAAACCACATTGACTTGATGAGTCTTATTCACCAATTCCCTATAAACACGGAAAATTTCGTATGTTTGGCTGAAGTCAAGTGAAACCGTCAGTATCTTTAATAATAGTAATACATTTCACCATACATAAAATAAATGAGGATTCTCCTTAATGCATACTGGTGCAAAATATACGATTCGCGACATAAATTAGTTCAAGCTTAGACAAAGCCCTGAGGAAGATTGAAAATGACAATCAAAACTTCGGCAATTTTTAACTAAAAATTAGTTTCATTTCATCCTATGTACCTGGGAACCACTACCCATTGATATCTTACAGTTTTCGTGTAACCATATTTGTTTTTTTTTGTATAATCAATTTCTTGTGTTTTTGTTAAAACAATTTACATCCGTTGGCCATAAGTATGTGTTTTATACAAAAAAAATGTCACCGCCTATGAAGGCCTTCTTTTAATTTTTAATTAATAAAACTTGTCAAAAGTCAAATCTGTAGGGATTTAGACCCAAAACTGTCATTAAGATCGTTAACTGTATTTAGGCCCAATTGCATATCTTAAAGTTAAAGTCAATTGAGGTTTAACCTCCAAGGGACACTGTTTATGTATGTACTTTTTTCGGTTTAACCTCAGGTTAACGTTTAAACTAAGGTTTGCAGCTGGTCTTTAGGTCTTGCGCAAAACTGTCAATATGACAGTTGCAGTTTTCAGGGACTTGCATCGGTTTTAACCTGAACTAACTTGAAAATATTTGCTTTTGGACGCTCAAATTATGTTTCAAACTGGCACCCTGTTGACATTTTTTCCTAGAACTCAGATAGTAGCCCTATGTGATGGATAAATAATAGGAAAGCATCATGTATGTTTTGCGTCCTTTTATCAACCTGAAAGAGGTTGATAGCGAGTGTAGGACATAACAACATCTCACGTTTGTAAAATTGTCAACGTTTTGACCTTTATTGAGATCTTCCTCAGGGCTTTTTCAATGGTCATCAGCTCAAGTGTGTCTCATCCTGGTGTGGTCTTTGTTTGCTTCTACATTCGTACGGCTGTAGGATGTTCTTTTTTTTTATACAGTGGAATGCTATTCGAGACAAATTTCTTGTGACGAGTTTCGCTTATTGAGAGCCCTGAGGAAGACCTCAATGAAGGTTGAAACGTTGACAATTTTACAAGCGTGAAGTGTTGTTTAAGTCCTACCCATCTCTTTTAAGTAACTTGCATCGTCACCATTCCCCAGAAGTAGTCAGGCAGGCAACCAGTCGAGACAAATATTTTGGAATATAGTAAATTCCTTCTTAGTTAAAAATTGCCGACGTTTCGATTGCAATTTTCTATCATCCTCAGGGCTTTTTGTAAGCATTCAACGAATTTATGTGCAAATGGCCAATTTTTTTGAAGGAATTTTTTTTGGACTTTGATTTGGGCAGGGAATTTTATTGACCCCTTTAATTAACCACAAATTCAATTTTTACTTTTATGTTACGGTAGAATTGGGCCCTTGAAATCCGCAACTGTCAAATTGACACTATCTCACGACAGGTTCTTTATTACCAACGCTTTTCAGTATTGTATAGCTGAATTGGCGAATGGATGGAAATTATACAATTATCTTTTCGCCGACGTTTCGTTTATTATGCATACCCTTCCTCAGGCCTCGAGAATTAAGGAAACATTAAAATTGGCACGTTCTCCAAATTCATCTCCAAAATTATTGAACCAATGGGGCTTTTGTTTGTGGGAGGAGAAAGAGGACACCCAAAAGAGGAAAAAGCAGATGTATTCACTATGATCGGTTCATTCGTTCTCAATTTTAGTTTCTTAAATTTGGAAATTGAATCTCCCCTTTGATCAATATCAAAAAATTTTTGAAACATTTTTTATGTTGTGTAAGTGGCGCCATCAGACGACGGGTGGTTATTCCATAAAGCGCATGTGAGATAAATCGAAAAGTGATATAAACAGCCGTCGTCTGATGGCGCCACTTGCACATATACACATCGCCTTGAGCAATAAAAAGAACCGAGTTTCACGAACTCCATTTTCTGTCAAGTTTGAGCTGTACCGTACTGATGAGCTCCAAAAAGAGTGAAACCGGTCCATGGTTTCTCTACCTGATAGAAAATTGAGTTTGCTACTCTGCTAAACGTCGTAAATCTACTTTGGTTCATTTTTTATGCTGTTTTTGACCAAAAGAGGCGATTGCAATCCCCTAAGAATGAAACAAACTTAATTCGAATAAAATTAATTCTCTGAGTTTTATAAGAATGGCAAAAAATAGTTTTTAAAAGTGCCCAAAAATCGACCAACGAAAGGGTATCTTCGCAATAATTGAACTAATAGAGCTTTTGTTCGTGGAAAGAAAAAGAGGACATCAAGAAGAGGAAAAAAAACTATATTCACTCTGATCGGTTCATTCATTCTCGAGTTAGAGGCTGTCGAATTTGAAAATTGATAAAAAATAGGTAATATTACCTCAATTTGTCTTTGAGATTTCTGAATTTAATTTCTTCCTATACCTATGTATTCAGTTCGTAGCAGATGTACTTTTTCCTAATTTTGGGCCCTTCCTATGACCGGCGTCTTTGTCTTAATTACCGTCCAAGGCACTCAGAGTCTCCAGAGAATGTGCTGCGTTCCTGACCAAGTTTTAAGCTCATTTTGTTTCCACAGACGGACTTTAGAACAACGTAACTAAACGAGAAGATAGAAATCTCATACTCAGTTCTTTTCTTGACCTCCTCCTTTGTGGCAACCTCCACTATCAGAGTAAAAACCTCGGGTTGGAAGACTGTTGTAGTGCCAAGAATTCACCCTCTTCTATATCCGCTTTGTATATTCTAGCTGATTACCTAATATCTCAAGTTAATCATTCTTAGTCCATCTCTATATCAGCAACTGATTTTTTTATATGGTTTCCACTTTCCTCAATAATAATAATAATCTCTTTTAATTGTTCAGGGACTTCCTCAGAAGCATATTCTAACGCCTTGGGATCTTTTTCAACTGTAACAGTTCTTTGAGGCTTTTTACTTTTTCCCCATTAGTAACAATTTCAGTTCTTTCCTATTTTTGTCTTTAAACTTCTTTATTGCTCGTTTTTTGACAACTCATTTTTCTATTACAATTTTTGTCTCTTTTATTTATTGTAGCATTTCCTCAATAACAAATTCCAGTCACGTGGGTACTTCCTTCTCCTCTAAGTAACCAACAAATTACCCAAGCAAAATTTATTGTTGTTTGGAGTCGATTTCCTTCCTATTCTACTGTTAATATTTCTGTCTTTTCTTCCTTGTCAACTTTTTTCTTTTTTAAGTGATTCTTTGTCATGTTGTGTTAAACTCTTTGTTCTTTTATTGTTTTTTTTTATTAGGTTTTGGCCCGAAGTAAAACTTACAAAAGGGGTTAAAAATCGATTTTTATTGTAATAATTTTGGTCCGAAGAAGAATCTTTTCCGCACATTTTTAGGGTTTTTACACGATATTGACTTAAAATTTTAAATATTTGTGGTTGCAGCTATCTATCTCTCTTAGACATAAATTTTTCATCATTTTTCATTTAAAAATTATTATTTATTATCGTTATTTTACTGGTCGTAATTTTCTATTCTTATCTCTTAAGAACGAATTCGAAACGAATTCGAAATGGATTTTAAAAGTGCTTGAAAATCAAACACCGAAGTGGTCTATCTCGGAACTTGTTGAACCAATAGGACTTTTGTTTATGAGAGGACAAAGAAGACATCCAGAAGAGGAAAAAACAGTTGGATTCACTCTGATCGGTCAAAATTGAGAAACTGAGAAAAAAAAACAGATCACCCCCTGTTTTAGTCAACAAAAAAATAAATGGATATTTTTTTATGATGTTTTTGATCGAAATGGCACGGTTTCAATCCCCTAAGAACATAACAAACTCTATTCGAGTGACATTAGTTCCACAAATTTGTTTTTTAAGAATGCAACAAACTTGATTCTAAAAGTGGCGAAAAATGGATCACTCAGGCACGTCTGAAATTCTTAAACAAATGAGACCTTTGTTTGAAGGAGAAAACATCAAAAAGAAGGAAAAATTGTTGAATTCACTCTGATCGGTCAATTCGTACTCAAGTTATAGGGTTTAGCTGAAAATTGATAAAGAAGTTAAATTATGTTAAATGTTAAATAATAATATTATTATTTAACAGTTAAAGTTTTAACTGTTAAATTATTATTTAACAGTTAAATATAAATAAAATAAAAAGTTAAATGATAAAGAAGAGGAATGACCAAGGGGGGATTATCAATTAAAAAAAAATTAAGAATTACATATTTGCTGATAAAGGTGAAACAAACTGAATGCGAAAGGAATTAATTACTTAAAAAACTTTTTGAAAAATGTCACAAAAGTCTATTTGAGAGAGCCTAAACATAGACCACCGAAAGGAACTCCAAAACTATATTAAACCAGTCGGATTATAGTTTATGGTAAGTGGTAGTTGACAACAAGAACAGTAAAAAATTGTCTCTGATCGGTCAATTCGTACTCAAGTTATAGGGGGTTAAAGCTGAAAATTGATAAAGAAGAGGAATGACCAAGGGGGGATGGTCAATTAAAAAAAAAATAAGAATTATATATTTGCTGATAACGGTGAAACAAACTGAATGCGAAAGGAATTAATTACTTAAAAAACTTTTTGAAAAATGTCACAAAAGTCTATTTGAGAGAGCCTAAACATAGACCACCGAAAGGAACTCCAAAACTATATTAAACCAGTCGGATTATAGTTTATGGTAAGTGGTAGTTGACAACAAGAACAGTAAAAAATTGTCTTTCTTGCTATTTATGGTTGAAACAAATTCCAATTACACATAACATAATAGCAAAATACTCATGCGCAGATGTCAAAGTAACCCTATTTTTATTACTTCCAATTCTTAGTGGGAGGCCAATAACACGAGGTCAATGTCACGAAACCAAGTAATAATAGTGTCACGCTGATGAATAATAATGTTCTTTATTGTCTACAGAAAAAAAAATTCAATGACAAAGCGGTAAAATTGAATACATTAACTCTAAAAATTAACTCTAAATGTAGATGTAATCAAAGAACTAACGTTTGAACACGTCTGAACACCAAACAGATGCTCTCTTTAGTACAAAGATGGAAGTGTCAGGAGCTCAAACTCCCCGAACAGCGTTCAGCAGCTGTGCCCGTGCCCTGTCCTGAAAACTATTGTCAGTGCAAGTTTTTGGAGGACAAAACTGAATTGAATAATTGGCGGCTGCAGCCGCCCCAGTATGATATTGTATATTGTAGGTGGGACTCAATCAAGGAGTGGTAAGCCATCATCAGTACAAGAATATCCAGATAACTGGCGAACAGTCGTAAAGTATAACAGCAAGACACATGAGAATCGAACTTCAGCTTTTCATCCACCTGAAACCCCAGGAACCTGCAATGTGAAGGGTGGTCTATAATCTGCGTATCCACGTTCAAGTTCGCGATATCGAAACCAAAAGACAGGGTTTTTGTTTTTGAGATATTGAAGGAGAGTCTGTTTGCACCAAACCAAGCCTTGACCTTCAACAAATGTCCACGGACCAACTCCTCCAACACGGTGGCATCGCCCGCAGTCCAAAGCAAAGTGGTGTCATCCGCAAACAGAGTAATCCGAGCACTGATATCTAAGGTCGACATTTCATTAATGAACAGGGGAAAAACGCAAAGGTCCAAGCACCGACCCCTGCGGAACACCCATCCTCAAGGCAGCGGAAGAAGAAGTCCTCTCTCCAATAGAGACACATCGCACTCGATCCGACAAATAAGACTGAAGCCAACCTAAGACAAGAGCCCCTAAATTGCATCTTTCCTCAATTTTTGGTACAATCAGAAGATGATTTAATAATTTACCTTTTTTGGCCTGTATGGTGAAACAAGTTAAACCACATTAATAGTAGAAGAAAGCCTTTTCGCTCTAACTCATGCAGGCTTGCCAAATTTTGTTGAGTTTTTCAGGTAAAACAAGTTTAGATAAAACAGAATTCGAACCCTGTACCAGTCCAGGGAGATTTCGAAAGCTCTTAAGAGAGGATTATAACATGGAACTTTCTACTGAAGGGATCAACTCTCTAAGAGTAAGAAGTTTTTAAAAGTTTGGTTTCAAAATTGAGGTTCCTGGAGATTGGGGAGAGTTTAGAGGCTGTATATATCGTGATTTCTTCTCAGAGTTGGAAAAGAGTTGAGTTAGAAACATTTGAAGGGATGTTTTGTAATACTTTAGTCGATGCTAAACAGCTACTTTCCCGCTGCCAACTGATGTTGGTCAAGTTTTTCCCTTCAAGATGCCTAAATCGAAAAGAAAAGAAAGACTACCTGTAATTGAATTGTCAGGGTTGGCTGCACCAACTGAGAGTCAGCTAGAGTTTAGAGAGTTGGCTGTTGATCAATCTGAGGGCTTGAAAAATGAGCTTCTAATATTTAAGGAAACACTCATACTGTCATCAATAAATGGTTTTCATTATGGAAATTCACATGGAAAAAAGGCGGAATTGGCCCCGAAGCTTTCTAGTTTATCTACTTTCAAAATGCAATTATTTAAATGTTGCTTGAAGGAGTTCGTAAAATTAAGATTAATGACGCGTAGGTTTTCAAGAATTAGAAATAATAAAAGCTTTGAAAAACAAAAAGCAAGAAAAAGCAGAAATAACCATAATAGAGGAAGAGGACTTACAACCTCATCAGACTTGTGTCTACTCATAGGGCTATTTCCTTTCCTGCAGAATTGCATCTTTCCTCAATTTTTGGTACAATCAGAAGATGATTTAATAATTTACCTTTTTTGGCCTGTATGGTGAAACAAGTTAAACCACATTAATAGTAGAAAAAAGCCTTTTCGCTCTAACTCATGCAGGCTTGCCAAATTTTGTTGAGTTTTTTAGCTAAAACAAGTTTAGCTAAAACAGAATTCGAACCCTGTACCAGTTCAGGGGGATTTCGAAATATCTTAAGAGAGGATTATAACGTGGAACTTTCTATTGAAGGGATCAACTCTCTAAGTGTAAGAAGTTTTTAAAAGTTTGGTTTCAAAACTGAGGTTCCTGGAGATTGGGGAGAGGTTAGAGGCTGTATATATATGGTTATTTCTTGTCAGATTTGGAAAAGAGTTCAGTTAGAAACCTTTGAAAGAATATTTTGTAATACTTTATTCGATGCTAAACAGCTGCTTTCCTGCTGCCAACTGACGCTGGTCCAGTTTTTACTTCGAGAAGATATGTCGAAAGCCTAAATCGAAAAGAAAAGAGAAACAAAGACTACCTGCAAGTGAATTGCCAGGGTTGGCTGCATCAACTGAAAGTTAGCTAGAGTTTTAGAGAGTTGGCTGTTGACCAATCTGAAGACATTTTTTGGCTTTTAAGGAGCTGCAATACTATTTCTGGATGGACAATTTGCTCTCGGTGTTAGACAACATAAAGGAGCTTACACAGGTTGCATTATCTCTTCGATTATACGATCAAGTGAATTTGTCAAAAAGCCATGTTCACCTCTTAGGAAGCATTTCTGGATAAGAAAATTTACGCCAAATCGACATGAAATCATTACTTGAACATGCCATCTTCGTCTGTCGGTTTAGTTTCCATACACCCTGTATATGTGTAATATAATATATAAACATAAAAGTAATATGAATTGAAATTATTGCTCACTGAAACCGATATCGAAGACGTGAAAACTAAGAAACTTTAATTTGAGAAATCTGTAATAAGAAGATGATCCTGAATCTCCTGAGGAGAAAAACAAGGAACCTGAGGTTGTGAATATTCTTCTCAAAAAGGAATAGAAAATTAAGACTGAACGAAAAAGAGTCTAATAAAACTGCAGATTAGAAGCAAAAGGAAGTTACTAGCAAAAAAAAAACCAAAATCTATACATGAAGAGGAGCAGGAAAAACTGCAACTAAAACCATTTGAAAAATATGTTGAAGCAAACAAAGCTCCTATCCTGAGCTTGTTAATTCTACAGAAACACTAATAGCTTTTGAGGACAAAACAGAGAAGGAAAAAAAAACAAAAAGACCTAATGTGGGAGAAGCTGCTGAAGAAGAGGAAGACTCCAATCCTTATAAAATCAACAGAAATACCAGTGCCTCTAGGGCATATAAACAAGAATAAAAAAGAAACAATGAAACCTGAAGACAACAAATATATAGCTTTGGATTTAGAGGCTTAACAACCGAAAATTCCATGTTGAGAGGAAGAGTTGAAGAACTGGAAAAGTTGGAAGGAAGTAGTAGTTCTCACACCATATACAGTTAAAAAAAAGCTTCAGGGAGACAAATATACTGTTCAAACCTTTCCAGTTAAGTTATGACTCCTAAAAAGGGCAACTTTAAGCAGTCTGAAGGAAAGTTCTTTGGATATCTATTGTCAAGTAACACTCAAGCTTCCTAAGCAACACCCGATGGTTCACACTGTCAAAAGCCTTAGCCACGTCACAAAACACAACCGCAGAAACCTGACCATCATTTAAGCCGAGGTACAAAGTACTCTAAAAATTGCGTCATTAGTGCTCCGATCCGCACGGAAGCAAAATTGGCAGTCATTGAGGATGTTATATCTTCTCAAGAAGCCCAACAGCCTCTCATTAACTAAACGCTCTATTAATTTGGATAGAGTGGGAAGCAGCGAAATTGGCCTAAAGTTAGAACCAACATCGATCTCACCTTGTGAAGCGGCAGCACCACTACCCCCTTCAGGTTAGTCTCTTGGACTCTGGACCCTCTTCAGCGAGTCCAGAAACACACCGCTAGCAAAGGACTCATCAATGGCCAGGACAAGATATTCGTTATTAAAGATTTCCCTTCTTCCCAAATTTTTTGAAATCTGACTTCAGCCTTGAACGTGATTTAAAATAAAGTCACAACATTGACAATTTTTCCATGTCGGCTAGCTAGTTGACAATTATTCTTAGACCCCAAGGCACAAACTTCAGTAATACCTGGCTCAAGCTCTCCTTTAGGTGCATACCACCATCAATCCTCCAAGTTAAGACGTCCAAGCTGTGAAAGGCTCTTAGGGTACATTTGCGGTAAAGTTTAGGTACGTTTAAAAAGCTCCTGCGTGTGAACAGAAACACATATCACGTAAAAAACAACCGCAAAACATTTCGAAACATCGTCGAAATGACAATGTTTAAGTTGTTCGGTTATTGTTAGGGATGCCTAACTCTGTCGTGGCGTGTCGGAGTGGTTGCCCGTTTTACCACAAACGCAACCCTAATTACGGTGTTCTCGGTCATGAAGAGAAACGGCTTTTAAATGGGATGTCCCCTTGGTTAAGTGTCAGTGGCGTAGTACAAGAAGAAGACAATTTCTAGGAATGTTGCCGCGAAACCACGCCCTTCCAGGCGCGTACTTGCTCAAAATTATTTCTGGTCGAATTTATCGCAACCGCCATCTACACGCACGGAACCATGTAAGTGAAGTGAAAAGGCGGCGTTTCTATTTCTCTGAAACTAATTTTTCCTCAATTAGTAGGTATTATTGCGGGACAGTTTCTTCAGGCGAAAACGTTCTGTTCTTTAATTTGAGAGTGAGGTGTCTCTGCACGCAACCCGCCACAATTAAATGAAACGAGACCGCGAGAGGTTTCGTCTATCTTCTGGGCAAAGACAGCCAACCTAATATCGCATGTCAGCGAAGATATTAAATATTGATACGGAGCAATAAATATAAGGCGAAACGAAAAAAAAAACGTAAAGCAATTACAAAAACGGGTATTTGTACTTATATATATTCGCGTAATTGAGACCAATTTATTTAATTGATCTCGTTCCGAATGGTTATTCCTACGTTTGTAAATAATTTTCTGCATTTTATTGCGCGTTTATGCCGGCGAAATTAATTTTTATCTGCCAATTATGGTAATTTGTCCCCGTAAATTAACTTCACGAAAAGGATTTTGAATATTAACGTTACAACAATTTTCCTTTCATAGACAAAACGGGTAATGCGATCCTGTTATGCGCTCTTCATCAGAAGCCATAAATAGTGTGAAGTTTTCTTTAAAAAAAAACTCGTAATCGGATTTTGTTCAAACCACAAGGTCAAACTCCTTCCCTTGATTAAGGATTTATGTTACAGGAGTATGCACGAACGCCACTGCCCCTTCAGTGAGCAGTATCAACCGGATACTCAGAAACCGAGCGGCTGAAAGGGCGGCCGCTGAATTCGCTCGTGCCGCTGGCTACGGCCTCTACCCCCCTCACCCGTACGCCACTGCGGCCTTCCCTTGGCACTCGCCCTTATGGCCCAATGGACCTTTGGGCTTGCAACCTTCGGGTGCCGGTAATCCTGCAGTTATGGGTGGGAGCCCCTCCTCGAGCGGATCTCCACATCAAGACCACAGCTTGCTGAATTCTCCGCCGGGTGGTTTGGATAAAGACGATTCCAGTCTGGACAGTTCTGAGCAACCCAAGTTTAGGTACTTTATCTCAGATATTATAGCAGAGGCTCGATGTTAATTGGGGATATTTTTAAGGAGAAATAGGACTACGTTCAGTCCGGATCAGCTGGAAGAGTTGGAGAAGGAGTTCGAAAAGAGCCACTATCCCTGCGTCTCGACCAGGGAACGACTGGCATCGAAGACTTCCTTGTCAGAGGCGCGCGTTCAGGTAACCCCAATAATTAGTCGAATTAATTAGCGCTTTTTTGCGTAAACAGGATATTTAATTGTATCATAGTTCTAACGCCAACTCGGGCGGCTCATTCACGATTTGTTCCGTTAACAATTAACAATAGGTTTTTGGCGTTAGAAAAACTTTGGCAAGCATTATTAGTTCATCTTGAAAATTAACCAGCTTAAAATCGACTCATTGTCTGTTTAATTGAGTTAAGCCATGGTCGGCCCCAACTATAATTATGTGCGTTTTAAAATAATATAAAGTTAACAGGATTAAATAGGGGATATCCATTTGAAAACGTTATCTGTTTGGCTGTAAAATGTCAAAGGGAAAGGATGAAAGAACAAAAGTTTATTTACTTTGATTGAGTTATCTTTTTCTGTCACAAATTCATAGCCTTCTAGATGACGTTTTCTAATGAACACCGGGTATTTGGCGCTTAGTTTCAGGATGTGGTGCCAGAATGTCATTTTTATTATTCTTAATCCCTTCTTCGACTAAGGATTCTCGTCTTGCCTTGAATTTTTAGCTACTTGACTTGACCTGATTTCAAGTCAAGCTCAAGTTAAGTTTGAGGAAGTAAATATCAAATCAAGTCAAATAGTTTTTTTTTCAATCACTTAAAAGAAGGGCGTTTTCCTATTTTATTATTTTAATTACAAACCTTTCCATTAAGTTTTTCCAATCAGTTAGCCATGGGAATCCGATAGTTTGTCTCCTGTATAATTGTTGAATAGTGCCATCTAATTTTTTAATCCTAAACATTTTGAACAGCCCTTTAGGGCCGCTGCTTGACCGAATTTATAGCGGCCCATCAGGGCAATGTACTTTCTTTGACCAAATCCGTAGTGGCCCGTCAGGACCGTGAAGGTACTGACTATATATGAATAATCCAGCGATTTTTTATTTTATCATGTCTAGTACACTCCAAGGCACCAGTTAATTGTCTGTTAAAAGATTTGGGTATTCAAAAAGTTCAAGACACTGTTCAAACATTATAGAGAGGGCAAACTGTCAGATTTCCATGGCCAACTGTTTGGAAAAACATAATGAAAAGGTTGGTAATTAATCACCATCTGTGCTTAGCGTCCTTTATTTACTAATGTGAGTGTTTGGAGAGCAGGTGTAGAACAAGAAATGAGAGCTACTTCACTTTTTAGAAATCACCAACGTTTCGACTTTTAATTGAGGTCTTCCTCGCCAAACAAAAGTATACAAATTTGTCTACTTTTGTTCGTCGTTTTTCTTCTTTGTAATTATGTTTTTTTACTGCCAATGTACATACAATTTAATGTATTTTAGCCCTGAGGAAGACCTCAATTAAAGGTCGAAACGTTGGCGATTTCTAAAAAGTGAAGTAGCTTTCTTTTCTTGTCCGACACCTGCTATCCAAATAAAATAGAAAAGTGCTTGAAAAAAATCTATTTGACTTGTTACTATTTGACATTTGTACTATTTGACATTTGACATATTTGACATTTACTATTTGACAAACATTATACAGAGGGCCAACTGTCAAATTTCCATGGCCAACTGTTTGGAAAAACTTAATGAAAAGCTTTATAGTTGACATTGATACTAAACAAGTGTGAGAAATTTTTGTTTGCTTAATATCTGGAAATTCGTTGACGCAACTTCAATGACTTTGTTACTCTATACAGGGTGTTCCTAACATCATTTAGACGCTACATATCACCGCTCCTTTAAAGGCTAGAACAAAGTTTTCAGACAAAAAGCGGATGGTTGAAAAAGCTGCTTTTTATAACAATTTACTTATTTATGCATGGTAAGAAGTGTCATTTTGACATAAACTTGATATTTTTTTATTGGAATACCCTGTATATTTTCTTATTTTTGGATTTGCCTTTGAAACAATGGCCTTTGAACTATATGGTTGCGTACCCCATAACATCTAAACAATTTGATTGAAAGTGGAGGTTGTCATATTTTTATCTCACCTTCTCAAAATGGATCCATTTATCAAATTATGATTTTTATAACAGGCGTCAAATTAGATATTTAGATTCATCTTAAACAGTTAAGACAGAGATGTATAAAATCATTCCACATTAATATATTTTTTTGAAAACAGTTGAAACTCCGAATGGGGTTGGGACGCATGAAATATCATTGGAATTCAAAAGAGATTCCAAAAAATTACAAAATATACACAGTGTTTTATTGAAAAAAAAGATAAGTTTCAAAGTAACATTTTCATTCACCCTGTATAAATAAGTAATTTTGTATTAAGGTTTCAAGATTTTGATTGGTTATAGACATATTGGTTTAGAGTTTTATCGTCACCAGATAGCGAGTGTTTGTCTTAAATCGTGAGTTGAGGAACAAAAAGATGAAAATACATTTTTGTATTAAACAAAATTGGAATTTTTGCGTTTCAACACTAAAGAAATGTTGAGATGTTGTACAGAGCAGGAGCAGGCAACATCACCAGTGTATTTTAGATCCAATACTGCATGACAGATGGGTCTCAGTTCGAGAAGCAGCCCATATTGTTCTGTACCTCGCTGGTTATCGGAACCAGAACGAAGTGAAAAGAGTAGGTGGTCACCAATTTGTCGATAAATCCATCTGCATACTAGTTTCGGGGTCTATCCCTCATCAGTCCGGCTTTGGCTGGTCGACAAATTACAGACCGTGAGTTAGCGGTTTAAAGCCGAAAATGTCCGGAGTCGGTACCGGTGAGATGTTGTACAGAGCAGGAGCAGGCGACATCCACCAGCTTATTTTAGATCCAATACTGCATGACAAATGGCTCTCAGTTCGAGAAGCAGCCCATATTGCTCTGTATACCTCGCTGGTTTTCGGAACCAGAACGGAGTGAAAAGAGTGGGTGGTCACCAATTTGTCGATCAACCTATCTGCATACTAGTTTCGGGATCTACCCCTCATCAGTGCAGCTTTGGCTGGTCGACAAATTGGAGACCATGAGTTAGCGGCTTAAAGCCGAAAATGTACGGAGTACCGGTAAGATGTTGTACAGAACAGGAGCAGGCGACATTCACCAACGTATTTTAGATCCAATACTGCATGACAGATGGCTCTCAGTTCGAGAAGCAGCCCATATGGCTCTGTACCTCGTTGGATATCAGAACCAGATCGAAGTGAAAAGAATAGGTGGTCACCAATTTGTCGATCAATCCATCTGCATACTAGTTTCGGTGGCTATCCCTCATCAGTTTTGGCTGGTCGACAAATTGGAGACCAGAACGAAGTGAAAAGAGTAGGTGGTCACAAATTCCAAAGAAATGTTCGAGTTTAACTCTTGAGGCAAATGTAATTTTTTAACTATCACAAATTATTTTTTTTTGCATTTTGACACAAAACTTATTTTACACAAAAGTTGAGTTTTTATCGTTTTTCCCACTTTTGTATCAAAATTTTACATATATTTATATTTATATTCAAAAATTATAGTTTTATCTTTTATCTCACTTCTACGTTCAAGAAAAATTAAACGAAAAATGCATAACATAAAATTGAAACGACGTAAAAATTAAGTTTATTAGTTTGAAAAAATTTTACGGATGTTCTTAATAAGAAAACTCGAGTTGTTACGTTCTTACATTTTTTTTATTGCCAGGAAAGACTATCATTTTGACAATCATAAAATAGTTTTTACACAAAAAATGAGTTTTTATGTGTTTAATCGATATACATAAAAACAATATAACATATATATACTTTTACCATTTCTAATTTATTTAGAAATAGAACTTTTTCAACACTTTGACAAACCTTTCCACTCAAAAATTTTCTCCAAATATTTACCATGAAATAAAATTGAAAGGGATTTTGCTCCTAATTTTTAAAATATTCTATAAGTAAAATCATCAAAAACTAATAAAATTGAGTATTCAACAAAGCATAATTTTTTTTAGTGAGTCAGCGAAGACAATTTCTCATTACATTTTATCACAACTATGAATAAAAATGAGCTCAAAAAAAGTAAATTGTTTTCGAGTTTTCTAAATTTTTTACGTTTGGCAAAAAAAAATCAGAGTTAAAGGATTTTCTAACAGATATAAATAAGTAAATTTTGTCAAGTATTTAATATATTTTCAAGTCAAATAAATCTCAAAAATGTCAAGCTACCTGCCTTGATAAATCCCTGATCACAAAACGTCTACAATTTAAGAAGAAATGCTGTATATTTCTACTCTCAATGTATCTTTTACTCTTTAATTAAAGCCGAAATACCAGTTTTTAAATCAACTTAACATTTATTTTACAAAACGAGAACTTTTTATTAATAATTGCACACAGCGTATCATAGAAAAGCTATACCTAGATGAGAAAACAGCTGTAGCTACTAAACTAACTTTCTCTCTGCGACTCAAAATTCTCCGCTAGGTTTCGCTAGAGAGCAATAGCAAGGTATTAACAAGAACAGTAGGCAGTAAGGATGATTCAATGCCTGTGACTTACGTATTCTTGGGGTGACGTCACGGCAGTGTACGAGCAGAGATCCATTTCAAATAGATGTTCATCTAGTACGCTGAGAAATTGACATATAAATGACACATTTATATGGAAGGAATAGGACGATTCTGTCAATTCCTCAGCCTGCTAGATGAATACCTATTTGAAATGGACCATATATCTTTAGAGTATATTATGCAGTGGCATTGTTTTTTGAAAAAACACTGAGAACTGAACCACTTTGCAAAGGATAACTTCTTATTGGTCTAAGTACCTGAAATGTTATTGAACTGTGCGGTTAATAATAATTGTTATCTTACGAAGTACCAAAAACCTAATTGTTAATAGAATTAATGCCAAACAAATGATACAATATAAATATCCTGAATTCAAAAGTGAAACTTGACCGCAATTTTAAATTATACTCCTAACTAACTATGCAGCGGTCCCCTCCAAAATGTAGGCACTAATCTGACCAATTAACGCAGGTTTGGTTTTCCAACAGACGAGCCAAATGGCGGCGCCACCAGCGCATGAACCTCCTAAAACAGTCGTCTCCGACGGGGACGCACCAAACAAACGCGCCCTCGTCGACGCTTTTCGGAACCCGACTGACGCCCTCGCCCCATTACAAAAGTTCCGACCCTGGCTCGCCCCTTACATCACCCCTAGGGCCCGGGACTGGGCAGCTGTTGCTGCAAATGGGCGGCGAAAATAGCGCGTTCAAGGCCCTGGTGCCCGGCTCGCTGTTAACGCACGAGAACGCCCGCGGTTTGCGCCGGTACGACTCGGATTCCGACGAAGAGATCAACGTCAACGACGACGACTCCGATTTGGACGATCGGGGGAGAAAGTCCGGTTCGTCTAGTCCGGTGGACGTGGTCGATTCCAGTCCGAAGGAGAGTCAACAGCCCCTGCAACTGACAATGCACGATCGGGAGTGATAGGGTTTTGGGTATAAGTGTTCTGATAGAAGGGTAAGTGAGAACTTTTATTATTCTTGAGGATTAAGTAGAAAATAAAAATTTCGTACGTCCGATGCTACTCCCTCATGAGCAAACTGAGAAGGTGCAGACTGATCAAAGAGCACACTATCTCTTACTCTACGTTTAAGCAGCAATTTTGACTGAGCCGCACTAGAACTGAGATAATTTGTGGTATTTGTCACTATTACAAAGTGGCCGCCGCAAAAGCTTGCGGCGGCTATTTCTAAACTCTAAGGCATTTTCTAAACTAATACAGCTCCAATGCGGCCCAGTCAAAATCGCCAATACTTATACAGGGTGCTTTGAAAGTGAAACAATGATGGGCGTTTGAAGTGCAGTAATTTTGTAGATTTTTCTTGTGTATTACGAATTTTGTGGGTTTTGGTAGATAACGGACTTACGAAAATTTTCCTTAAAATGTTCCTTTTACTTTACTATTTCTGATAAGCCACCTTATTGCCGTCGATAAAAACCATATTGTTGTAAAACAGCCGTACTTTTTGTGATTCTTGTATATTGAAGTGTAGCCTTAAGGCGCCAAATGAGCAAAATGTACAATTATACAATAATAGCAATAAATGAAGTTTTAATAGCCTTGTCTTTAACTGTAAATACAGAGGCAATTTTGCACCTTAAGGCTTTGTACAAATAACACAAAAGAAAAAAAGGGCAACGTTTCATATACGTATAAAGGTAGATGCAGAGGACAGGCACCTATGGTTAGAATAGCATTTATTTCCAATAAATTAAAACGAGATGCAAAAACTCTCTTTAATCTAAAGACTGGTTTTATTTCGATCTCTGAACATTTGGATTGCAGGACGTATCATATGTAGGGGGTGTTCATTTTAAAACGTCATCTAGTTGGCTGTAAAATGTCAAAAGAAAATTAACCCCACTTAAAGTTTTAACTCTGGATTAAGATATATCGTTAATAATTAACAATGTTCATCATTCCTTATCTACTAAAAGTTTCCATATAACTTCAAACTGGATTCCAAAGAGGTTTAATGCCCCTTTTACAAATACAGTTAAAAACGCTACCTGAAGCGCAAATTTGACCTATTGTTTATCAGTTTAAATATTTCGTTTCATCTTCAAACTAAAGTTTAAACCGAACCTGTAACAGTGGGTCTCAGAGTGACTTTTACAAGTTCAAGTAAAACTTCAGATTGAAGATAAAACTCCAGATATAAACTACATTGCATTGTTTATTTGTCAGGTAAACAATGCAATGTACATCAAGTCTGGTGTTTTATCTTCAATCTGAAGTTTTACTTGAACTTGTAAAAGTCGCCCTAAGAGTATTGCACCTTTTGGTTACTGCCAGGTGAGAAATCTTTTCCTAGGAGACTTGTGAATGTGTATTCAAGTCTCCTACAAATAACTTAATTTTAGTTGATGTTGGATTCGCTAACAACAACCCCAAACCAAATCTTAAAACTAAACGAAAATTATTGCTCTTAGAAAATCATTGCGCTGCGGTAACGTATACACGGCTAAGCATATCAACTCATAAATATGGTGAACGTACCCAAACTACGCTACAGTTGTCACTGTCAAACATTTTCAAAGAAGCGTTGCGCCATCTTTTGGTGAAGATGTGTATTGTTCGAGAATAATGGCCGTTCTCTTGTCAAATGTTTCCATTTAGATTTAAGGCAAAAAATAATAATATCCATACAAACAGCCAAACTTACACAACATTTAAAGGAATTTGATACTTGTTTTGCGGGGCAATGTGTACCTAGTAAGTTTTCTTATATTATATTTTATTCATAATTTAATTATAAATTAAATATAAACTAATTTATATTTCTTTTAATATACTCTCGAGCATATGGTTTTCTCTTTTCCCACCATGGTGAGTCAAGAGCGAAAAGGACGGAGATATAATGACAAAAAAAAAACAGTATGGATAGAAGAAGGACTCCATGTTATTGTATCTCATGTCGAAATGTCATCGACAGAGCACTTTATTTGCATGTCACGATTTCGAATCACTGACATAATAGGTCACGTGACGTCACTTTCTGCCAAAATCCAAAGAAGAACCCTTTGATTTTTTAAGGGCCACAATGACCAGGATAAATACGGGGTGTTCATTGTAAAACTTCATCTAGTTGACTGTGAAATGTCAAAAGAAAAGGATGAAGAAACAAAAGTCCATTTATTTTGATTATGTCATCCTTTTCTGTCAAAATTTCATAGCCTGCTAGATGAAGTTTTATAATGAACCCGTATGTACATTTCACATTTTTTTGTTGCAAGTTTTTCCATGGCTGTTTTTTTCTTATCTTTTTTAGATCAACTTTCGGAGAGTTTTTAGTTTTAGTTTTTCTTCTTCGTTCAATTATATTATGCCCTTGAAACCCTTGTTTTCCTTCACAATATTTGGCGTACTCTTAATTTGCCATAAGCCTTTGGTTTGTGATTCTCTTGTTCAATGTTATTGGCCCTAAACATTTCTCACGTGACATAAGGACTTGATTGTGGTTTGATATTTACTTTAAAAATTGTATTGCTCTTTGAACCTTCTTAGGGTAATTTTTTATACACTTGCAATATTATTATTTTCTACTTTTGCCCGTTCGTTCACACTCGTATTCTCGTACCTAAATTCGTTTCTCATTTATCCCGCAACTATTTAATGCAATGTCAGTGACGTATTTTTGAGTAATTCAACTTTTATTGCTTTCTTCTTTTTTTCATTCAAAGGAAACGTTAAAAACATTTTCTTCCTCGACTACGAGTTGACTCTTATTCAACATCGTTAAAAGCGATAAACGCGAAATGTGCATAAAACCTCTGAGGAACCTGCACCCTCTGCATCAACCACGCCCTTTTAGTAATTATTAGGGTCTTATTTATTGATTGTACAGTGTAATATTTATTATTATTATTATGTATAGTATGAAAAGACAAAATTGTGCTATTAACTAGTGTGTAAATACGTGGCATGTTTCTGTTTCTTTCAACGATCAGACACAAATCCTTTTTCCAAACGACTGTAGGTATACTTACGGCTACAAATTAAATTATTTTACGTAAATGTAAATAAATACTGGTACGTATTTACTGTTAAGATCTAAGACATAAATAAAAGTTACACAAAACCTTAATTTGATTTTTTTTTATTGAAAATCCTTGCTGAGTGCGTGTAGATGATGAGCCCCATTATGTAACCCAGGACCAAACAAAATCGTGATCGGGCCACTGAGTCGGTGGCAATCGAATCCTTCTTAGAAGAATTTAAATTAGAACAATTTGCCCGAATCTGGAACCGAAATTATGTTATTTAAGTTAAATTAAACGCGACCTTTTGCGGTTTTCGAGATGAAATTGGTCTCGAAAGTCATGGGTGCTCGGTTCGGAACAGCCACCAGTTTTTTTCCTTAAGATCGATAATGATTGGTTTTTCAAGCCCAAATTACGTAAAATTCGTGTGTGTGTGTTTGTTTCGTGACTGGGAAAGCAACACTTAAACACTCGATGGGAATGCGGAGCTAAAGGGTGCAGCCCCGTAGATGTTTATAAGGTATGAGTGCATAAATTTGACACCTCCGATACGGCCGGTATCGATACGAAACCAATTTCTTTATTTCGAAAAGGACTTTTAGTGCCGAAGATCACCACCACCTTCGCTTATCTTGATCAATAAAATTTATTTTATTCGTGGTTAATGTGCCCACGCTGACAACTCCCGGAGACAATGGCTTCATCAGGTTCGATAAATATCGGCCTTGGGTATTCCACGAGTTTTATGGTTCAATCTGAATCGATTGGGTGACAATTTCGTTAAACGGACTTTAAAAAAACATAACTTTTTTTTCAGATGTAGGTATGTACTAGAGACTTAAAACATTTCAAAGCATATACCTATAAGGTGATTGCGAGAAAAAATTACATTTCGCCCGTGGTACCAAAGTACCAGATACGAATTCAGGTAGCAGCAGATGCGGGTCTTGTTCGATGGCAGTCACCCGCGGTGAACTGCAATTTTCGTTATAAGAAAATGCACATAATTACTTAACTACTAGGTTACACGGTCGCTTCCTACCGATTGCATTACGAGAAAACTTAATTGTTGGGAATAACAACAAAATATATTGGTTTTCTTCGGGGGATCTGATTGCGAGACACGTATATTGGGTACGTAAGTGCACCTGTTCTAAGTTTAGCGCGCGTCGAATGAATGTGATGGGTGCTCACTGCAAATATATCCAAGACCAAGCTAGCAGAAGTCTAATAATTTGGCCATAGGCTCATAGAGCTCTCAAAGTATAAGGCTTAAATCATTAGAGAGGCGATAAATTCACCAGAAACCTTCTTTCCATGGCAATTAAGGCAAGAACAAAGAACCAAATACTGATGGTGCCTGTTTAAAAAAAATAACAGCTATACATTAACTACCTGGTAAGCTTGCCAGGACTTTAATAATTTGGCTCTCAAATATGGACCACCCTTAAAATTAAGTGACAGACTTTAAATGAGTAGGTACAAGGGCATCAACCCATTCGCAAAAGCACTTAAAACATTCGAATATTCTTTAATTTTTTGCCCGATTTGGCAACAGCGCACCACTGTGACAAACATCAAGTCAGTGTGGCCATACTTACTCCGTTCGGAGTATTTCTACTCCTTTTTTATGTTAATTTACTACTCTGCTCCAAATAGTCCTAGTTCCACTCCTCTTTTACTTTTTAATTGTAGGAGTTATTTGGAGTGAGAAATATACATACGGTGTGTTCATTATAAAACTTCTTCTAGTTGACTGTGAAATGTCAAAAGAAAAGGATGGAAAAACAAAATCCATTTATTTTGATTATGTCATCCTTTTAGGATATCATCGATATATAAAATCGGAATTTAGTTAAATATCGAATTTGGTTAAAGTCAAGTTCAAAGTCGAAATTTCGTCAAGTTCCGTGTTTAAAGTCAGAGATTAGTTAAATTGCGACATTGAGTTAGAATTTAGTTAAATTCCGAGTTAAAAATCAAAATTTAATTAAATTCCGTGTAGGTCGAAATTTATGTAAATTTCTTGTGTAACATCGGAAATGGATTAAATTCCATTTTTTTCATGTTTGAAAAATCAGAATTTAGTTAAATTCCAAGTTTAAAATAGGAATTTAGTTAAATTCCAGATATGTTTATAAAATTTCGAGTTTGAAATCATAATCCAGTTAAATTCTGACTTTAGAGTCGGTAGTCACTTAAATTTGCAGTCTAAGAGAGTTTAAAGTCGAAATTGCTTTTTAAGTTCCGGGTTTAAAGTTAGAAATTAGTTAAATTGCGATTTAAATTTATGAAAATTTTGTTAAATTGAATGTATATCGGAAATTAGTTAAATTCCACGTTTGATATCAAATTTCATTTAAATTCGCAGTCTAAAATCGGAATTTAGTTAAATATCGAATTTGGTTAAATTCGGAGTTAAAAATCAAAGTTTAATTAAATTCCGTGTAAGTCGGGTTTTTTTAAATTTCTTGTGTAACATCGGAATTTGACTAAATTCCGTTTTTCCATGTTTGAAAAATCAGAATTTAGTTAAATTGAATGTATATCGGAATTTAGTTAAATTCCGATGTTACACAAGAAATTTAAAAAAACCCGACTTACACGGAGTTTAATTAAACTTTGATTTTTAACTTACTTAAATTCGCCAGTCTAAAATCTGAATTTAGTTATATATTGAATTTGGTTAAACTGCGAGTTTAATATGGAAATTTCGCTAATTTCCGTGTTTAAAGTCAGAAATTAGTTAAATTGCGACTTAGTTGGAATTGAGTTAAATTCCGAGTTAAAATCAAAATTTAATTAAATCCCGTGATAATCGGACTGTACTTAAGTTTCCTCTTTAAAATCGGAGTTTGATTAAATTCCGTTTTTCCATGTTTGAAAAATCAGAATTTAGTTAAACTGAATGTATATCGGAATTTAGTTAAATTTCGATGTTACACAAGAAATTTAAAAAAACCCGACTTACACGGAGTTTAATTAAACTTTGATTTTTAACTTACTTAAATTCGCCAGTCTAAAATCTGAATTTAGTTAAATATTGAATTTGGTTAAACTGCGAGTTTAATATGGAAATTTCGCTAATTTCCGTGTTTAAAGTCAGAAATTAGTTAAATTGCGACTTAGTTGGAATTGAGTTAAATTCCGAGTTAAAATCAAAATTTAATTAAATCCCGTGATAATCGGACTGTATTTAAGTTTCCTCTTTAAAATCGGAGTTTGATTAAATTCCGTTTTTCCATGTTTGAAAAATCAGAATTTAGTTAAATTCGACATTTAAAATCGGGATTATTCTGACATACCTATTTATCAGAATTTAGTAGCATTTCGAGTTTAAAATCAGAATTCAGTTAAACTCCGTCTTTACTTATATTCCGGTATTTACTTAAATTTGCAGTCTAAAATCGTAATTTAGTTAAATTCCGAATTTAATTACAAAACTCCGAGTTTAAATTCGAAGTTCCGTGTTTAAAGTCAGAAATTAGTTAATTTGCGACTTTAAAGTTGGAATTTAGTTGAAAATTTTGTTAAATTCCATGTATATCGGCATTTATTTAAATTCCTTGTATAAAATCGAAATTTGATTACATTCACATTTTCCATGTTTGAAAAATCAGAACTTATTTCAATTCCAAGTTTAAAATCGGGATTTAGTTAAATTCCATGTGTCAGAATTTAGTAAAATTTCGAGTTTGAAATCAGAATTCAGTTAAATTCCGACTTTAGAATCGGTATTTACTTAAATCTGAAATCTGTAATTGGAATTTAGTTAAACTCTGAGTTTAAAGTCGAAATTTCGTTTTTTAAAGTCAGACATTAGTTAAATTGCG
This sequence comes from Taphrorychus bicolor, assembly GCA_951812265.1. Lineage (NCBI taxonomy): Eukaryota > Metazoa > Arthropoda > Insecta > Coleoptera > Curculionidae > Taphrorychus > Taphrorychus bicolor. The sequence continues at coordinate 17,050,309 of OX638302.1, forward strand.
ACTTTAAAATTGGAATTTAATTAAATTCTTAGTTAAAAAATCAAAATTTAATTAATTTGCATGTATGTCGAAAGTTATTTGTAAACTTCGGATTAAACTTCAGTTGAATATTTATCGAAGATCGATTATTTTTACCAAAAAAAATCGATTAATTTAAATCGAATTATGTGATCGAAAATGAATCTTAATCAAGTCGAATTTTACTTTAAGATTTACGATCGATGTTACCTAAAAAACTTGGGTGTGCTTGGAGATTTGAGGGTTAGCTCGAGAAGAGAGAGAAGTACACAATTTCCCTGGCAGCAGGCGATCAGAAAGAGCGAGAGATACTCCTCTCAGTATTAGCATTGGTGCCCTCAAAATTGACAAAAATGTATCAAACTACTCCGCCGTTGCGATCTACTCCACTTTTTGTAAAAAATCTACTAAACTGCATCTGGGCGGCAGTGGCAACACTGGACCAAGTACCAGCCATCTTTGCCCTTGTTTTTATAGGCGACGCTGCCAGTTCTATGCAGAGTAATTTCTCTCAAGCAAAGGCAGTGAATGATAAATAAAGTATAACGGTGTGATCTAAAGAGACTGGATTTTATGCTAACACTGATAGTAATAGAAAAAAAGGGGACTCACTATTGAAATCCAAGATATCCGGCTATTACCCGTCTATTCTCAGTGCTGAATCTGATGGTATTTGGATCATTCTTGTTGTTGCAGAGTAACCTTCCTAAATAGCGTTTATCACTTAGATTGGATATGTAGAAAGGAAAGTACGTCGTTAATGGCACACACAAAACTCTTTTTAAACCCGATTTTTACATTTTTTATAAAAATGAATGAAAATTACCGGCACCCCGCCGGTTGACAGTAACAGGGTATGCGAGAAAATGACATATTGACATAACTGCAAAACTTTTGCTACGTACTGATAGCATGCCGCAGTTTAATCTCAAGATTGCAACAATTGTCATAACGAGTTACATTTCAGTTTTGTTGTTACTTTGTAATATGTGAATACCATTAAACCGTGTTAAATATTGTATTACCGACAGATTATTTAATTTTCTTAACTGCAAACTTGTGGAAAAACCTGTTAAGTGAAAATAGTAAAGAATGGCAATATAATACACGTGAAAGTTTCCTAAAAAATGTAGAGATAAGACACCAATCCAGCTCTTACCATCTGATACCAGAAAAATGTTGGAAAAGCTGCTGCTCTATTGATACAGCGAGTAAACAATTTTCTTTAGTAATTAACAGCTATATATCATTCAACTTTTCTACTGACAGTCTGTGCCATACTTGAACTTTGAATACCAAAGAACTGCCTCATTGTCCCAGTTAGATATACCCTAAAGACGTGTTAATGATATTAATTCAAGACTTTCGGAACTCTTAAAAAATCCAAGAACTCATTTAGACATCTTTATCATAATGTTTTTAAAAATTTAAACACCCTGTATAAATGCATATGTGATATTACTGATCATTAGCCCATGTAGGGTACGAGTATTGCGCACTTACTAAATCATACTCGTGAATTTAGCGATTTTTGTAGCGGAGATGAAGGGATGATGAAATGGTATTTGCCTAAAGCAGATGTCTATAAAAACTGTACAATTAAATAGGGGTGTTCAATAGAAACAGTTATCAGATTGCCTGTGAATTGTTAAATGGAAAGGTGTCTAGTTTTATTGTTCCATCCTTTTCTGTTAAAAATTTCTAGCCAAGCAGATGACCTTAAACAATTATAAAATTATTTTGCAATTTACAACTGTCTTATTACAAAAATAAATCTATACCCATATCTACCTATACCCGTCTGAACTCGTTTTGTCTAAACCCTCATATTTCGACCAATTCAAAGCAGAAATTGTTCTTAATTTGAAAGCATATTACATTGTAAGTTTTCAATTGTACATGTCATTAGATAAGTAAAAGAAATGAAAAAAAATTGATTGCTTTGTTGACTCCAAGTCGAACATATTCTCCGAAAACGCCTTTTTTACGTCAAACGATTTTGTGATGCTCGCGCCACCTACCGGGTCCGCGTGGAACCTTTAATGCTCTGTTCTGTTTTTTATCAAGTTTTACTTACACATGTTTGCGTAAAATTAAGAAAAAATTCAGATATGATGCGAAATTGTTGTTGAAATCGTTTACTAGATCCACTGCTTTGAAAATTACTGATAAACCTTAGGTAAGTAATTCAAATTTTTCCGTTTTTAGTGTGTTTTTTGTATACACCAATGTTTGTTAATACATGTCATATATGATTTATCAAAGTCGAAGAACTGTAAATTTTGCTATACATTTATTACTTCAAAGTTCATCATAAAGCAAAGCAAAACTGTATGTTGTATGCAAAAAATCACATCTGTTCTTGCTGCTTTTTGAGAGTAGAGGAAGGTGCCTGTAATGAGAGTGTGGCTCTAAGGTAGTTTTGTTATTTATGGCATTTTCAGGTTGCGATATTTAATTTGGAAATTCTCGAAAAATGTTTAGTTGTCCATAATGTATCTTGGACAAGAGTGTTTACATCTTGGTTCGAAGGTAAGACTTGCAGATCATCGTTTCTCTGTAAAAAATCATTTTGAAACCTTAGCACATAAGAGCCAATGTTAATTTTGAAAAAAGAAGGAGAACAAATTGTTGGTCACACTCTCATTACATTTACTCCAGAGTAGAGTAGATGGTGGCGCCCTCATCGATAGTTGGGTTAAGTATCAGAGCAAGGCCAGTTACGTTAGAGGCTACAACCTATTGGGCGCTCCAAGGCGTCTCACGGTTTCACGCTTTGACATATTCAGTCTCTAAAGAACGACGTTATTAAGATGATTCAAGAAGTACATCTTATTCTATGGGTCTCAACTATTTAAATTATTAAATTTAATTATATTTTATATACAAGGTGTGTCACGTAATAACGTAGTCAGTAATGAGTGTTTGACTATTATTTGATTAAAAACAAAGTTGTCTCAATATGGAGTTTATCAAACTTTAATACGAAAAAAAAAGTTTATTAGGATTCTAAAATTGCTGTTGATCCCTTTTCTTGACTGACTTAATGCTGAGTTTACCAAATAAAAATTATGAAAAGCTTTTTATCGATGGTTGTATGTACCTGCCTGCTACAGCTTGGAATACATTCAGCCCTTCAACCTGTGCCAGCTTTCATAATTATATCTGATACATTCTTCGACAATCAACCGGTACTAAAGAATCAATTAATCATAACTGAACCCAGTAGATGCCACGTGCTGAATATTCAAATGAAAAGCTGTTTGTTTTTTTTTTCAAACAAGACCGATTTTCTATGTAGAAGGAAGTCGCCGTCCCCGTTGTTTAAAAACAACTTAGACAATTTAGAGCAGGTGACTCTGTTTTTTGGCTTTGCCTCATATCTGCTAATGCATAGATCTAAAGGGTTTATTTTTTTCTAGACCCTCCATGAAGTGCACGGCCTCTATAACGTTAACCACTCGATATTATTTTTTCGGAGTCCTTGGCCTTTTAAAATTCATTCCAAAGCCTTCCAACCGAGATATTAAATTACAACTTAGAGAGTTATAAGCCAAAGCCAGAGGCAGCCCATAAAGCATCTCATAAACAGCTTCTGCACGGAAATACAATAGAGAAACTTGCTCGGCCCGAGATTTACGCCCGTGTATCCGGGCAAAAACTCTTGTTTACGACTCTACATGTGTTCCGTCCTAAATTATACGCCCAAAGGAATAACTTAATCGCACTAAGAATACCCACTACCTTCTACCATACCCGAGGAATTTGTGGTCTCGGTACCAATATCAGTATCCTCGCATCGACCGGTACTATTTATCGAAACTAATAAGACAAGGTGGATCGAAATTAAGCACCGACACTAAGCAGCTGTGAAACGACGGGTACCACCCTCCTCAAATGGGTGACTTGCCAAAACGACGGACTAGCTGCCCATTGGTAATAACCTTTTAAATCGGGCCGGATGACTGGGCAGATCTGGGGCTCGGGGATCGTGGGCGATGAAAATTTTCTATTTATTGGTCGCTACCGATGATCTGCTGATAAGATATTGCCGGAAAAAATTGTAAGAGAATGTATAATGGTGAATGGTGGTTTTTTATTGCCATGGCTTTTGTACTGAAATTAAGTTCATGAAAATTCCAAATAATGATGCACTTAATTCTGGACTGTCAATTTTTTATTTGGTAAGAAGGGCGAGTGTATTTACTACTACTTCAGTAGAGACCACCACTTAGTATGAACCCAAACTTAACTAAAACAGTAATTGAGCTTTCCTTCCAGAGGTTGCCTCGATACCACTTTTATATTGCCGCATACCACAGCCTCAACTGTGCATCAATTGATTACAATATGTATTTTAATAAATATAATACAAATGACCATCATTCATTGGGATACGTATAATGACCGGTCTGGTACAATTTCAATAGGTACCTACTCACCGAACCCCATACATCGATTAAAATTAAAAAATGGCTGTCAAAACGTCTGTTAACATTTTTGCTGTCCACAATAATACTCTTTGTGGTGCATATTTATGACTACTCATCAACTTTTATAAAATGAGTGTTACCACCTACCATAAGGGATTACTTCGATCGATATCACCTTTTTGCCTTTCTATGTATAAACCCAGATCACAATGAGTATTTTGAGCCCTTGGCATACCTAATTGTTAATTCTCGATTAAAGCCAAGACAGGGTAGGTGAAGTTTGAGTTAGAAGTATCGAAAAAGAGACCGCTTACTTGGTGGCGTTCTTTATTGATGCTTTTGGTACCACACAATTAAGAAGCTTAAAATTAAAATAAAACGATTGGATCCCATTGTGATTATCTGGTCTTGATTTAGCATAACACGCGGGTTTATTCCCAGCGCAATTTGTAACTATCCGGTTTGATTAAACGTTGTCCCAAAGATGAAGTTTGAATTTCTTTACCAGAAAAGAGTTGTTGTTGCAATTGCAGCGAAGAAAAGTTTCCTACATGAATAACTACTCAAGAAAATGAAATAACTACTTTTGGTTTAAAACTTTTTCCCCATACTTTGTACAGGGTTAGTTATAAAAAGACAATTTTACAATACCTTGTCAATTATCATTAGGCTACAGCTAAAATATGCATGAGAAAATGAAGTAACGCATACTCTAATGAATTGATTGCTCAAGGGCTTAATACGAGCTTACTCCTTGTTTGACGCGTCCGAGTGTGCCTGCAGGCCCTTTTGGAAATAAACACGTGCCAGTTCGTAACTACTGACTACCCCGCCCAGTGGGCAATTTTGATCATTTAAATTTGCCCTCAAAAGTGCCTTAATCGTTCAAAAGTCTAGAAGGCTATACAGAAAAGGATGACATATGGACTTTTCTTTCTTCATCCTTTTGACATTTCATCACCACCTAGATGGCGGTTTTAAATGAACACCCCCAGCTTGATGTAAAAAGAACAGAGGTTGATTATCGAAACCACAGGAATGCTAACAGGATGACTACTGTGAAACCCCAAATTTAACGCCCTCGATTGTGAATGATCGCAGCCAATCGGATTCCTTGCCTTCGCCTCTAGTCCATCAATCTTCGGATTCATAGTGGTAGCGCGGTTTAAGAAACTTATCCAGCAAATTATAAGGCGAAATTGGGGCTCTAGGGGACGGGACGCGGCCCCAAATAAATCGTCTCAAAGACAACGTGGGCTAAAAAATTAATTACAAGAGTCACTTGCGTAGCCCCGAGCTCGGACACCGGGATGAGCATCGAGGCAAGTGCAACTTTTAATTACCCAAATTACTTTTTGCCTTGTTCCTTTTGCTTTTCGCGGCCAAGGCAGATTAGCAATCTTTCTGTGACTTCTGTGTAGGATGGCTCTTAATTTATCGCTCCCGCCACCACTCCTACAAGAGGCTCCAACTCAAACCAAATTCTTCTCTCGCGCTTTTGACCGGAAACATCACTCAAACGATTAGGGTCTTGACTCGGGTTTAGCTATCGACAATAGTGTAAAGCTCGTTACCGATTGAATGGAAATCGCCATTATGTCGATAATTAGGTGTAATTTAGCCCAGAAAGTGACAGCGAAGATCCCGCTGCGAACGGTAATCAAAACGCGTATAATGGGACGCTTCTGACTTGCAAAAACCGGGCCAGTGCTGTTCGTTTCGGACACGCAAAGAGGTATTAATACTCTTGTCTATATATTTTAATGGGAGCTTTCAAATCTTGATCAGTTCAAGCTCATCTCGATTCGTTCAAATTCACCCAAACCCGTCTCGATTCGCCATTCAAAGTTGCGATTTTCAGATCTCCTTTTTTTTCATGATCGATCCCTCTTTAATTAGAAATACATAAAAACATGAACAAATTCATATCGATTCTGGGTTACATTTACAGCTGTCAACTGTGATAGACAAACGAGAATACTGAAATGAATCTAGAATGAAATCTAGAATAGAATGTTTTTCTCTTTAAAGTCCTTTTAACCTGACCAATGGTTGACAAATATCACAAATAAAAATTAAATTAAATTGGCATTTGACACTAATGGCAGTCTAACGATCAAAAATCAATATTTGAAATTGAATTTAGTGCATATTCAATTTAAAACCATCCCTTTCGTTTTTTTGCCGTTTTTGATCGAAATGAAGCGATTTCAATCTTCTGTGAACGTAACTGTTGAATTTTTATTATGTTCTCGCACTTTCTGCTTCTATTTTATATTAGTTAATCAAGCACGTTTAAACATTAAACTGTTCTGTTCTATTTCCCTTTTCATATCTAACTTATATATTCGAGTCTTATTCACTGTCTGTCTACTTCTCTTACCGACTACATTGACAGCTATGCTTGACATTTCCAGTAACACTTTTAAAACTGACAACTTCCACTGACTGTTACCTTCCTAGGATCCCTGTAATCATTAACCAAAAACATTCACAGAGGACACCACTCAACCACAAAATTACTTTTTAATTTTATTTTAAATTTTTAACACCCTCTCATAATTTTGTGGTTTAAATAGTCAGATGATTTGAACATTTGAACTTATTATCTATAATTTACATAGTATAAAAAAAACTTACAAAACAAACTTGTTATCAAAGACACATAAACTGTTTCTTGAAAAAATCAAAATTTTACAGAACCAAGAGATTTGGTATATACAGGGTGCCCCAACTCTATTTAGACACTAAATATCTCCGCCCCTGTACATTTCAGAGAAAAAAGTTTCAGATAATAAGTCCATGGTTTGGAAAGGTGCTTTCAATGACGATTTACTAATATGTACAGGTTGAAGCAAAAACGTACTTTTTGACCTAAACTTAATTTTTTTCAATGGAACACCCTGTATTTTATTGGAGATTTGGATGCCTCGTTGAATTTTTCTAATTTCAATACTTTTCGAGAAAATCACAAAAACATAATAATTCTAAGTACAGTTGTTAAAAACTAAACTTATAAGAGATGCTCAAACTGGCGTCCATTTTCGGTATGGCAAAATTCATATGCATGCATGTCTAATAGTTTGTGGGAATATTTCCCTGCAGGCACGAATAATTTTGTTTTTCAACTCCTCCAAATTTCTTGACTGAACAGAATAAACCTCATTCTTCAAATAACCCCATAAGAAATAGTCTAATGGTGTCAAGTAAGGTGACCTTGCGGGCCACCTGATGCCTTGATTAGCTATCCACTTATGTCCAAACTTTAGGGTGTTGTGCGGCGACGCACCATCTGGTTGCCACCACATATTTAAACGTTCGTTTATGGTTACATCTTCCAGCAGTACAGGCAACACTATAGTCAGAAACATGAAATATCTCTAGCCGTTCGCATGATTAACTGAAAGTTTTTGACAGAAAACTTTCAGAATGACGTTGCTGTGGTTGTTGATAAATGAGGCGAGATTATAAAAATTACCCGTAATATTGAACATGCAATGATGTTCTTGTGATTTTCTCGAACGAAAAGTATTGAAATTAGAAAAAAAGTGTTATACATTGTTGATTGAATATTTAACGAGGCATCCAAATCTCCAATAAAATACAGGGTGTTCCATTGAAAAAAAAATAAGTTTACGTCAAAAAGGACGTTTTTGCTTCACCCTGTACATATTAGTAAAATGACATTAAAAGCACTTTTCCAAACCATGAACTTTTTATCTGAAACCTTTTTCTCTAAAATGTACAAGGGCCGAGATATTTAGTGTCTAAATAGAGTTGGGACACCCTGTATATCTGCTAGTTGTTTATCAGTAACCACCAGTAAACCACACCTTCTTGTACCTTTTCACTTATAAAGTGGTACCTTACATCTATGTGTTTACTTCTACGATTAAACTGGCCATTTTTAAATAATGCTAAGGCACTTTGGTTATCTACATTTAATTCAATTTTAATGTCAGCTTCAAGAAGTTCATCAATTAGAGCTTTAAGATATATCAATTCTTTTACACAATCAGCAGCGGATATATATTCTGCTTCTGTCGAGGACAGACACTATTGGCTGTTTTCTTGAAACCCACGATATTGGTCCACCACAAAAGAAAATTATGTAGCCTGTAGTACTTTTTCGAGTGTCTTTATCTCCGGCAAAATCTGCATCACTATAAGTAATAGGCTTGTCACAGTCTTCTGAATTAAAGCTTATTCCTTCAGTTTTAGCTAAAACCAAATCCCTAAAAATACGTTTAACACAAACAACGTCTTGATTTGTTCAGTTTTCCATTTTTCGAGTGCCATTTATAGCAAATGAAATATCTGGCCTAGTTTTATTAGTCAAATACAGCAAATTTCCTATAGCTTCCCTATAAGGATAATTCACAGAAAATTTTTCACTTAAACAACCACTTGCATCAGTACTCATAGGAGTATTGACAGGTTTTCAATTTTGAATTTTTAATTTTTCTAAAATTGCATTAAATAAGCATTTTGCTTTAAATCAATAGAGTTAGGTTTTTTTATTATTTCTATGCCAAGAAATGTTTTAGGATTTTTGCAAACAGTTGCATCAAATTCCCATCATTTTCACATTTGTTAAAAAATCCATTAGTTAGATTTAATTATGATTTTCATAATTATGAATTAATAATGATTTGGATCGATTTCTAAAAATACATTTATCACATATACTGTTTTAGAAAATTAGTTAATCTTTCATTCCACTTTAGAGGAACCTGTTTCAAGCCGTAGAGTGACTTGTTTAATTTGCAGATTTTGTTTGTATTAGTGGACACCTCCATGAAAATGTCCTCTGTAATCTCATCATATAGAAAAGCAGTTTTTACGTCAAATTTACTGATTTGCAAATTTTTCGAGAAAGCTAAAGAAAACAATATTCTAAGTTGCGTCATGCTAACAACTGGGCTAAATGTCTCATTGTAGTCAATACCATTGCGTTGTTCACAACCTCGAACTAGTAATCTAGCTTTAAACTTTCCACAATCTTTAACCCTAAATACCCACTAATTTGATATGTCCTGCTTACCTTCCACACTGTCTCTGTCAACTAAAGTCCATGTTCCATTTTTCATTAGAGAATTTTTTCTTCTTCAATGGCATCTATCAATTTTTCTTTACCTGCTCCTGATGCGACTTCTTGGTATGTTAAAAATGCCTCTTAATTTTCAATGTCGTGATCAAGTACATAATACTTCACATTTTCAGGTAACTTCACTTTTCTTCCACTTCTTGTTTAAAACTTTTTCTCTTCCATGCTCTCCTCGGTTTCCAAATTTGTATCTTCAGTCTCTACAATATCTTTGCCATCATCAATTATGCGAATATTTATTGCATTACTTCTATTTTTTATATCTTCATTGTTTGAAAATACTCGTCTCTTGCAATAACTATTCAAATAAATAAATAAATATCGGCTTTATTATTTTGAAGATGCATGTGTACAATACACACACACACCTGAGTCAGAACTGGCGCAGTTTAGCCTTAGGCCACTCTTCTACTTAACCAGATTCTGCCTTTAGTAGATTACAGCAAACTATATAATATAACAGCAATAAATAATTAATTATTTAACAATTTTTTTTTATACTCCACCACTTCTTTTTTTTACACTCCAACTTAAGGTACTTCACACTGCAGCAAGAATTTATGGGCAAGTGAATTATGTTGGTTCACAAAAATATATGAAAATCATTTTTGGAACAAGGCACTTCTGTTCCGGGATAGAACGGACTGTATGTCTTAAGTTTAAGCTATGGACACCAACTCTGAATTCTTTTTCGCATCTAACTTTTAGTTGCCACGTCCAAAAAAGGGTAGTTTCACACAGTTTCTTCCTCATCTTAAAGTTCAATATATACCTATTGGAGTTCAACACCTTCATTCTAGCATAACTTTTCTGAAGCAGAACCTGCACATGCCGGCGGAAGTTCAGTTTTATGTCCATATACAACCCCAAATTTTTTACATAAGCAGAGAAACACAACATGATATCTCCCATACCTATCTTCAATCGATTCAACAGTTCACCTCGGCGCCCCTCAGAACTAAAAAGAAGCACTTGTGTTTTATCAGAGTTAATCTTCAAATTATGATTTTTTGAGTACTCCATAATTTTGCTCAAATCATCACACAAGAGTGCGGCAGCTCTCTCTGGCTCTGACGGATCAAACTCAGCATAAGCCTGTATGTGAGAAAATCTTACTATATTAAAGATGTCAGATGTATAATCCAGAAATAGCAGAGGGCCTAAAATGGATCCCTGTGGCACCCCGGACACAACAGGTCTACACTGTGACACGATGCCGCCCCCAATATGCACAAACTGCGCTCTGCCAGTCAAATAAGACTTAATAAACCTCACAAAGACCTCATCAAATGCAAGGAATGTCACTTTAGCACACATTGTCCGTAATGTTCAAGACACTGCAGAAATATGTATTTATCTCGTCTGCGTCCACAAAGGGCAGACAGGTCCCCCTCGACCCCGAGGAATAAATATTAAGGTTCCTCAAGCCCCTCCACAGCCCCCGGCTGTTATTTTGATTAGTCAAATATGAAAGATACGTGGCCTTTTCACGGCGTATAGCACTGCTAGTGTAGTTTCTAAGATTTTTGTAACGTTCCCTATTTTCTGCAGTGTTGTCAGCCCTAGCCCTAATTGTCGCATTTTCTCGCTGCCTTATTAGACCCTTGACAGCCAGAGTAAGCCAAGGGACATGAGGAAAGTGGAACATGCACTGCAAACATCCTTTCAATGCACCCAGTTAAAAAAGAAACCTTATTATTTATATTATCCAAATAAAAGATGTCATCTAAATGCATATCTGCTAACTCCGTCAAAAATCCTCCTCATCAAAGTTCATGAAATCCCTAAATGTAATATACCTTAGAAATTTAGAGCGCATAGGTAGATTTACATCACAATAAGTTAACATGTGGTCACTAATATCACTTGCATCCATAATACCACTCTTAAGCACTATGTGTCCTTAGCTGATACAAAAATAGGATCCAACAAAGTAGCAGAATGCTCGGTGGGCCTTGGCGGCTCATCTATGACTTGGAGAAAGTCATAGCCTTCGAATAATTGACTTACTGGATTCCTAATATTCATCATATTTATATTTACATCCCCAAGGGCAATAATATAATTGTCCACAGGCAAAATTTCAGGTAGCAAAGAATCCATTAGATTTACCACCTCTGCCACATTATTACCTGTACGGTACATAACTCCAACTGCCACCGACAATCCATTATGCAGTTTAATCCTAATCCAGAGATTTTAAAAGCCCTGAATATCTACATCTGTGCGTTTGAGACCAAAGCACTTAATGTGAAGGTTAGCAAATCCAGTACATAGAGGTGCTTGATGCATCGAGATTTAAAGTCTAAACTTAAACTATCCATACTAGTTCCGGTGGCCTCTCTAGACCGCCTATATAGAGTGCGTGTAGCGATTTTTACATTCTCAGTGAGAACACAAACGAGGGACATGAAACGAAAAAGCTACAAAATATCTTAGAGATTGTAATTGTTTGTGTGTACATTCTCAAATTGTATGCACTCGCATTCCAGGTCTGACCTTACATAAAAGCCCGCACTTTTTATATTCATGCCTGTGCTTAAGTTAATTAATTTTTTAATGTATGCCATATTTAAAACAGTTTGTTGTGAAGAACTTACCAATAAACTGTTTTCTTCCTTTGTTGTAAGCTTTACTGTATATAAGCCACTACTGCCTTTATGTCCTAACACTGATTCATTATTTTTACGAACAATCACTTTGTCTTTTGTAAAAAGCACTTCCCCATTTAGTTTAGTAATTTTGTTTACTGAAATTAAATTTTTATTAAGTTCTGGCACTAGCAATACATTATTTAAAATGCATTTATCTGGTTCGACAATTCCTTTTCCGACAGATGACATAAATAAGTCTTTCTTTGCAACAGATATATTACTTTCTTTTGGCTGTTTGCGTAAAGTTAGCCATAAACATCCAGACATAAACTTTTTAAATTCTCGTAGAATAACCCATGGCCTAGTAAAGTTATAGGCTGCAGTTCACACAATGATGAAAGTAATTTTTATAAATATCAGTCATTAGTTTCGGTGTTAAATTGGTAATGTTTAAGTTATCGATTAGGGTAGTTGAGAGTTGTTAACCTACCGATCTATAGAATGTTTCACTATTTGAAGGGATGAAAAAAAAGACTGTCTATAAGGCCCTATATCTATCTTAACTAAGAGTGCCAAGACATTTTCTAAAATTATACATATACAGATCGAGTAGGAAAAGTTCAAGAGATGTTCTCATATATAACTCATAGAATGCTTCACCGTCTGAGGGTTTGAAAATAATTAAAAACAATAAATAAGATGTAAGCGTTATCGCACTTCAGGACCTCCTGGATACTTTTAGTTCCGCGTTCTAAAACGAAACATCTATACTTCCATTAGGGGAGGATTGAGGGATGTTTAAATACCCACACCATAGAACGCTTCACTGTCTGAGGGATTGAAAAAAATTAAAAACTATAAATAAGGAGCTAGTGTTATCGCACTTCAGGTTAGTCCTGGACACTTTTTGTCCGCGTTCCACAACTAAACATCTATAGTTCCATTTGCGGAGGATTTAGGGATGTTTTAGTACACACCCCATAGAATGCTGCACCGTCTGATGGGTGGAAAAAATTTAAAAACTATAAATAAGATGCTAGTGTTATCGCATTTCAGGGCGTCCTGGGCAATTTTAGTGTCCGCGTTCCAAAATCTGACTTGACAATTCAACAAATTTAAAATTGATAATTTTAACTTTGCGGAATATAAAATTATTGATGTTTCCATCGAAAAGGATTTGTGAAGATAAACTAGATGAAAGTAGATTGAATTCATGCAGTTAAGGACATGTAAACAAATATACAAACTAAAATTTGAAAACGGTGAAGCATTCTATGGGTTGTATACTAAAACATTCCTTAATCCTTTGTTAATGTAACTGTAGATGTTTAGTTTTGGAACGCGGACTCTAAAGGTGTCCAGGACGCCCTGAATTGCGATAACACTAGAATCTTATTTATAGTTTTTTATTTTTTTCAACCCCTCAGACGGTGAAGCATTCTATGGGGTTTATACTAAAACATCCCTTAATCCTCCCTAAATGGAACCGTAGATGTTTAGTTTTGGAACGCGGACACTAAAAGTGTCCAGGACGTCCTGAATTGCGCTAACACTAGAATCTTATTAATAGTTTTTAATTTTTTTCAACCCCTCAGACGGTGAAGCATTCTGTGGTATGTATACAAAAACATCCCTTGATTCTCCCCAAATGGAACTGTAGATGTGTAATTTTGGAACGCGGACACTGAAAGTAAGGACATGTAAACAAATATACAAACTAAAATTTGAAAACGGTGAAGCATTCTATGGGGTGTATACTAAAACATTCCTTAATCCTTTGTAAATGTAACTGTAGATGTTTAGTTTTGGAACGCGGACTGTAAAGGTGTCCAGGACGCCCTGAATTGCGATAACACTTGCATCTTATTTATAGTATTTAATTTTTTTCAACCCCTCAAACGGTAAAACATCTCTTAATATTCATTCCCCTAATGGAAGTGAAGATGTTTAGTTTTAGAATGCGGACACTAAAGATGTCCAGGACGCCCTGAAATGCTCTAACACTAGCATCTTATTTATAGCTTTCAATTTTTTTCAATCCCTCAGACGGTGACGCATTCTATCAAGTGTGTACTAAAACATCCTTTAATTCTCCCCAGATGGAACTGTAGAAGTTTAGTTTTGGAACGCGGACAATAAAAGTGTCCAGGACGCCCTGAAGTGCAATAACACTACCATCTTATTTATAGTTTTTAATTTTTCTCAACCCCTCAGACGGTGAAGCATTCTATGGGGTGTATACTAGAACATTCCCCAATCCTCCCCAAATAAAACTATAGATGTTTAGTTTTGTAACGCGGACACTAAAAGTGTCCAGGACGCCCTGAATTGCAATAACACTATTATCTTATTTATTTATTGTTCTTAATTTTTTTCAACCCCTCAGACGATGAAGCATTCTATGGTGTGTGTACTAAAACATCCCTTAATCATCCCTAAATGGAACTAAAGATGTCTAGTTTTGGAACGCGGACACTAAAAGTGTCCAGGACGCCCTGAATTGCGATAACACTAGAATCTTATTTATAGTTTTTAATTTTTTTCAACCCCTCAGACGGTGAAGCATTCTATGGTGTGTGTACTAAAACATCCCTCAATCATCCCTAAATGAAACTAAATATGTCTAGTTTTGGAACGCGGACACTAAAAGTGTCCAGGACGCCCTGAATTGCGATAACACTAGAATCTTATTTATAGTTTTTAATTTTTTTCAACCTCTCAGACGGTGAAGCATTCTATGGGGTGTATACTAAAATATCCCTTAATACTTCCGAAATGGAACTGTAGATGTCTAGATTTGGAACGCGGACACTAAAACTGTCCAGGACGCCCTGAAGTGCAATAACACTATCATCTTATTTATAGTATTTAATTTTTTTCAACCCCTCAGACGGTGAAGCATTCTTTGGTGTGTGTACTAAAACATCCCTCAATCATCCCTAAATGAAACGGAAGATGTTTAGTTTTGGAACGCGGACACTAAAGGTATCCAGGACGTCATGAATTGCGATAACACTAGAATCTTATTTATAGTTTTTAATTTTTTTCAACCCCTCAGACGGTAAATCATTCTATGGGGTGTATACTAAAATATTCCTTAGTACTCCCCAAATGGAACTGTAGATGTCTAGTTTTGGAACGCGGACACTAAAAGTGTCCAGGACGCCCTGAAATGATATAACACTAGCATCTTATTTGTAGTTTTTAATTTTTTTCAACACCTCAGACGGTGAAGCATTCTTTGGTGTGTGTACTAGAACATCCCTCAATCATCCCTAAATGGAACTACTGATGTTTAGTTTTGGAACGCGGACACTGAAAGTGTCCTGAGCGCCCTTAAGTGCGATAAAACTTGCATCTTATTTATAGTATTTAATTTTTTTCAACACCTCAGACGGTGAAGCATTCTATGAGTTATATATGAACATCCCTTGAACTTTTCCTGCTCGATCTGTATATGTACAAGTTTGGAGTTCCAAAAATAAAAGTGTTTTGGCACTCTTAGTTAAGGTAGACCTATAGGGCCTTATAGACAATCTTTATTTTTTTTCATTCCTTCAAATAGTAAAACATTCCATAGATCGGTAGGTTAACAACTCTCAACTACCCTAATCGAGAACTTAAACATTACCAATTTAACACCGAAACTAATGACTGATATTTATAAAAATTACTTTCATCATAGTCTGAACTACTGCCTATAACTTTACTAGGTGATTCTACGAGAATTTAAAAAGTTTATGATTGGATGTTTATGGCTAACTTCACGCAAACCTTTTGGCTTTAAATTTGTGAGTAGATTTATGTTGCTTACCATGTGAGAAAAAGCTCCTGAATCAAACACAAAAACCTCACATGCTTCAGAAGACCAACTGTTGTACTCTTCATTAATTTGATCATTATTGTCAACTAAGAAAGCTACTCTTCCATGAGTGTTTCTTTCTCTTTGTATATTTCTTCTTTCTTGTTTATTTCTAAAGAAACAATTCTGTTCACTGTTGTTGGTGTTTTTGCAAATACTACACTGACGTGCACCATGACAATTTTTAGCTTTATGCCCTAGTTTTCCACATTTAAAACAGATAAAATTGTTATCTCGATTCTTATTGAAACTATGCTTTTTATCAAAACTATGTCTTTCTTTGGTTGCCTCAAAAGCCACGGAGCCATCTTTTTCATTTTGTTTTTTAAACCTCTCCTCTTCAGCTACCAGACGGTTTGTTAGATTTTCCAAGGTCTTCTCGGATAGTGGAGTAGACTCCTATATAGTGGCAAGATGTCTGCAGTTCTCAGGCAAAGTTGCTAATATCTTGGACACCAGCATGCTATCTGAGTTGTCTTGCTTAAGTGCTCTTAGTCTATAAGCCAAGTTCTCAATTTGACTGATGTGCATAGAGATGTCTGAACCTTGCATATGAGAAATTGAAAAACTGCTGTAATAGTAAGTATTTTTCATCTTCGGTTTGTTTTTCAAAAATAGTTTGAAGTTTATCATACATTTCCTTGGTAGTTCTACAGTTTAAAATATGCATCATCTGCTTCTTGTCTACAGAAGTCATTATCAGCTTCTGGGCACGTGCATCTTTTCTTAGGAAATCCGCTTTTTCCTCGGCTTTTTCCTTACCATCTCTGAGACTTTCTAAAACTTTTTCACTATTTACTGTCTCCCACAATCCATGGGCCTTAAACTAAATTGTAATCTGAAACTTCCATACCCGGTATGTTTCGCTATTCAGTATGCTGCATTCGCTATATGACTTTTTCATTCTGCGAAATTTCCTCAGAATTTTCCGCCATCTTATGTCTGCAAAGAGCACACACTCACATACACCACACCACTACTGGACTGCCTGGGTGCCAGGGCCCATAACCTGTTGAATTTTTATTGCTCTCGACTTTCTGCTTTTATTTTATATTAGTTAATCAAACAGGTTTAAACATTAAACTGTTCTGTTTTATTTTCCTTTTCTTATCCAACAACTTAAACATTCGAGTCTTATTCACTGTCTACTACTTACCGACTACATTGACCACTACGCTTGACATTTTCAGTGAAACTTTTAAAACTGACAACTGACAATGACTGTTTCCTTCCTAGGATCCCTGTAACTATTAACTAAAAACATTCACAGAGGGCACCACTCAATCATAAAATTACATTTTATTTTTATTTTGAAATTCTTAACAAAAAGTAAATAAAAGTGTGCAGTTGATTGACGATAAATTATTGGAACCCGTATCCCGTAACAATATCGACATCCGAAGGGGCCTATCTCCAAAACTATTGGACTTACTGGATTTTCTTTGTGGGAGATGAAAGAGGACGTCAAAAAGAACAAGAAACTGTTAGATTTAAAGTTAAGCTCGCTCTAAATTTATAATCAAAAGTAGAAATTAAAAAAAAAAGAGAAAATACCACCTTTTGGTCAATTTCGGAAAAACAATTGATTTTTTTTGCTGTTTTTAAACGAAGTGAGGCGATTTCGTTCCCCTCTGAAAGTAACAAACAATAAGGGTGAAATTAGTTCCCTAAGCAAAGTTTTTTACTAAATGCCTCCAAAGCACGCTCTAAAAGTGCCTAAAAATCGACCTCCGAAGGGGCTATCACCCAAACTATTGAACTCTTTGGTAGAAGGTGGAAGAGAAAATCAAAAAGAACAAGAAACCGTTGACTTCTGACCGGCCAACTTGGCCTGACTTCGACTCCAATCGTTCTAAAGTTACAGGCGATCAGAGTGGGAAAATAAGAAAAAAGGGGGAAACACCCCTTTGGTAAATTTCCAAAAATGTTTGCTGTTTTTGATCGGAGTGAGGCATTTTCAGTCTCCCCCAGTTTAAAACATAATAAGTGAAAGTGAAGAGTGAAATTAATCCCATAAATGCACTTTTCTTCGTAATTTTTACAAAACACATTGTAAAAGTGACGAAAAATCGACATCCAAAGGGGTCTATTTCCCAAACTGATGTTGAGACTTCCTTTAGTGGAAAGTGGAAATTGAGAAAAAAGGGTTTGAACTTATAAACATGTAATTTGTTTGAACTTATAACTGTAGCAAACATAATAAAAGTGAAATTAGTCCCATAAGTAGACTTCTAGCACGTTCTAAAAGTTCCTAAGTTTTAACCTCGATTAAATCAAATCGATTTGAATCTTCAATGAAAACCTAAAAAAACATTTTAATCAAACTCAACTTGTTTTGAATGTAACAAATGATAATATGATAGATGGCACAATAAAAAATACCTCAACTTAACCCTGGCTTAAATAAAGTCTGTGCAAAAGGGGGTTAATCAAATTTACAAACCTCGCTCTTTCAAATGTTCAAGTTTTGTTTTTTTATTGTTTTTGCTAAAAACCGCTAGAAATACTCAAATATGGGTTTTAGAACGTTTTAAGTCGTTTTACGTCGATTTCTACTGTTTTTAGTTGAAAACATAAAATCACACCAAAAAAACCGCTAAAAATAATCAAATACGCATTTTAGGACGTTTTAGGCCGTTTTACGTCGATTTCTACTGTTTATAGTTGAAAACATAAAATTACACCAAAAAACCGGCAAAAAATACTAAAATATGCGTTTTAGAGTGTTTTAAGTCGTTTTACGTCGATTTCTACTGTTTTTAGTTGAAAACATAAAATTACACCAAAAAACCGCTAAAAACACTCAAATATGCGTTTTAGGACGTTTTAAGTCGATTTCTACTGTTTTTAGTTGAAAACATAAAATTACACCAAAAAACCGCTAAAAATACTCAAATATGTTTGTTATTTTAAGTTCCTTATTGTTTTTTTCTTTCTTATTCTTTTTTCCACATTATGTCTGCTTTTTACATCATTATCACTGAACACATACTTTAATTTCTTTCATGTTCTTTTTGCCTTTGTTGTGTATCGTTTGTTGATATTTCGATTTTCTTCTGTTTTAAAACGGCCTTGCAAGAATGTTTTCCTTAAATATGAATTATTTTCTCTGGACGAAGAAAAAAACGTTTTTCGAATTCCTTCTGTTAAAATACGAGCGAGAAACGAGTGAGTTAAAAAAAAAACAATGGTAAATGGTAGTTTTCTTTTTAGTTCATTAATTTAAATTAGTGCTTTTTAGCAAATGTTATACCTAACACAAGTGCAAAGTTATCAAAATGTGATAATTACCATAAGAACCATGTACAAATATCCTGTCAAAGACTCTCTTCTTTCGTCTCTATCGTCGTTTCTATAGTCTATACATATCAGTAAGATTTTTGCATCCGAGCTGTTAGATGGTGTACGTGACTTCAGTCAGCATAACCCCACACAATAAAGCCTTCTTGCTGAAAATTCAGTAATAGACACACTAGTACTAAGTTTCACATTGTACTTATACTTCAAACTTGATTATTATGCTAATAAAGCCGTATTAAGGGTTTATCGTTCTGTTTTACTTCTAAAACTCGAATTAACTCTCTTGGGAACGTAAAAAATCCATCAAACTTTACGTAACAAAATCGCAGACCCGCGTGTGTGACCATTGTCAGGTGTTTCCTTAAACGGGCAAGATGCAGATTTGACATTTAACTGAAAAAAAAATTATCGCACGCAAAATCCGTGACGATCGATATTAAAAACTGAAACACATATCCCTGCTAATTAACATCTGTTGATACTTGCGATAATCAAGTCGAAGACGTTGCAGGTGTCTTTGAAGGGTTATTTAACAACAACAACAACAACGCACCGGATTTTGTACAGTAGCGGTCTCAAATGTACAATGTCAATTGTTCTTAAAACTCATAGATACCATAAGATCTTCTTAACTGATACTTAGCGGTAATCTTTAAATAGAATAATAGGAGGTGTTCATTTAAAAGCGTCATCTAGTTGGCTGTGAGATATGACAAAAGAAAAGGATGAAAGAACAACAGTCCATTTACTTTGATTATGTCATCCTTTTTTGACAAAGTTTTATAGCCTTTTAGATGACGTTTTTTAATAAACACCACATACATTCTCTCATCAAGATTTCTAATCCCCCTTTGCTTTTGGAGTTACTACTCCGTCACTGGTGTAAAAGATTAATTATTGTGCTACAATTATTCCAAAATATCGTTTAACTGATTCAATTTGAGCTTCACCTGCTTGTTTTATCAGAAATATTAATTTTGATTTTAATAAACTAATAAACGTGCACTGTCTCAATTTTTTGCCTCGTGCCCCACATTCAACATCTGCCCCAGCCAACGCTGAATGCCTGACCTATGGTAATTGTTAAGTATATTATAGCAGCTTGTTGTTCGCTTTTCCTTTCTTTTGCCTCTAAAAAAATTAACTGGTCTTTTAGTGATTATTCACATAATCCCCTGCTGCATAAAAACGAGGCGAGTCTTGCCCATATAAAAGCTCAATTTAGATAAAGATCTGTCACCTAAAACTCATCCAAAAAACGAGAAACACGTTTTCTTGGGGACCAACTTTATTTTAGATAAATTAGGCGGCCAGGCCATTATGGGCTTATAATGGTGTGGTAGCTATCCGAACACTCCTAAACCTTTCGTTGTATCTTACAAGAAATCCATAAATCTTCTCATGTTAATTGCGCTGGCTTCGACCGGATTTAATTTGAATCTTCCTCAAAAATACGTTCCTAATCTTCCTATTTTGTTGTTTCACCATTGATAAAAAAAAACATGAATTGGAAATCACTATTATAACAACAGCTTTTTTTGTTCTTTTGTTTATAAAAAACCTTTTAATAACAGCTAAATGTTACTTTTCGCAGTCATTGCCAAACAGCTTGACATAGAAAGTAAATCGGGAACATATCCCCAAAACCTTCTTGGTTGTCTTTTTGATCTGAACCCAAATGCGGAGTGTTTAAATTGACCTAAACATCTTAATTTTAAAGTTGTTCAAATTGATAATTAATGTAAATTCAGAGGAGATATGCCGAAGTTGGTCAACTGGACATTAAGATTGCATTGGGAATCCAATAATTTGTTTCAAAATTTATTCGGTTTTAACTCCTCCGTAAACGTTGTTTGATTCGATTTAAATCAATAAGGTTAATTAAGAATTTTAAAGGACAGTTTTTGCAGCTTTAGTTATAAAAAAATCAACTTAAAAAATAGACCTTTACAGAAAAGTGTGTTTTTGGATTTCAGAAAACATCAAAGCTAATTTTTGGTGAGTAAAAATTCATATATCATTCAAAGAAAGAGCTCAAAAGATCAAGAAATCAATGAATCACAAAGGCACAACCAAGGAAACTCCTAGACCCAGAAGAAAATAATTTTCTAATTTCTAATTCTTCTTAAAACAATTTCTGAGGTCTTAAAGACCCCTTGAGGGCACAACCATCAGATTTTACAAACCTTACAGAATGGACGGGAAATGTTTTATCAGAATTTGGTTTCACAGGCTTTATTCCTTTGAGACTTTTTACTGAAAACAACGATGGTTATCTGCGCCTACGATAAAGTTATGCCTAATACCACGTATACCATGGAAAATTGCATTACCTTAATAAATTGATAAACTGACCTAAACTAAATTAACTTGAACCAACCGATTTCTCAATTAAACTCAGAGATGAAGAAGTTTTGGATATTAAACGGAATTACTGGGCATAAAATCTTTGTTACTATAAATCAAGTCATTAAAGAGATGCAATCGGAAAATGCCTCAAAACTAACTCCTGCCCAAAAAATTAATTTGTTTTTACCCCTTGGGAAAACTTTATTTCAAAACTTTTAGCTTTAATTGGAAATACATAATTTTCTTTTTGGAGACTTTAGAAATTTATGCCTGCAACCGTAAAAACGTACTGAATAAAATAAAAAATGGCTTCAGCTTGCTTCACTTAGAAGGTAGCCAAAGCCTCAGAAAACCTCTGCTTATTCATAGGTAACCGTGGTTGGTTGTCGAATTATCTAAGCAAATAGTGTCTGCTCAATTACAGTTAGAACCAAAAAAAAATGCTTGATTTTATTTTTTTGATTAGTGCAGGATTCAAAATGGTTAGTTAAAGTTTCTTTAGGCTAATGAGTTCAGACCAAGGCAACAAATTGTGTCCATGACCCACCGCCTTTTTTTTAGACTCCTTTTAGATTTCTTTGGGATTTTTGTTTGACTGACAGATAAAAGCAAATGCACATCTAAAAAAAAAATCATTTTGACGACTTTTGAAATCGACCTCCGAAGGGGTCTATCTGCGAACATATTGCACCTACCGAACTTCCAATGGATGGAGGTGAAAGAGGACGTCAAGAAGAGGAAAAAACAGTTGGATTCACTGTGATCGGTCGAGGCGTTCTCAAGTTACAGGCGGTCAAATTAAGAATTGAGAAAATATCGTAATACTCCCCCCTCCTTTGGACAGTTTCGATAAAAAAATTTTTTTGTTGTTTTTGATTGGAATTGCACACTTGCAATAACCTAAGAACGTAACAAAACTCAATACGATTGAATTTACACTCTAAAAAGGTTTTTTTTTTTTAAAAATGGTCAAAAAACGCGACTCTAAAAGTGCCTAAAAATCGAGTTTCGAAGGGGTCTATCTTCGAAAATATTGCACCTACAGAACTTCCGATTGGAGATGGTGAAAAGAAACATCAAGGAGATAAAAAAACAGTTGGATTCACTCTGATCGGTCGAGGCGTTCTCAAGTTACAGGCGGTCAAATTGAAAATTGAGAAAAATTCGTAATACACCCCCTCCTTTGGACAGTTTCGGAAAAAATTTTTTTGGTTGTTTTTGATCGGAATTGCACACTTGCAATCCCCTAAGAACGTAACAAAACTCAATTCGAATTTATTTAACCTCTGAAGAGGTTTTTTAAAAATGGTCCAAAAACGCGATTCTAAAAGTGCTTAAAAATTGACTTCTGAATGGGTTTATCTCCCAACATATTGACCTACGGAACTTCCAACGGAGGGAGATCAAAGAGGTCATCAAGAAAAGGAACAAACTGTTGGATTCACTCCGATCGGTCGAGGCGTTCTCAAGTTACAGACGGTCAAAGTTGAAATGAGAAAAAAGTTGTATTATCCCCCCCTCCCCCCCTTTGGACATTTTCAATAAAAATTCGGAAACATTTTTTTGCTGTTTTTGATAGAAATGGCACGCTTGCAGTCCCGTAAGAACGTAACAAACTCAATTCGAATTAATTTAATCTTTAAAGATGTTTTTTAAAAATGGTCAAAAAACGCGATTCTAAAAGTGTCTATCTCTGAAAATATTGCATTTACGGAACTTGCGATGGTGAGAGGTGAAAGAGGGCATCGAGAAGAGGAAAAAACAGTTGGACCACTCCGGTCGGTCGAGGCGTTCTCAAGTTACAGGCGGTCAAAGTTGAGAATTGCGAGAATAGTCATAATACGTAATACCTCCCCCACTCCCCCCCTTTGGACAGTTTCGGATTTTTTTTTTGTTTTTGATCGGAATGGCACAGTTGCAATCCCCTAAGAACGTAACAAACTCAATTCGAATAAATTTGACCTCTAAAGAGGTTTTTTAAAAATGGTCAAAAAACGCGATTCTAAAAGTGCTTCAAAATCGACCTTCGAAGGGGACTATCTCCGAAAATATCGCACCTACGGAACATACAATTAGAGGAGGTGAAAGAGAACATCAAGGAGAGGAAAAAACAGTTGGATTCACTCCGACCCGTCGAGGCGTTCTCAATTTACAGGCGGTCAAAGTTGACAATTGAGGAAAAAGTCGTAACCCCCTCTTTAGGACAATTTCGAAAAAAATTTCGGAAACATTTTTTTGTTGTTTTGATCGGAATGGCACGCTTGCAATCCCCTAGGGTCCTAAGAATGTAACAAACTCAATTAAAATGAATTTAACATCTAAAGAGGTTTTTTTAAAAAACGGTCAAAAAATGCTTAAAAATCGTTTTTGAATAGGACGATCTCCGAAAATAATGCACCTACGGAACTTCCGATCGGAGGAGGTGAAAGAAGACATCAAAAAGAGGAAAAATCAGTTGGATTCACTCCGATCCGTCGAGACGTTCTCAATTTACAGGCGATCAAAGTTGAGAATTGAGGAAAAAGTCGTAACCCCCTCTTTCGGACATTTTCTAAAAAAATTGAAAAACATTTTTTTGGCATTTTTAATCGCAATGGCACGCTTGCAGCCCTCTAAGAACATAACAAACTCAATTCGAATGAATTTAACTTCTAAAGAGGTTTTTAAAAAATGGTCCAAAAACGCGATTCTAAAAGTGCTTAAAAATCGACCTCCGAAGGGGTCTATCTCCGAAAATATTGGACCTACGGAAATTCGAATGGTGGGAGGTGAAAGAGGACGTCAAGAAGAGGATAAAACAGTTGTATTCACTACAATCGGTTGAGGCGTTACAGGCGGTCAATGAAGTTGTTACTGACTTTCTCAGTCAAAATGGTTAGTAGGTGACATCGGAAATTAGCCGTTGTCTAGACAACGTGGAATCTCCGCTGAAATTTTTTGAAAATTACACTCTTCTTATGGGAAAATTTATACATGAGGAAATATTCTTCAAAATTTAACAAAAAGTGGGCGTGGCACCTCAAAAAATGTTTGCGCTATTTTATGCGCCCCCCCCCCCCCCCCCGGCTTGATCCGCCACTGATCAGCCCCTCGTTTGCCTACTTCATACATGACTCCAGAAAGACTCGTGATGCTTAGAAGAGAAATGCTTGCAAAATAAGTGTGGCTTAATTACTAGAGAACTCAACCCGGTTGATTCAGCTCAGTCTCAGCAAGCATCAGAGTCAGAACTAACAGCGTTTCTGAGAGCGCTCTAGAGCGAACAATCGACACAATTAAAACAGAAATCCATCAAGGCACAAATAAACTCTCCATTCTATAACTGTAAAGGCTTGTAAATGCGTATTGTTCTGGTTTTATCAAGTTTTATTTGCGAAGAAATCAAACCCAAAATGCATCGCAAGAAACCAAAATCAACGCGTATTCTTGTGACGTCAGCAACAGCAAATGAGGGCAGTGGTGCCAACAATGTGGAAAACTTTTCTCTCTCAATTCTCGTAAAATTTGATGCTTAAGAAATTGCCCAAAAAATTAAAGATAACTTCGCAAACTATGTAAATCTGTATTGTAAAAGCATTTCTCAAGTGGTCGACAGAGGATTGAAATTCTACAATACTAAAAATATAAGTAGTTTAAATTGCAATTTGTTTTTTTGCAATTATATTCTAATTATAGTAAAAATAAGGTACGTGTGTATTTAGAACATTTCTTGAATTCGTGGAAATTAGTTTAAAATAAGAGCAATTTTGATATACAGTTCTCATGGGAAATTTTATGTTTAAACTTTGGCAACACTGTTGGGTGATGCGACCAGTTGAACGTCGAGAAGTTTCTCGTGTACATCTCGCGTTGAGCTTTTACATTTTTTCGTTAAGAAAAACACCGTCCTTAAGGTGTGGACTATCACAAAATGTGTGGGAAACCTACCTCCATGGACCAGTACCACTTCTACGAGGTTTGGAGCAAGTTTTTAGTGAAAATTGTATATTTTCCTTTCCCGCTGCACCCCCTTCAAGGAACCAACATTCTGCCTGCACTGGTGGAGATCCAGGTTAGTGATCCCATTAATTTCCTATCGTCTACAGTACATAAAACACTGAATTCACGTTTTGAATACATGGATTTAAACCCTTTTGGACTAATTTGTAGCCTCAAAAGTTGTAAATAATGGAAAAAGTCTCGTCATTAATAAAGAATTTCGTAAAATCATGACAGCGCCGGCGCTGCGCAGAGCGGACGCCATTAAAACTACTTGTCAAAAACAAAAGGCGATTTCGGTCGTTCTCAATTGATACAAGGCATGTTCTCTCTTTCTTACTCTCATAAGGTTAGATAAGGATAAAATGTACTTATTTGCGGTAGGTACCGAATTCGTTTGTTACGCCAACCGATTATTTCTTGTTAAGTGGAGTTTTCGAAATGACAATTTTTGTTTAATGAGTTGATTTAAAAAAAAAGGTTTTATAGGAATATAGTGCTGTTTTGCTTATCATTCGTCTGGTATACTACTGAATTGTACTTTTTTCCATTTCGACACTCTTTTTGACGTCATACAGTGCGGCAAAGATGTCATATTGGAACCGAAATAGAAAAAATTACATTACAAACAAAATTATTTTGACTTTCCACATACGAGAAATTGAAATGTACTCATGGAACAGCTTGAATAGATGAAATGTTATTGCATATTCTAAGATTTTCAAAATGAATTGTATTGTGTCATTATTTCCCGGTCCTTTTTGAAACCATGTCAAAAATAACCTTTTTGACATGGCGCTGTAGCTCGACTACTGAAGGAAATAGAACAAAAAGTCATAAACATAGTTTTATAGTAAAAAAAAAAATAAAACAAGTTTTTCATACGTAATTTAATGCAGGTGCAGTTGAGATTTATTATTTATAATCGTTTTCAACTTACGGTTTTGCTAATAAATTCTGAGAAAAGGCACTACCCTGTAAACTGCTATACCACGGAATACGGTCCATTTTAAATTGATTTATCGACTAAATTGAAAAATGGACATATAAATGAAAAATTTGTCAATTCCTCAGTCTGCTAAATGAATGTCTATTTGGAATGGATCTTAGCTGAGGTATTTAGAACCAGGACAGCATTTAAGTCGTTCGCCATTTTGTCAACAAATTCTTAAAATCGCGAATTATTTTGGCTTATTTTTATGATGTGGAATAAAAACATATGTATTCAATTTTTCACCTATAGAGGACATTCTTAAGGCTGTTTTAAAGATATATCTGATGCAGGATTAGCCTTCCAAAAAGAGGACGTCCGAGTAAACGAGGACTTCAGCTGATAATCGTAAATATCATTTCATTATGGAATATATATATAAAAATTATCTTTACTTTTCATAGGAAAAAAAAGGTTATTGACCTATTGGTCTTTCTGCCTATGTTTTAGAATATACATTATTTATAATTTTACTTATTCTAATTAATATGTACAGGTACTAAGGAGAAAAAAAAAGTTTTATTCTAAATTAAACTGTTCTAACAGAGTGGAAGTAGGGAAAAGGTAACGGGATTGTCTGGTCTGTCTTGATAAGCAAAGTGGATTTATTATAGTCCAGTTGTGTGGATTGTTTCTCTATTTGGTCATTATGGAATACTAAACAAGAATTCTTTATTATATTATAGGAATTTTTATACCTAATTTTACATCAGACCGAAGGGCTCAAAAGGGTTCAAGTGTTTCAGAAAAAGTTCCTTAATGTCAGAGGTGTGATGATTGATATTTCAGCACAATTGAACACAAAAACGTTCCAACGTTACACTCACATTTTTAGATATAGTGATAGGGTGTCTGAAATTTGGACTAAACTGCATGCGAATTCTTGAAATCTAGTTCGTCGATTGTTATTGTCATTTTGTCAAGTAAATGGCCCTTTCAATTATCTAAACATCCAGGAGGGATATTAGGAGATCTTTGAAAGAAATTTTGTTATCTGCGATGATCTTGAAATATATTTGTTTAGTTTTGTCGAATGTTAATCAATTACTCTAAATACGACAGTCGAGATCGGTTCGAGATTTCAAGAATCCGGGTCCAGGATAGAACAACATGGTTATTTATTGAACCCAATTTAACCTCCGTCTAAACTTCAAGCGGCGCTACTGGAGTCTATGTCGAAAAAATTCATCGAAATCTTGAACTTACTCGAGGATGAGACAGATTTCGGCGTTCCATAGCACAAAAACTAGCCGTTCGTTGCAATCACCAAAAGAGAATTTTTATTAAGTGGTCCAAGCTCGAGCTTGCAGCTCATCAAGTCATTGGACGCGGCTCTTAATTATTAGCTAATGGGGGAGTTTTCTTTCTTTCATCTTCACGGCGCAAGTAACTGATAAGTGATGTTTCTACCTGTAGAGAAGCCTAAGATGTTAATACTCTGTCAAGGCTTTAACACTTGAAATAAATCATACGTTCATTATAGCAGTTTCTTGGTAACTAGGATTATTTTACCTTTGAATCTTCATACTATAGAGAGTCAGAAGTAGAGAGATTCTTTATATGAGTTACACAATCAACTGGAAACTTAATACCACTTCGTATAGTAGATGTAAAAATATGTATTTTTAAGGTCAAATTTGGGATGAAGATTAATCCCGAAAACTCTTCACTATTAAGAAATTATCTATATTGACATCACGTCCGGCAACATAAAATAAATACGTAGATGTTTTGCGATATAAAATTATTTATAAATGCCCGCGGAATTCCTCGGAGCATTGTTTCATCTGTCAGCGAAATAATTATTGATCAATTATGGCTGAAGAAAAATTGAAAGCATCCAACTGATTTTAAACATGGCATTATGTCTCTATTGACGAGTTTCATAAGGATTCTGGTCAATTTTTTTCCCCAATCGACAGCCACGATGAACGGACTCCCGGTTATTTTCACGTGACATGAGTTCTCATACTTTTACCAAGATACGCACGCATTCAACGGATCGAATTGCCAGTGAACAGATAATAGATTTTGGTAAGCTCGCAGCCTCTTTGTGTCCTAACATGGGAGGTCCATTTTGAAATACCAACAGTCGTTCACAAATTTAATTTAAACCTCCATCGCGGGCTATTCTTCGCCTTTATTACGTTTTACCGGAGGCAATCAACCACTTTTTTTCACGCCTAGGTAGATTGACGAGCGGACAATGTAATTTTTCGCTTTGATAGGCCCCCATCTCTTATAACATGTACAACGCAACTAACTTCCAGAGTTTGATTCTTTGTTATTCTACTTTGCCGATGGCATCATGTTCGATAAAGAATCTGAAAATCCTTTTTCATCTTATGAACAACTCCATGAATCGTGAATCACATTCTTTGGCAGGTTGTAGAGTTACACAATTTTTAATTTACAAGATTGTTAAGTCACACCTAACTGTCAATACTTATTTAAAAAAATATCAAATAGTTATTTTCGCCATTTAGAAATTTATATGTACGGGGTGTTCATTATAAAACTTCATCTAGCAGGCTATAAAATTCAAAATACATACATAACATAGACATACAAAATTAACAACATACAACATAATCAAAGTGAATGGACTTTTGGTTATCCATCCTTTTCTTTTGACATTTCACAGCCAACTAGATGAAGTTTTATAATGAACACGGGGTATTTTGAAACAATAGAGATGTGATTTTGGGCACAAAAACATTCCAACCATAGAAGTCTAAACGTTGAAGTTCTTTACACGAGGAAATTGTTTAAATTTCTTAATTTTGGTGAGTCCCACGTTTTTACCTAAATCTGTTTTAGCACCTACTACCGGCAGATTTTTTCAGTTTCTACTGTGTACAAACATTTTCAGAAAAAGGAAAATATTTGATATGACATGATCAAACTTAAAATCTCTATTTTTATGATCATGCAGCTATCAATTAATACGTCATACGTACGTCAATTTTGATTGACTATATTACCCTTTTAACACTTAAGTATTGCTACGTGCGTGATTGGTATTGCGTAGCAAGGTTGGGTGGATTACGATTATTATTAGCTCTGTTACTATTTTCTTCCTTTTTAGCCTGAATTTACTCTCAAGATCTTGCTGACCTTTTGAGGCAAAATACCCGCTAACTACCTTACGCCGAAGAGGGGTCGTGGGGTAGTAGATTTTTATAAAAGGCGCCACCCGATTTTATAGCCCCACAGTGGGATCAGCAAGTCGACTTAATTGACAGAAGCCTCAAAAAACGGGAAAATAAAATAACGCTGTAATTACCAGGACTCAAATTGGAATAAACAATAAACAAAAACGTCAACAATTAAAATGATGTTTAATAAACTAATGACCCTTTCTCATAAAAAATGAGGTATTAATATAAAGGTTTAAACTATCGGGCGAGGGTCAGGGCCCCTTTAAGTACAGGTAGAGAACTGATAGTACCTAGCACCTAGCAGCTGATTTTCTACAATCACTTAAGAATTTGAACCCAAATATTGTTATTGCTTCCAGTAGGAAATTTGGTTCTTAACGTGATAGAACCGAAGTGAATATTTAAGTGTGGGTTAATTTACATTAAACAAAGGTGTGCGCGTAACTGAGGTTAAGTGTAATGTGTGCTCCACATGAAGCGTAAACTTTATGAAATAGCAGTTAAAAGGTAGTGATTTGTAGAATAAGTTGGGTTGCACTTGAAGTCAAGTAAAACTAAATAATGCACACCAGTTTCTAGACAAAAAAATAATACCGTTCATATATATATGGAGGGCTTACACAGATGTTATGATAAATTAAGTGTTCAATTCTTAGTGTGCGTATCTCAGTTATTCACTACGAGTGTTCCACGGCGTAAATAAACTGGAAAGAACCCACCTGAGTTTCCTGTGTTGCTCCAGAGGTCCAAGCGAATGAGTGCACGCAAAAAGTGGTGTCAAGCAACCAGGGATGATTCAGAGCATGCAGTCAGCGTCTACTGCAGTATGAAGCAGGATGCAGGACGCAGTATAAATCAGTATCAAGCAGTATGGAGCAGTATGAAGCAGTATGAAGTAGTATCAAGCAGTATGGAGCAGTATCAAGCAGTATGGAGCAGTATCAAGCAGTAGCAAGCAGGCCTGGATAGAAATGGCCCCATGCAAATCAAATTCCGGAAATGAAAATGAATGAAAAGGTAATCATATTTCATGCAATAATTTAACGGTGACGGATTAAAATCATATGGTGCAAATTAGATCGATACTATTGATCGCAATGAAAACGTGCTACGTACCTGGGGTTAGAGGGTGGCCTGATGGTAATTACCACGTGATCTACACTTGGCAAATTTCCTTTTTTTTCAAATGGAGTGAGATATTAAATTATTCCGTATGGTAAAATCAGTCAAAGACTATAAGGTATCAACCTTCACTAGTATACTGGAAATTTAACACTCTTTTACACTCTCAAAAATCCGCAGAGCGAAATCTTCAGCACAGCTTTCTTAGCCAAGAGCCAGAAGATGAAGAAGTTTCTAGAAGGAAATTTTGTAGTGGTAAGCAAGACCAAAAAAAAAAGAAAGTCAGGTCATAGGAGAAGACTTGTTTGAAGGTACTATTTTGTAGCAAAATTGTACTAAATGTTTTGCACCATTTTGATTGGAAGAGAGTAGCATGACGTTACAACATGTTCACTATTTTTAGCCAATCACGACTCCCGTTTCGTTTTACACCTTTGTTGTTATTTACAAAAATTCAATAAAAATTGTTAACTTAAATTTCCATCATCTTCAATATTACAAAGTTCATCAAGAGATATAAATTAATGTTTATAGAAAATCAGCCTATCTCCCTTAAATTGTAAAGAGTCACAAAAGTTCAACTAATTAAACCCTAATATTGATAGTCGTCCGCTGCCTCTGCAGGACCGGACTAAACGAAATAACATTACACAATAAAAATCGTAACAGTATTGTACCGTCTAAATCTCCTCTCAAAATCCGTTGACTTTCTTCTCAAAAGCTCTCTATTGTGACCGTAGATAAAGTAGGAAATTATTCCCGTTTTTTTATAGATATTATTCACTCCCGGCGATGTAGGTCACTCGCCTGTGGTTCCTGATGGAAGCGTCCTTTGTCAGTCAAGTTCCTCATAAAGCGCTCGTTTAATAATATTTTCATTATGTGATTGTTCCTAAATTTACACAAATAATTACAAAAATGATATTTTTGTTGTTTGATGATCCAAAGTCGAATTGAAAACAATGGGTTCTGTGAGACAACCGACCGAAGTCAACTGTCTCTCTCGCACCATCCAATGCCGACGGCCGCTTTGTTCAGAATACATGAAGGTTGGGCATGTCCAGTATGAGTTAATATGTGTATGATTTTGACCAATTTACAAACCTTCCATTTGGTTCAGATCCCAATTTTTCGGTACTTTGCAGCCTTCTAAAGCTTTGATGTAATCATAAGCTAGTATTCTAATTTGTTCGTAACTTAATCCATAGTTTAAATCAAAACACCTTCTGATATCCCCTGACAGTCCTATACTCTTTCTACGACTCGTATTATAAACGACGATCATTCGTATTATAAAATATAAATATGCAAGGCGTGTCAAAGTGGACTTTGCACACGCTTCTGTATGAGAGCGTGCGCAATGTTCACTTCTGCGCACGCTGTTTGCAATATGCGATTTTCAACGGTTTTTAGTAGTACGCATTTATTGATTTTCGGGGCAGTCGTAGAAAACATTGCTTTACGAAACTACTGCCCCCTAACAGTAAAAAAAATCAATTAAAACCAGAAAATATAAAATTTGTGGTCTTCAAGAATAGCGACAAACCATAAACAAAAATTATTAATGAAAAAAATTTCATAATCATTTTATTCTTAAGTATCTACACTTACGTGTATGTTGGTACTACATCGTGTTCTTGTGAATTCTTAAGAAAAACTAAAAAAGTTTCAGGTGATTTAATATTATGGTATTATAACTGCCCATCCTAATATTATAATGAACCCTAATTATAAAGCATCGCATTCTGTTAATCCCCATCACGAACTATATAGGTACCGAACCACCATTCAACCGGAGATATTTAAACAATTCCGCTACCAGTATTTCTGAAGCTATTTATCATTTCTCTTATATTGCTGTTTCCTCTTACTCAGGGTACTCATACCGTATTATTAGCATTCGACATAAAAATCTTGACTCAGTAAATAGTTTCGCCCTGTAGCTAAAACTTTTAGCAGGGCTGGATCCGGTCAAATTTGCCTTTTCTTTCGAAGAAATTGCTGTTAAAGTTTTTTACAATATTCTTCAATTTAAATTCTTACCTTGGATCTCAATGGTTGTGTTATTACGTTCACGTTAAAAGCAATTGAATTGGTGAGTAATTATGAATGCACAGGAGTACGGACCTGTAGGTGTAATAGCAAGAGCACAAAATGAGATTACTGTAATAATCGGTCGGCAAGTGACACGCAAAACTTCTTGTACAATATATTTTCAAATAATTTATTTATTTGCCTTGGCTGCGTTCGGATAATTGCACACCAACAAGGAAAGCTACTAGAAATTATTTTAATTGCGCCCAGGCCAGATTGTGGACTGCTGATGACGATCTTATCCTCGCCTGGGGCTTATCATATACCCATCAAAATAAATCGCTTCCATTCTACTCAAAACAAAGACAAATCTTCTGAATTAAAATGCATATCTCACCTTTTACCATATAGATTCGATCGAGGGCCATACGCGCATAATGTTGGTCTCATTACAGGAAAACGTGTCATGAGACCCCATTTCTAGTACCCCTCAGGCAGATTAGTGTGACACATTGCAAATGAGTCTCATTCCCCTACCGGAATAAGTCTCCTTGATTTTTATAAGATTTTGAATCTCGTTATTGTCTTTTAAGAGATGATGGTCAGAATCCATCCGAACGCCCACCCCAGCCCCTTTGGCACTTTTCAAAAACGAAAAACAAGGCGATATTATTAGGGTCCGATGACGCATCAGATTTGAAAGTTATTAAAACTATAACAAGCCACCGGTAACTTTAGGATTGGAACTTTATCTTTTTTTAGACAAAGGGAGGATCACCGCATTCGGACAATACCTGTCAAAACGCTCGGGATTAATGGGGTGTCAGTTTTCTGAGAGTCAACCAGTGGCGGAGAACAATAAATAACTTCAACATTCTTCTTCTTGCCAGCAGGGTCTTCTTGCTTTTGGTATATAGATAGTTGGTTCAGTTGCCTGACATCATTTCAGTCTTAGATTAACATTTTTAGGTACACTTTTGATTTTGAACACTGCCTGAGGTACAGTTTATGTTTGGCCGCCACTGGTGATATCAATAAGTACGAGAACGAAAATAAGTCAAAATTAATAGGGCGTGAGTTTTGGAATCGTGTTAAATCGAATCTCGGACAAAACATCGACAGGTAGTGAAACATCATCCCCGATAATTCGGTGTTTATAGTAAATAAAACGAGACGGCCCTTCTGTTTAGCCCTACAGGTAAACGGGTGTTTCCTTTCAAAAGGCGTTGCTCGCACTTTCGTACAAGATGTGCCTAATTAATGGGATTAGCTAATGATTGCTCCACTTTATTTCGGCAGTCAGGGTATGTAATTGGAGAGGGTTTACATACCCAAAAGAGAGGTCAATTTTAGAGATTCAAAAGAGAATCAATTTTTAACAAATTTGAGGTCATTTTCTATGCTCTTTATGCCATTTTGATGAAATAGGACGCTTTAAATACCCTAAGGACGTAACAAACTTAATTGGAATGAAATTAGTCCAATAAACGATTTTTTTTTTAAGTAGGAGAAAAGTCGAAAAAATCGAACATCGATAATGGTTTATATCTGGAATTATTGAACCAATGGAAATTTCTTTCATGGGAAATAAGACACCAAGAAGGGAAAAAACGGTTGGATTCACTCTGATCGGGCTATTCTTCTAAAGTTCTAAAGATAGTTGTAATAGACGGTCAAAGTTGGATCCTGAGAAAAAAGTTATAGGAAAAAGCCCCTTGTATGAATTTCAAAAAAAATTTGAAAAATTTCTGTGCTGTTTTTGATCGAAATTTTCGAAATGGCATGTTTGCAATGCCCTAAGGTAACAGGTAACAAACTTAATTCGAATGAAATTAGGTCCATTAGTGAATTTTTTGAAAATGCCAAAAAAATGGTCTTTAAAAGGGCCAACTGACCACCGAAAAGGTCTAACTCCAAAATTATTCAACCAAAGGGACTTTCCTTTGTAGGAGAAGAAAAGAGACATCCAGAGGATAAAAAAAAGCAGTTGGATTTACTCTGTTGGATGGATTTTTATGTTATTTTTGATCGAAATGGGGCGATTACTATCACATAAGAACACTATAAACGTAATTTGAATGAAATTAGTAATATAAGTGAACTGTTAGAAATGTCAAGAACACAGAGGAAGAATTAACTAGAGTCCTTTATTTACAAAATTTTGTCTTGCATCATTTCTAAAGGTTCGGTGCGATGTTGCCCGCTCTCAGGGTCCAACTATACAACCTATATGTTTATATTGTTACGGTGAGCGGCGGCTGTGGAGGCGGAGCGACATTGGAGGTTGGACCTTCGCAGCTCGCGGCCTATCCGGGCGCTGCGGCCGGCGTTGTAACCGTGGGGACTGTCACGAGTGATTTATTGCTCTATTTATTTAGCACGCAGTTATTTACGACCTTTCTTTTGTGTCTCTTATCAATTATTTTTCTTCTACGAATGTTCTAGGCTTTTCTGTATTTATAGGATTTTGTATAAAAGGCGAATAGCGCCGCCGTTAGTAGTAGTCTTATTTAATCGAGCAATAGATAAGCTAAAGTACCAAACGATAATAGAAGGCTATAAAATGTTAAGTAGTGAGTTATTTAGTAGTCAAATTGTACTTGTGTGTATTTGTGGGATAAAAAAATAGTGTTTTCGTATTAGATCGTTACACTGGAATTATTGAACCCTGAGTTTGCAACAATACATTCGCTCTTCTTACCAAATAAAAATTGGTCTTAAATAATAGCCACCATTATGTGCATCATTATTGGGATTTTTTATGAATTTCAGTTCAATACAAAAACTATATGGCCAAGGCAATACAAAACCTTTTGTTAGATAAATAAAAAGTTTTTTCGTGTTAAATCGTTACACTGGAATTATTGAACCCTGAGTTGGCAACAATATGTTCTGTAGCCAAATGTAGTCGTACAGCACGATCAAAACATAGGTAGAAAATCTTCTTAATTAACGAATGACGAACGGGAACAGTGCTGTCAATTCAAAGTGTGTGTCAACCTCATTGAACTGATGTCAACCACAAAACGTCAAAACCTGTTTGCTTTGTGTTTGAAGTTGACGATGCGCACTACTACCATTGAAAATCGCATATTGCAAAAAGCGTGCGCAAAGTGCACTTACAGAAGCGTGTGCAAAGTTCACTTTGCACACGCTTCCAATTGTTTTGCACACGCCGTATTGCGTACCTATATTTTATAACACGAATTGATGACGCAAAATCGCAGTCGTAGAAAAAGTATAGTGTGCAGCACGTACGAAAATCACTCTTCACACTCGTGTGAAAAGTGCAATTTTCGACACTAGTTGCACAATATACTATTATCATTATGGTGGGATATTGTGGCGTATGTAAGACTTAAAGTTATAAAAGTGGGACAGAAATCTTTCGTATCAATGCTTGTATCATGTTTTCACCAATTACCCGACTCGGCGGCCATTTTTTAATTTCCCTCGCGAAGCGCGTTCGCTGTGGTCGATATGCAAATTGGAAGTAAACAAACATGACAATTTATGATTGACTCACTGAGTCTATCTAGTTTGAAGGTCGATGGTCAAGAAAGTGACCACCGAAGAAATTATTAAACCAAAGGGACTTTTTCCTCAAAATTTAAAGGTTAGAAAAACACCCCTTTTTGGTCGGTCTTTTCAAATGAAACTAACATTACGTTCATCTTGATTCCTAACCAGTTTTTTTGGTTATGTTAAAACAAACAGAAAATAATTTTTGTAATGTTACCAAAAACAAACTTTGGGTCGACGTTGGTGGTGAAAAAATTAAATTTCCCAATGAAACAAAATACAAATAATAACAAAAGGTTAGAAAAATTGTTTCGATAATGCTTTTTGTCTGTTTTTGTTTTCTATGAAAACCGATCAATTTAGAGTTTTTCCAATAAAAAAAAAGAGTTCTTACTTGATTCAAGACCATATTTTGGGTTTAAAAATTTATTTTTTTGAGTTTACGAATAATTATCTTTTTGGCAATGTTGGTGGTACAAGAGTAGAATATTTCTTTAGAAAAAAGTGTTTTTTTTAGATTAAAAAATGTCTTTTTAGTCGGTCTTGATTGAAAGATACGAGACTTCCTACGTCCTAAAGATGATTTTTTCAGTGAAGCAAAACATTGCATGTTTTTCTCGATTTCAAAGAGAAATTTTGATTTTAAAAGTGAAGTTTCAATGTT
Source organism: Taphrorychus bicolor (assembly GCA_951812265.1). Classification (NCBI taxonomy): domain Eukaryota; kingdom Metazoa; phylum Arthropoda; class Insecta; order Coleoptera; family Curculionidae; genus Taphrorychus; species Taphrorychus bicolor. The sequence goes on from OX638302.1 coordinate 17,087,444, forward strand.
AAAAAATGTTTTATATACAAAAAAGAAAATTAACAAAAAAAAAAACAATTTTTTTTCGATAAAACGATTTCGATAGAACGACGAAATTAAGGTATCTCTTAAATTGAGGCAAGATTATGGTTTAGAAAGTTAGGATTACGATTAATTGGCTGGTATTTCTGGCTGTCTGGTATTTCAAAAGGAGAATTTGAACAATTAAGCAAAACTGTATTTTTTTCTCGATTTCAAGGCGATATCTGCATTTAAAAGGTATTTCTTTCTTAATTAAAAAAATGCCTTATTGTTATTTTGGGTTTAAAAAGATTTGATTAAAAAACTGTAATTTTTTCAATACAATAGAAATAATTTTTTTTTATGATTTAAGGCCTGATTCTATTTTAGAAAATTATTGTATTAAGTTCACAAATTAATAGATGTTTGGCGGTGTTGTGGATGCAAAACACGAATTTTTCAGTAAAGAAAAACATTCGAGTTTTTCACGATTTCACTAGCAATATTTTGACTTTTTACGGTTAATAAACCACCGTTTTGATTTAATTTTTTTAACGAATTATTAGCTTTTTGCCTATATACATTGACGGTCTAAAAGAGAAACCTTTTAATAAAAAGAACACTTGATTTTTTTAAATTTCAAGACAAAATTGAGACCGTCAAACTTGGAATTCTTGAAAATTGAGAAAAAAAGACGTAAAATACTCTTCCTTTTATCAAATAAAAAATAATTGAAGAAATATTTTTCAAATTTATTGACTACCCATTTTTTTTTACGCAAAATGACGCTGACGCAAAAAAACGTATTCGTTTCTAAACCTGAGTGACACAAAATCCGCACCAAAAGATGGAAAATAGCCGTATAAAACCATAAAAAAAATTTTGATCGTTGGAAGGCAAGAAAATGTACTTTATCCTGGCTCATTCGCCACATTGTGAATTTTGGTGTTTTTTACCATTTTCATTTTTTCTCTCATCTAAAATCCGGTATATAATAATTATTTTCTCGAACCTGACAGTGACACTTGACACTCATTGTCACTGACAGTGACGATTGCTCGTTGTGCCCCTGAATCCTGCTTCATTCCAAGTTCGTTCATTGCATTATCTTTTGGTCAGTTGTACTTGTGTTTTCTCACACACCCAATTATGCGTTTTTGAGTACAAGTATTTATATATAAAGGCGTAACATCCTTACCAGGATAATTCCTATATTGACTTAAAAAAACATTTTCCAAGCTGGACTATTCTTTTTTTACCTATTCTTCCGTTCGCGAATTCCAATCACAGACAATGCTATCACTCCATCCCTTTTACCTCAGTGCCAATTTTAAAATCTTTTGTTTCGACACTGTGGCGCCATCTATGAGCCTTTCCAAAAAGCGCTCTATAGTTCGCTAGCCAATCAAAGATGTCGCATGCCGCACTGACAGCTGTCAACATTATGTCATCGTGACACAATTTTTGTGAGGTTTAGGGTTGGGATTTTTTTGTATTTTTCTATAAACCAAAAACATTTCAAAATGTGCTTCAAAAAATCATAAAAATGCTAAAAATCATATCTAGTACTTCACAAATATTGAAACCCATATATGTAATAGGCAATTTATATGAGTGCCAATATGCGATAGAATCAAAACCATATTTAAGATAAATCTAGATTTGTTAAGTTAATAATTTATCATGCAATTGCGAAAAGATTTCGGGGTTCCTTTAGTGATATTTTACCTTACCCTTATACAGAGCACTTGGGCTTGGAGTTGGGATTTTGGAAATGTAGGGGCAAAATTGAAGAGAGACAGTTATAATCCATGGTGCTTTATGAATGAGTGTTGTAATAAAGATTGGATAAACTTCAAGAAAGGACGTAAGTATTTTGAGACATAAAGTAAACTTTTTACACCTTAAAAATATCAAGGGCAACTTTTTATTACTAACATCCATTTGGATGCAAACTTAATTTGAACCTGTTCAGCATTTTCCAATCCAATAAAAGGTTGCTCAAGGGAATGCTTTTGTGGAAATGAGGCTTTATGTGAGTATGTGACTACACCTGTTTAAAATGTGCAGATCATTTCTTCAACTTAAGGCATTGAACAGATTTGATTCATTTTTTCCTCATAACTAGATGGAGTCTAAAAGCCAACAAGGCTCAGATTTTAAGCATGATTTCTTCTTCTTGTTATTGTGCCCTGTCAGGTCCACCTGACGATGCCAATCACGATGGCAAGCTGATTCCTGTCTTCAGCCACTGTAAACAATTGTTTGATGCTATGTATGCCTGTCCATTCCCAGATATTCTTTAACCAGGAGATTTGTTTTCTCCCTATGCCCCTGCAGCCCTCTATTTTACCCTGTAGTGTCTATTATAAGCTGTAGGATCCAGTAGGGATTTCTTCTGAGAACATGGCCGAGGTATGCAAGTTTTCGGCATATAATTGTTGTCAAAAGTTCACAAACTGTATTTGCCCTGTCTAAGACTGCTTCATTTCTTTGTAAAGCCATCCATGGTATTCTTAGCATCCCTCTATGTAACCACATATCAAATGTTTCTGAGGGTTGATTATGGCAGCTTTCAGTGTCCAGACTTCAGCTCCATACAACAGCACAGACATTTAATCATTCTTTGTCTCAGCTTTAAGTTCAGGTTGTCATTACAAAACAGTGATCTCATCTTCCGGAACATTGTACAGGCTGTTTCAATCCTACATGTAATTTCCCTATCTGGGTGGTGATGTATCATCAATGGTATTTAAAATTGGATACTCTCAACATTCTGTCCATTTATATATAGTGATGCTTTGACCTTAGGCTGAGGCTAAAGACCATAAACTTTGTCTTAGCAACATTTACATTCCCCACACACATTTACCCCCCCATTTCCTGTTCCACTGCACTAACAGAATTTATGAGACTTTGGAGACCCTGAAGATCATCACATAAAATAGTGTATCATCAGCATAGCAAATGGTGTTAATCAGCTTGCTATTGACTTTGACCCCAAAGACTTTGTTAGAATATAGATTGAAGAACAGTGGAGACAGGACACATCCCTGTCGAGTGCCTCATTGGATTTGACATTCATCTGTAAATCTTCCATTGACTTGAACGATTGCTTTCAGTCGCAAGTACAGGTTCTTAATTATAGGTAAATCTTTTCCATCACCACCAGTATCTCTCAATATATTTATGAGCTTTTTGTGTTGAACTCTGTCAAAGGCCTTTTCATAAATAATAAAACACAGGAAAACATCCTTACGTTGGTCTCGACACTTTTGGAGAAGAACATTCAGAGCAACCTTTGCTTCTCTGCTACCAAGGGCATTTCTAATGCCGAACTGCGTCTCATCTAAATCACTTTCGCATTTCCTTCTTATTGGAGTGTGTATAGTGTTAAGGAACACCTTAAGTGTATGGCTTATTGGCCTGTAATTGTTGCACCTCCTGGCTTGTTGTTTTTTGGGAATTGTTATGAATACAGATTTCAGCCATTCTTCTGGTTCTGGTTCTTCTGGTTGATTTCAACCATTCTCCCATGTTGTATATATATCATTAAAAAGTTTAACTAAGATGTCAATGTAGTTCTCATTGATACTTTGCAGGAGTTCCACTGGGATCAGATCCCATTGCTTTTTTGTTTTTGTAGATTTTATATTAAATAGGACTTCAGATTTTAAGACTTCAGGTCTTTCATTGTCGTCTCTCGACAGTCATCGCGGTCGGTCTGTTGTCTTTAAACAGATTATCTATGTATTGGCTCTATGCATTAAGAACTTCTTCCTCGTCTATAATGGTTTTGCCTGCGTTGTCCACCAAGATACTAGGGACTCTTTTGTTAAACAGACCAGCTACCTCTCTGACCTTTTTGTACATGTTAAAAGTATCATGTCTTCTCTCCAGTTCTTCCAATTCCTTGCATCTATCCGCCATCCACTTTTGCATTCTTGATTTTGTTTTTTATTTCTTTTTGTTTGTTCCTATATTTTTCAAATGTTGTTTTTGCATTTCCATCTTTCTTCCATGAGTCCCGGGATCTCTTCAGTCATCCATTGTTGTTTTTTTATGTTATTTGTTGTGTTTTCTCTCTTCCATTATTTAAATGATGTGTTCTCAAAATATTTTCCACTTTTCGTTTTATTGTTATAAAACATTAGTGCACACTTACTTTAGTGTGAATGCTCTGATTATTGTCATATTTTTAATAAATAACTTCAAGGACTGCGTGGAAACCTCACCAAATATGTATTTGGCCAGCCCCTTCTTGAGACTGCAGTAAATGCCTTATCTGCACACTTCAACCCACATTTTCGAAGTGGCAAGGCTTTAACCCTTAGCTTTCATGGCATGACTGGCACTGGAAAAAACTATGTCTCTAATTTCATAGCAGATAGCATTTATACCAAAGGCTCTAAGAGCAAGTATGTGCATCATTTCATTGGGCGCATGCATTTTTCGGAAGAAAAGTATGTTGAACAGTATAGGGTAAGTATTCGTCTTCTGCGAGTGTAGTTTTTCTTTAAGTTGGTTTTACATTTTAGCACAATTTGTACACAGGGTTGAAGGGAAATATTACTGACTGTGAGCGGCAACTTTTCATTTTTGATGAAGTGGACAAGATGGTGCCAGAGGTATTGAACAGCATAAAACCTATGCTGGATCATAGAGATGATGTTGATGGGGTGGACTACACTCAGTCTGTATTCGTGTTTCTATCAAACACGGGCGCAGAGGTTATTAATGAGCATTATCAGGACATGTATATTAAAGAGGGCAAAAATCGGGATGAGATGAAAATGTCAGACTTTGAAACTTATATTCAGACAGGAGCATTCAATGAGAAAGGTTGGTTTAACAAGGGAAGTGGTTGTTTATCTAGGTGGGCAAGAAATTTCTTATATTATGTGTACTCTGTGGGGAACATGTTCAATTTCGTTTTGCAACTGGGTACGGCTGAATAAGAATGTAGATGCATTTTGCTATTATTTTTATTTATTTCAGGCGGATTTCACCACGGGGACGTAATAAAAAACAACCTAATAGATCATTATGTTCCTTTTCTACCTCTGGAAGAAAAGCATGTCATTAAATGCATTAAGAAAGAATTTTTAATTCGGAAAGTTGAGTCGCCGAAACAAGAACATATTGAGTACGTTTATTGCATCTGCCAGATACTTGCAAAATGCATTTCTTGTCTGTTTTTAGTGAAGTGTTGGAGTATGTTGATTGGGGACCAGACAACACAAGACTGTTTGCGAAAACAGGATGCCGGCGTTTGGGCCAAAAAGTAGCCCTGTTGGTCGATAAACACTATAGGCATATTGCGTTTGACGCTAAGGATGAACTATAAACTCTTCAAATTGCTTTATTTTAGGTGTATTTTGTTTATTGATGTACTATAACTTCTTTATAAAATTTTATTTATGGTAAAACGTGATGTGAAGGTTGTTAATTAAGGAGAATAATTGTAAAGCGCTTTACGTATTTTTTGTATATATTGTACGTTTACTATATTTTGCTCTAACTTATAGATAACTACTTGTATTTTAATTAATTTGTGCTGTTTTGGTGAGTGTATGATTCCTATCCCCTCTCTGTCTCTCTCTCTCTCTCTCTCTCTCTCTCTCTCTCTCTCTCTCTCTCTCTCTCTCTCCTCTCTATCTATCTATCTCGCTTCCCCCCTCTGCCTGTCGTACGACTGCAGTAATGAGGTCGTTTATGGGCATCGCCTTGTGTTGACACACAGATAAATGGGCAAAGACATGTCTCAAGACAAAGAAGAAAGAGAAATAGAAAAGAATATTTTAGTAGCAAGATGCATCGCCATGTTGTTGTGTAGTAATATAAAATAAAGTGCAATAACAATTTTTATTTAAGAAAAAAGTTATCTTCATATTATGCCGAATGCGATTTTAAAATTTTTTATATTATTCTATCACATACTTGGTGAGAGCATCTTTCCTTTTTTCTAAGATATTTCAAAAAAAGATAATAAATGGAATCCAGCTTTGTTCTTCAGGTTCAAAATATTTAATGTATCATGCGTTCAACCAATTTTCTCTCGTCTGACTTGGAAACAAAACAGAAAATAAAACATTTTAATTTTTATTAACGTTTATTACTCTGTAAATACATTTAATAGTGTACAAACTGGTGGCATATATAGGTTATTAAAAAAAAAACTAAATAAACCTAATGGCGATTGAGTCTAAACTTGGTGTTTACGAAATGATATATCTTTAATATAAAGAAAACCAATAGGAATAGGTATTGATGAAAGCTTTACATCTACGCGACGTCTATTCTTAAAACTTAAGGAACTATACATTAAACATCTACTATTACATAGAAGCTTAAAGTGAAGACGCAGGTGAAATATATATAGTTTTACATTTACAAATAGTCATATATATTATAACATCTAATGCAACTAGGCTACGAATTGGGTCTTTCGATAAAAGAGGGCCTTTGCGGTAAAGGTGAATGCATCTTATTCAGTTATATGTGCAAAAATATTTTTTTATTTAAAAATATTTAATATTATATTCCTTCTGAATAAGATATGTTATACGGTCCTATTTTAAGTTATACGCATGTAGTTTATACATCATCACTAGAACAACTCAAATTTCACAAAATAAATTATTACTCTCTGATATATAATAACAATATATGGCAAACATCGAGATATATAAGTACACATATGCTTATATAATTAGAAGTATTAATGGGTGTTTTCATTTGAAGACACTGGGTCTTGAAGATCTTTTTTAGGGTAAACCTATAAGCATTTAATCGATCGACCAGGACGTAGGATAGATATTGCTTTGACTACTAAAATCGTTACCATGAATAAATCATGTCGGAATTTTTAAGAAACACAAAAGGCTCTGGAAGAACTTCAGCAGCTTTAGCTACCATTTTCTTTATCCATGCTAAGAAAATACTGACATTTTTCTTTTTGTAAAAAAGGGCGAAGAAAGGCATTTTTCACCTTTAGAACACGTTTTAAGAAATTTAACTGGGTGTCAATATTGAGGCATAAAACCCCGGTTTTATATCCGGGCGGGCTGCATTTCTATACCTAACACTGTTTTCTGAACATTAGTTTTGAATTGGCTCCAAACAGCTAAAAAGCTATAAAAATGGCAGAGTTTGTTCCCGACAGCTTGATAAATATCTAGGTACGATCAAATACCATGTAATTTTTAAAGGCAAGATGTCTCTTTTTTATTGCTCACTTACTAACGTACCTTAATGATTGTAATCCACAGACTATATAAGTATAGTTTAGTGTTAATAATGGCATTTTATTACCTACTTTTACAAAATATAGTTAGAACGATACATTTTTTGGTCGCCAGTTCGTATATGAATAGACCAATTTTTTTTTCAAATGGGCAGCAGAGAGTACAATTCCGTAGTATAATGTAGAGTAAATGGCGAAAAAATCTCCGAAAATGATTTGAATTCTGAATGCCCTGGCAATTTTACTGATATCATGGCAAGAGTTGCACCATAATTCTAAATTTTAATATCATTTGGAACTAGTCCCATATTCTAACGTCAATACATCAAACATTGAGATACCTACCCACGTTATAGGAACTAAAAAAAAGACGTTTTTAGTGGAGAGAAAAGTTTGAAGCTTATTGGTAGTCCCGTGAAAGTATTTGATAAGCTATTGTTAGCAATAAAAGACTAGAAACTCTAACTAAAATTCTAGTATAAAACAATCACTAAAAAACAACTGGCAAACAGTACCTACTTATACAGGATATATACCCATCTATTCATAGAAAGTCTATGTTTGTCATAAAATTCCGCCACCTTAACTTTTTGTCCAAGTTTGATATTTCATAATTTTTTTATTTTTAGTCAGATTTTAGTGCGGTTTGCTCCAGTATCTAGGCAAATGTACTGACATTATTTGGAGGCACTTTAGTACGTAATGTTTTTCGCCTGGTAGATTATATACGGGGTCCAATCAAAAAGTAGATGTTTGTCAAAAGTTTAAAGCACCCTGTGGAAAAATTGAGGTGACCATTTTGAGTTCAACGGAATTTGATAAAGTCTCTGAAATTTTCGTGGCAATTTCGTTTTTTGGATCACCTCAAAATCTCTGTTTCTTTAAGAATTACCTCTTTTTAAATAAAACATTGTTTTCATCCGTTTTTTACTAAACAACTTATTAATGTTTTAATAGACAATTTAACAGAAGGGAAACTCTTTAGTTATCAAACAAAAGCCACTTAATAACGTGTAGTCCACCTCTTGCGTTAATAACAGCTTGTAACCTTGTGGGTAAAAACCTAGTTATTCTTTCTTAATAAGGAATATCTTGATATTTTTACATCATCCCACAAATGTTCAAATGGATTTAGATCCGGACTACACGCGGGCCATTTCAATTTTTGCATTCCAACCTCATCCAGATAGTCATTCACAATCCACGCAACATGTGGTCTGGCGTTATCATGCATCAGGATCTCCAATGGTCGGTGCAAATGGAGCCACAACATTTTGGAGAATATCTCTAATGTAACGGTGTACATTGACAGCTCCATTTTCAACAAACACGAAATCGGTTCCAGTTTGGGTACCATGACTGAACCGCCGTGATATGAAATTTGCTCCGAAATGACACAGTCGGCGAATCTTTCATTTCGTCGTCTATATACACGTTTGCGACCATCTAGAGATTTCAACCATATCCTGGATTCGTCTGAAAATAGGACATTACCCCATTCTTCTAAAGTCCAGTCAATCTAAAATATCAACTTAGACAAAAATTTGAGGTGGCGGAATTTTGTGCCGGTGAGTGTAGATATAGCACCATTATGCGTTAGCCCTGGAATAAGGCTGAAGATGGAGTCACAATATCAAAATGTCAACAGTTTAATACACTGAAGGTATCTCTGTTGTTATTCTTAATGTATATATTCCACATCTTAAAGACACAAATCTTACGGCGTTGTTTTTCAATGAAACATCATTCTGAATGATATGGTGAATGCAACAGCAGCTAAAACATCCCAGGGAACCGTTTCCAAGGTTTAGTGTCATTAAATTCGCTACCAATCAATAACAATGTCACATTTTATCTCTATACCCGTCTACAATTATTACATCTTCACACGCTCTCACCCAAATTCATTCTCATATTCACAGATCGCCATTCTCGATCGCTTTATTCAGATCACTTACAACCCTTCCCAGCGCCTCTCTATAATCGCTGTCCCGCCTAAAGATGGCGTCCAAAAAGGCGTCATTACTGAAAAAAGAGAAGACACTTTCCACCCTGTTTAGCGACTTTTCGGTCAGGTGTTTCCTGATGATTGATTGGAGGATTCGTTGCGAGTCCAGCAAAGCTTTGACCAAGTAATTCCGATCGTAGCTGAAGTCCACCTCGTAGAAAGATATTATGGTCATTCCTTAATAAAAAAACAAGTACGTTTAGTTTGTTTTTGGTTACTGTTACTGAGAATTCAACTTACCGGCCATGCGAAATTTGTTTTTAAACTTTTCTGCTTGCTTCAAATCCTCTTCGGTGAGTAAGTTGTTCCTGTGGAGAACTCCCAACTTTATGACTACTTTTATTATGTTCTTAATGAGTTTTTCCGCTTCTTTTTTGTTGTTTGACTGAAAAACAAATGTATGTACTTCTATCACGCTATCCTTTAAAAAGACCAACTTATTTTCTAAAAAAAAGTGATCATCTACTCTTTAACACTTTTTTGGTTCCGATAACCTGTGAGGTATAGAGCAACATAGGCTGCTTCTCGAACTGAAAGCCATCTGCCATGCAGTATTAGATCTAATACGCTGGTGGATGTCGCCTGCTCTGTACAACATCTCACCGCTATTCCGTAGCTTTTTGGCTTTAAGCCACGACACACGGTCTCCAATTTGTCGACAAGCCAAAGCTGTACTGATGAGGGGTAGACCCCGAATGCAGATGGGTTGATGATCAAATTGGTGACCACCTACTCGTTAACACTTCGTTTTGGTTCCGACAACCTGCCAGGTACAGAGCAATAAGGGCCGCTTCTCGAACTGAGAGCCATCTACCATGCAGTATTAGATCTAATACGCTGGTGGATGTTCCCTGCTCTGTACAACATCTCACCGTTATTTTTAATTATTGAAAGTCTACGTATATAACCTTAGAGGTGTTTTTAGACGCCATAAATTAACAGATGTGAATGTTGCTCTACATTTTCAAGTTTGAGCGACAGCTGGCGTAACATAAATTAATGCTAAGGAAGCCATGGGCCAATCCCTCACTCTTTTTTTTTTTTTTACACCACATGAACAACAAACAGAATTAAAATATATACTGTCATCATAAATAGTGAACGTGAATTTCCAGTAACTCTTTAATAATTTTTAAAATTTCCGATTCCCCTAATTCGCGATGGTAGGTTTGTTACAACCTGCTAGGGAACGATAAAAGATTCTCTTTGAACAAGCCCCTCTTGTCTAGCAGGGTTGGAACACACCATCTCTTATTAATTTAATTACTTACGTATTGTTTGGCAAGTCTGTACAAGTTATCCAAAAGAGAGGCAGTGACGTCGTCTATAAAAACTTTTGCGATATTTTTGCCCGCCATCCGGCTGAGTATCTTCTTCTGAGCCCTCAGCCCTATATCGCGCGCCTTGAATGTGCTCTCGGTCATGACTGCGAAACAGAATAAACACTACTACTAGTCAATTTGAAATTTCAACCACATAAATGTAGTGATTCAAACGCTTGTATTACAAATAATACTATCACCACCTGCCAACTATATTGCTGTATACGTTAGACGATAAGATTACGCTTTATTTTTTTTTTCAAGGAAATGCCTTGTAAGCGAACGTCTTTAGTGACTAATGGGTCAAGTACATTATATGTTGTTTAAATAAAACGTAAATATTGCAGGCCAGTATTCATGCGGAGGCGTTTTCCTGCCGAAACAGCTGCTATTTCAATGCACTGGATATTTCCTGTAAGATATCAGTTTACATATCCTGATGAACGCACGGAAGTCGTATATGTATAAAGTTCGTATAAACTTTATACAGCCTGTTTTACATACATATTACACATGTGTGTTCAATAGAAAACGTCATCTAGAAGGATATGGACTTTTTTCCTTCATCCTTTTCTTTTGACATATAACACAGCTAACTAGATGACGTTTCCAAATGAACACCCCCTATATTTTAGGTATTAAAATTATACTTTGCATGGCGTTAAAAATTCGATGGATAACTAATAGAATCTCGTGATGCATAAAAGATAGGCAAAGTAGTTAAATTTGGGGCCAAAATAAGATAGTAAATAATATGATAAAAACTGTTTAGGGAAAAAAATTAAAAAACTTTAAAAACAACAAAAAATAACCATAAACAAAAAAGAACTCACCTGACTGCTTCATTGAAAATCCTACTGTAGAATGCTACGGGGGGAATGGTGTGTGGTTTGAAAAACAAACAAAACTCTAAAAGCAAAATATATAAAATGTAGCAAACAAAAAAAAATATCAAAAAGACATAAAATTAGAAACTTTTATGCCTACTTACATTGTACATGTATACCATTTGCATAACTGTTTATGTTAGTGTGTCAAATTGATTGACATTTACATTTACAAACATGACTATAGAGCTTGAAAATAAAATATAAACTGATCCATGACAATTCGTCATTATCTAATACTGAAACTAAGGATCTCGCCTAAAAAACAATACGAATAACCTTTTTTTTATATTTTCCATAATTTCTTAAAATGAATAGACAAAATGGCAGGTGATGTTAAATATACCTAAATCGACAATCTAAGAGATTGATAAAGCAAAGGGACTTTCGTCTGTAGGAGGAGAAAGAAGACATCCAGAAGAGAAAACACAGTTGGATTTGCTCTGATCGGTCCTTTCGTTCCAGAGTTATAGACGGTCAAAGTTATAAACTGAGAAAGACGAAATACCCCTCCCCCTTGGTCAATATCAAAAACAAGTTGGGAAGTTTTTATGATGCTGTTTTGGATCGGAATGAGGCGATTGCAATACCCTAAGATCGAAACAAACGTAGAATGCCAAAAAAGTGGATTTTAAAAGTACCAAAAAAACGACCACCGAAGGAGTTTATTTCCGAAATTATAGTGAACCAAAGGGTATTTCGTTTGTGGAAGGAGAAAGAAGACATCGAGAAGAGGAAAAAACAGTTGGACTCACTCTGATCGGTTTATTCTTCATTCGTCCTCGAGTTATAAGCTCACAGTTGGAAAGTGAGAAAAAAGTAATACCCCCCCCCCCCCTTTTTTTGGTAAATATAAAAAGATGGGAATTTTTGTATGCTGTTTTTGATCGGAATGGGGCGAATGCAATCACCTCAGAATGCAACAAACGCAGTTCGAATGGCATTAAACCTACAAGTAGTTTTTTTTAAGAATATAAAAAACAGACGATTTTAAAGTTTTTTTAACTTTGAGTAGTGTCGAACATTGTCGCTCTTAGATAAAAAAAAATCGCTCTCCATTATGTTGTAAAACGTCCTTTTATCGGAACAAATAGCATAGCGCATTAAAATTCAGCACGTACTGCTACGCACTTGAGCGCTTTTACATTCCATAATCGAGGGCTTCCTTTAGAAATGACCTACATACTATGGCTCTAGCATTTTAGACTTTTGAGAACATTAAAATGGAAAAAAAATAAAAACTTACAGAGGCAGCTGGAACATTCGGTTATTACATATTGATAGGCCAGCCAACATTCCAATTCCACGATAGTCGACATAATGCTGATGATGTTCAAAGTGGCAGTGTAGGGTTTGTTTCTGGACCTTTGGCTCAATAAAATATTGGCAATCTGAAAATATATTAAGAATAAATAAATCAGCTATAAGGTCGTACATACTTACTAAAAGATTATTTAATGTATTGCATAAAACATAATATGAGAAACTATAATAAAGGAAGTGTTAAACACCGCATGTAAGTACGTTTCATTCATTCATCAGTTCTCGACATAATAAAACAGTAATTAACAAGGAGATTCATTAAAACGCTTCCGTTTTAAGATGTAAATGGTTATGCGAAACGAACATTTCAAAGTCGAATTTATTCAGCTTCTCTTTGTGCTTCCGTGTAACAAAACGTAGTAGGTATCCACAGTTTCGTAACATGTGATCATGTAGGCATAGAAAAAAATATTATGAGTTTGTAGAAAGCGAAAAATGTACTTTCCTATTTAGTTACTGTAGTTGATTTCCTAAAATATCAAAACGTTGCTACCACTGAAAAAAAAACCAAGCAAATAAGTAAAAATTTCTTGATAAGTTGGCGAAGGAAATGTGTTCAGAAACAGCTTTTCCCATTTTACACCAAAAAACAGGCAAGTAAAAACCTTTGTGTGTTTGTTGATTCATGTAGGCCAAATGTCATTTCAATTTAAAGGGTGGGTGATGAGGGGTGAGTCGTCTTAAAGACAAACTTTAGTAAAAATGCTGTATTTTGACCCCTAAAAGTAGCAAAAAATGTTTTATTTCTGAGTTACATAACATAAAAATAACATTTCGGAGAGTAGAGTATTGACTTTGACATTAAATAACAAAAAAAAACATAAGAGACAAACTTGGCCTTCGCCATTTTATCCACAAATTGTTGTTTTTACACTAGTGAAGTATAAGCGATCTCCCAGAGGCAACTCTTCATAATTGTATGTATTCTATCTATTAAAACCCTAAAAAAAGACCGTGAATGGTTAAAGTTAAAACCACACTGCTGATGGTGACAAATAATTATCGACCCCTGTTTTAATTCTTTGCGTGTAAAGTGGTCGTTAAGCGTTGAGAACTCGCAAATTTATTACAGCCAGACACGTGGACGTCCTCGCTACTGTGACCCTTAATCGTTAAAACATCCAAGCAATTTTTCCACTGTCTGGGCCGAGGTTTGCCTGATAATTGTCACGAAAGGGTGGACATTCGGAATACCCCTAGAATTAAAAATTTTAATGGATTTTGCAATTGAATTATGTCAGCGAATCCTGTTTCACAGTTCCCATTAAAAATAAGCGAATTTCCGCCTGGCAGGGCAGGCGAAGGTTAATCTTGTTAAAATCCATATCGCGATCGCTTCAAAGCCCTTCAAATTACGCGTGTTTGGCTGGAAGTCTACCGGCTATCAGTTGAAACGATTGGACGCTCAAAATACATACCTATATATGTAGGCTGATGCATTATAATATAACAGAAAAGCTTTGCAAATTCTGACCTATTAATGTTGCAATAATCGGTGTTAGGTCACCTTATTGAGGTCTTTTGACTGAAGCAATTTAATACCTACTGTTTTACACAAGACAAACCAAAACTATTTTTACAAGTACGTACATACAGTGAATATGAATACCAGATAGGAGGTGTTCATTGGAAAACGTCATCTAGTTGGCTGTGAAATGCCAAAAGGAAAGGATGAAGGAACCCATTTACTTTGATTATGTCATCCTTTTCTGTCAAAAATTCAAAGCCTGCTAGGCGACTATTTCTATTGAATTCCCCGTATATAAAATTGAATAACAAAATAAAATCTGTAAATATATGTAGGTGACTGTGGGAGCGATAAATAATAAAAAGTAGGTCCTATAAATTTTACCATGAGTAAATCAAACGTAAATCCTTTTAAATCCTAAAAAAACATATATGAAGGAAGCTATAAATAAAATCTAAAGCTTCATCTCGAAAACCCTGAAAGGGAATGGATTTGGATTGATTCCTCCCCTTCCAGGGGAGAGTTTTTGACCACATTTTTGTTAAAAAAAATCCATATAGGCTCGGATATTGGAGCTAATAATAACATTATAATCCTCTTCGAATTTGTCGCTATTCTCGTCACTTACTGTATCTCTATCTAAGGAATTTGTGCATCCAATTCTCCAGTTCATTCTATTAGATAGATACCCTACATACAACATTCATTCGGGTCATATCATGAAGTGCAAATTGATTTAGTACGTTAAAGGCAAAATTGGTATTAAGTGGTCTTGATTGACTTTAAATGCCGACGTAATGCAAAGATAATTTTCACCGTTGACCTTTTCATTGTGAGAGTTTGACCTAACACATTCAGCCCTTCTTGCCTCCCAAAAGAACACCATTTAAGGTCCGGTCCTGGTGTGTGGCACGCGACATAAGAAAACCGATAGAGGAAACCGTTAAGGAAGGACGGGTAGATTACCTTCACCTGGTCTGGTGCGTTAGGCAGATGGTCGTTATTTTATATAAACAGTCTATATAAAGTAGATTTGACGGTTACATAAATTAAAACCGCCGAGTGGCGAGACTTTCAACTTTTTTTCTTGCACACTTAATCATCTGTTATCTTCCTATATTAACGTGATTGATTTGCAACCGGGCAATCTGTTGGCACATTGGCACAAACCTATCTTTTGTTATATGAATAGTGTTTGAAAATATTGACTAATAAAAATGCTTAATGCTATACTTATCTATTAAAACTGTTCTGACAATTAAACGCAAATCTATCAATGCAATAAACCTTGGTTGATAGAACGAGGTCAGCAATTAGCAGAGATACACCCTGTACAACAGGCGAATAACCGTTTTGTAGTGTCGTACGAGCAGGTATGCTCATACAAGAAATGTTTAAACCTCGCAGGATATCACATTCCTTTAGAGGTCACGAGCTCGCAAGACAAGTATATTAGGTATAACGCCTCTCAAAAAATGAAGAGGCGGACATATATTATTGTGATCTCATCTTTTAAATACTGTTAAGTAAAGAAGGCTGCATGGCAAAAAATTTGCATAGAAGCTGTTAGATATAGTTTTTCTAGATACATTAATAATTTAATTATTAGTTCTTAAGGCATTGTGTTAACAAAACAAATCTGAACAAATGATTAAACATATTACAGCAAGGTAGTCATTCAATATGAGTCATACAACTTGTTCCTACACATTTTCTAATACAATTAACTCACCTATAATTAACCAAAACAACTGGTTGCTATGACAACGCAGAAGAAAACATGGAAAATCGACGGAAGGAGATACACAAACTTGAAGAATACACTGTGCGCCAATACAATGGGTTTTAAGCGAGTCCAGCAACGAAAAACAAGTACACGAGTTACAAATTACTGTGGGAGTGTGTAAGACACTACATTAAAAATGATTTGTATCGAAGAAGAAGCAAAATAAACGCCTTTCTTCGATCGACGACGCTCGTAAACCAGCAAATTAGCAAATGCGGGATTGAGCGAAGAAATAAAAGGAGGGGACAGGAATATGCAATGCGCTTGCCTTCGCCGCCAAGGTTTGGTTTGCCGCCACAAGTTTGAATCTAATAGGGTGACCCTAGGCAACCAACAATACAGAAAACATTTCAGCAACGTTGCCATACCTACCAAATTTGCAGTACTTGATAGATATCGGCTTCATTCTTTGAGTCATACCGGCCAAGATCAAAGTAGATACTTGAGCCAATAAACTAATGTAGGAGATGTAGATTAGAAATCTAAATCCACTTCAAAGTTCACTTTCATACAAAACATAAATTTTTAAATCCCTATTATAAAAGGGATTGGCAACAAAGCAGGTAAATCTGCTTCTAATCATAACTGTCAACTGTCATAACATAACCTAACTTTTTAGTGTCAAAACTGTCAAATAAACAAGTATACGTACATTTTACAATTTCTGTTTGTTTTTTCTTATTTTGAGAAAATTCAATTTTAAAACAGCTAGTTTATCGAATATTATTAATCCACACGTCATAATAAAAAACTCAATCACTACCCCCTTGACCGGCCACCATGGGCGAACGTAAGGGAACCAATAAATATTACCCCCCCGACTATGACCCGAAGTTCGGGGGGCTCAACAAGTTCCTGGGCACCCATGCCCTGCGGGAAAGGGCTAGGAAGATCGACAAAGGCATTATCATCATTCGTTTTGAAATGCCTTATAATATATGGTGTGACGGCTGTAAGAACCACATAGGAATGGGTGTTAGATACAATGCTGAGAAAACCAAAGTTGGGATGTACTACACCACTCCTGTGTACGAGTTTAAGATGAAGTGTCACCTGTGTGATAATCATTTTATTATTCGAGCTGATCCTGCTGTAAGTACTCAAATATTTCATCCTAAATTGTATTATTCTGCCTAAATATCACCAACTTAATGTTTACTGTCCTATAGAACTTGGACTATCTAATAATCTCAGGGGCACGAAGGCAGGAAAATCGCTGGGATCCCACACAAAATGGCCAAGTGGTGCCTGAAACTAAAGAGATTCAAAAACGGCTTTTCGATGATCAAATGTACAAACTGGAGCATGGAGTGGAGGATAAGGGTGCAATGGAAATGGCAAAGCCAAGGCTGGTCAAACTCTTTAATAGAAATGAAGATGCTTGGTCTGACTGCTACACTGCCAATCAAAAACTTAGGGCAGAATTTAGGGTATAATTAAGATATTTAGGTTTCAGTTTTAGTTTAATATTCTTATTGCAATTGTTTTTAGAAACAAAACTATGAGTTGAAGAAACAACAAGGTACTGATATTGCCTTATTAAAAAAATCAAGCCTCGAAATACCTTTGCTAGAGGAACGAGAAGAGGATAAGAAGATGGCTCAGTTGTTATCAATGAAACCAATGAGAAGTGGTGAAGAAAACCTGAATTCTAAACGCAAAAACATCCTTACAGAAAGTTCATTACCAACCTCTAATTTTAGCAGGAAAAAAGAAGAAGGTGCAATTAAATTTGTAAACAGTGCAAGACTGAACTTGGGCATTGTAAAAAAGGCACACAGTAGTAATTTGAATGCTAATACCACTCAAGAATCTAATGAGAGCTTTTCAAAAGTTAAAAGAAAATTAAGCATTGACGATGAAAGTTCTGGAGCAAGTGAACCAAAACGGACTTCTTTAGTGAGCGATTATGGTCTAAGTTCCAGTGATTCTGATTAACTTGTTACAAAATTTGTATATTAAATTATGTTTAATTAGAAACTATTTATAATATATGTTGCAGAGAGATGGGACATTTTGCATAAATAGTAAACAATTAAATTTTGAGTTGTGCAATAACTAAGAACAACATTCCACTGAAATTAAAACATCCCTAGTCACACGAAAAAACGAGCAAACGAGCTTTATTGTAGCTGAGCTGTTACTAATGTGTGTGTCGTCCTGTATGGTGCTCGGTTGCTTGTTTTTTCGTGTGACCGGGGATGTTTTAATTTCAGTGGAATGTTCCTAGATGACAAACTTCTCTTATTGAAAAACCCTGAGCAAGACCTCAATAAAAGTCGAAACGTTGGCTCCTTCACAAATGTGAATTAGTTATTTCTATCCTACATCCGCTATTCTCATTTCTATCAACCTGATATAAAGGACGCAAAATCTGATGTTTAATAACTTTTAGTGACAATTGTTGCATCTTGATCAATAAAGCAAATAAAACATCCATACTCCGAAAAAATCATTATCCCAGATCGGTTATCCTTTGTTATTACGTTACTAGAGCAAGATAGAAAGTGTTTTTAATCTTGACTTGTCACCAATCACGAATTTTTTATTATCGGAGGTTATTTAATTAATTTGTAAACAACTTGTACAGCAAAAAATACAAAAATCTCTTTAGTATTTGTTAATTTTTAAAGAAAAGTGAACTCAAAAATTTAAGTAAAAAATTGACAAACAACGATAACGATGCCCTCAGCTGGGCGAAGGTTGTCTCGAGCGGGCCGCGGTTCATCCTACAATGACCCTGGAAGTAGCGCCAGGGCCGCTCCACTAATACCTACTTTAGAACCCCCAAATTTGCCTAAGCACTTCCCTTTTCCCAGTTCGCCTATGGACAGCGATCTGTTTTTTGATTTTTTAATGGCTTTATACGCTACAATAGGAGCTGGGTTACAATTTTTGTATTTGTACAGATCTGTGTGGTGGTTGCCAAACAGTTATACCCAAACCACTATGGTGAGTCCTTTGTTTCTTGGCATTAGCTAAAAACTAGTGAATCGTTATGGGCAAATTTCAGAATTTCTACCTCATAGATGCCAACTTAGTGGTTTTAATTGTGGTGATATTTTTAAGGCGATTATATTATCAAGGAGGTTGTAAGCTGATTTCAATGGTTTACTCAAATAAAAGCCAAGAGGACCTTAGCTGCTTTTCCAGGTTAGGCTTTTTATATAACATAATTTATACTATAAACTTGTTTTCTTTAGGTCAACATTACTGATATTTTATGCCACTGTAGTTGGAACTCTTGCTACAATAGTTCTAGGAAACAGGGGTAAAATGGATATTGTATATTTATTTTACCCGTAAGTAAGGGTTCTTTAATCACAATTTCAAGTTTTCTATGTTTCTCAATTCTTTTAGGATCACCTTATATATTCCAATTTTTGGCTTCAAAATTCAGCCATTTTTTGAAATATCTAACTGGTGTTCTAATGGAAGTCCTCCAATTCATGCTTGTAGTTCTAATCCTATAGACATTCGTAAAGAATGTGATCATCTGAAGTCAAATTTCTTGGATCGACTGAGGCAAATATTCTTCACTGCAGCTATGAACACCTATTATGGCAGTTTTATTCCCTGCTGTTTTTCACAGGTTGATTACCACCTTACTAAACTTCTATTTATGACTTTATTTAACATTATTTCAGTCTGAGTTAGTATATGATCGGTGGTGGAATATTGAACATGGAGCTTTTATTTTTCTTGGGAGTTTCATCTTTTCTTTTGCTCACATGGTTCCCTTAAGATATTGTGATACACTGCACAGAGCAGTGTTACATTCTGGTACCTGGGAAAAGTTGGATAGTGACTGGAATGTTGCTTTAGGTAACAAAAGCGGTACCTTGAAGTGTGTGAGTTTTATATAAAATTTTTAGTAATGCATGAGTGGAGGGATGATATTCTTTGGCCTGGAGGTGCCATAGTAAAATATAACAGGGCAGTGTGGAGAGCCATGGGAGATTGTAACTGCATTATCCCTGGTGACAGAGGACTCACTTGGGGTCATGTAAGTTGTTTTTTTTTTCTGTCTATAAAGATAATTAATAATTTATAAAGAAAATATAGTACACAGTCATATAAGAATCAAACTATTGGACCCATGCAATGGACTTGTGTTTAAAGAAGCTATTTTTGTAGCAACTCTTTATTTTACCATCATATCCTCTGAGTGTGGCAGCTGCATTTCACCTAGCAGTGGTTCTGTATCAGATATACAGTGTTACACATGCAGTGTACTGGTACAGAATAGCGGCGCTGGCCATCATGTGTTTCTTCAATTATTACTCTCTCTACAAGCTAATCCGTGACTCCATGGTCAGCTACCGGATGTACAAGCAAAGTGAAGAAAGCGTAAGTATGTGCACAAGGGGTAACATTTTTTTTATTAATCTTATTATTCCAATGGCAACAAAATACTTAGTCTGAATAACGAATTATTTGTACAAGGACGACGACAAAGACACGCAGAGCGGTTCACAAGGAGAAACAAGCATACATAACACTACCCGAACCCACAGGAATCGCAGGTTTAAGACTGAAGAACCTCATGTGTTTCTAGGAGAACAGACAAGCCAAGAAGGACATGGTGCTGATGAAAGATGACGACCGGATTCTGAATCTTCATCTTCTAGTAGTTATTTTATATACATTATTTTACCGACAGTCTGTGTTGGGGCCATGGCTGTGATCTATCACATGAGCAGGGACATGTCTTTCGACTTATTAGAACTTACGAGTTTAAATAAGTAAAATTAATGTCGGTACTTTTAATTATGATGTGTATGTGTAAATTGTTATTTTTTTTTAGGTTTAAGTTTTTACCAGAAGATCTCAATATATCGATTAACTATTTTTTTATTTTTACATCACCCTTGAACAATATTTCATAATTAAGTACATTTAAAAGGAAACAAAATCTAAACATTATCAGTCTTTAAAGCAGGTTTCAAGCGAGGGACATTTATCGACCCCAAATTCTCTAGCTCCTTGTACTTGTCCATGACATTTTGCAAGGAATCTTTGCATTCTTCAAAGAAACTCATATCAAAATGTGGCATTTTGGTGTAATGATGTATATGAGCCTAAAACGTTTTAAGTTACTAATCAAATGCATCCTCCCTTAGTGATATTCTCACCTGTTTTCTAAAGAGACTTGAGTATTGGGAATGAAGGTGCTGAAATAAACTGCTCATGCCTGTGGTGTTAAACAATGAGAATAACGCTGCTTTCTGACCGGTAGGTGCCACGTTGCATAAACCAAATTTAATACATTTTTTTGACCAAGGTGTAAATTTAGCCCTTGCTTGCAATTTGTCGATGTGGTCCTGTAGGTCAGAAATTGTATAATCACCCCTTCCCATTAAGGTAGAAGCAAGTAACAAAGACGTTGAACCTGAGATTTAATCATAAAAGTAACTTCTACTAACTTATGTTGCTTCGATAAAAATACCTACTTAAGGGATCAATTTTAATCAATTGATTTGACCTATGGCAAGACGCAATAAATAGCTCTTGTTTCAGCCGTTTACTGAAATTTGGGAAACTACTTTAAAAATTACTTTTTTTTAAGAGTCTTAACTTACCTAAAAACTGTTTCGTTGCAGTGTGATGCATGATTAAAACCAGTGGCCAAAAAGCTAACTTTGGGGAATGGCACCATATTAGTGTTAATTTCATTCATATCGTAATTTAAGGCGCCAGGAAATCGGGACCCACTAGTTATCGGCATATTGAAAGCATATTAACGACTTAAAAAGAAACTTACCTCGTTAGGTGCAATAGCATGTCAACAATGCTGCTATTCAATCCATCAGTTGAGTGAAACATAGATGTATTTAAACTGTTTATCTGTTTTCTTAGCGCAATATCTAACAGACATCTATTTTCCACGGGAAAGACACATGTCGCATTATCAAGTAACTGATGAGTGGCAAGTGCATTGTTATAGGGACTTGTGATAACATCTTCAGTACCAGTTGAATAGACACAAGATACAAATCTAAAAGTAAAGGGCTCTTGCAGATTGCTATAAAATTTCAGTCAGTTTTAAAAGCTGCTTTTTGTAATAGTAAATACCTTTCAATTTTTGGATAAAATTCAGATAACATACTTAATACATAAGTTCCTAGTCCAGACCCTGTACCACCTCCAGTGGAGAACAGCATTAAAAATCCATGCAAACTATCACATCTTTCTATGCAGTGTCTTAGGCAATTCAAAATTTGCTCCTGGTATTGAGGTCCATGTTCACAAAAACCTTTCAAAAGAATGTGTTTTTCTTTAATTAATGCTATATAAAGAAGCACATTGTACCTTCAGCCCAATTATTTCCAGATCCTGGATAATTTGTTACCAGATATTTGTCATCAAAAAGTCCCCTCAAAGGGCCCGTTTTATATCTAGCTACCACACTATCTTCCATGTCTATACATATAGCCCTAGCCTTAATTTTGTTGTTTAAAATATCCTGCAGGTTGGCATATGAGGGTTCCCGTTTTGAGCGTGGCACATGAAAAAATGAATTGAAAGATTGCTGGACATTGGTAGATTTACTTCTTTGAGGTTTTGTATTTGCGTTGAGAGATACTTCATATTCTTGTAAGATTTTCGGCCATAAAGCTGATCCGATCTGATTGCCACATTGTCCAACTACATATAATAAGTAAGAAAAATAAAAATTCAGAGGGTAAATTGAAAAGAAAAATTAATGTGAGAATAAATGTCTTGGTTTATGAGGACTAACCCTAATAAAAGTTATGTGTCTATTGATCTATAGATAAAAATTATTTTGAGTTTCATATATATTCGAAGTATGTGTGGGTGGGCGGAAATCTCTATTGGTTGATCATAACTAGGGTTGTCACCTGTCTGGGTTGCACCTGGAGACTACGGTTTTTTGGATTACCGATTACTTGGTGTTTTTTCTGGAAATGAGTTTCATGTCAGGAAATAGATAAATATTTGACAACAGCACAGCAACTTCACTCACAGCAACTTTAGTAAGCTAAAGCGAGCCGTGAACCGTTTTTTTTTGGAAGCTGTTGCCTGTTGCTATTGTTGCCAACCATCCATTATTTGAAAGGACTGTACTTTATATTAGGATATTGTACTTTGAGGTTTTATGAGTTGTGAAAAAAAGTCTATGTTTTTTAAAAACAAAATATCTGCTTTAAGAAATATTAATTCAATTAACATTTGGTGGTGAATGAAATTCAAAACAACTGTATCTAGCAAATTTTTAGTAACTAGGTAGCCAAGGAAAACTTCAGTCACAATTTACAAAAAAGTGGCAAAGGCATCTCAAAAAAATTTTGCCTGCGGCGCCTTGTAGCTTCATTGCAACATCTCGAGGTTGAGTCTTCTTTAAAGGTGGTAACCCATACACATATTAACTCATCATAACATTGCCAATATGTTAGTTAAGAACCTTTTGCTATAAACACATACACTGCCCAGTTTTTAATAAAATTATTATCTAGACTTCTGCTTACCTTGAATCACTATGAATTCACTCATTAGGAGAAAATACTTTACATTCGGTAGTTAATATCTTTTGAACAAAATGTGTTTCAATATTTATGAAATTATTGGTACTTTTTGGCGATGGTACTTTTTCTAGAGAAGTACTAAGTTTATAAATTTTTGCATTGTTTAATTCAATATAATACCTGTGATAATACACATTAAGTTAAAACAGTTACCAACAGTTTGCTTAATTGCTTGTTTTGTTTGTTTTTAAAAATTTTGAAAATTTAAAAATATGCCTTTGGCAGTTAGAGAGATAAGTTTGACATTGACATATTGAATCTAGATTGTCCGCTTTAAAGTACCCTCACTACCCTGATAAATCTAAACGCCCCTAATATCGGTAATTGTATGTGTAAAAACTCTTGTTAGAGTGTTTTGTTGTAAGTAATTTAACCGGTACTTTTTGTATCTTACCACTTATCAGTGTGTAGCTTGTAGCCTGTAGTTGGTATATAATAATTTAGACCACACTGTTAGCATTACCGCGTAGCGTATGGAAGAAATAGAGTACACCGAACACCTTGGCTGAGTGAAACGGGAGAACCACATCGGTCCTAAAGTGCATCGGTCCTAATGCCAGAAATGACAGAATGACACATGTCAAAGATGTCATTCTCATCAGCTGTTTCATTCATTTGATGTTTGTTGTGGTTGTTTTAAAATAATTGACTGAATAATATTTCAGTAATGTTCTAACTTATTGACTAACAATTTTTATTAAATAAGAAGTACGTAGTATTTCCATTCCAGATTCTGTACTGCAAGAACCGCAGGGTATTCCACATGTTTTCAGATGTGCTAGCAGCTGTATTGAATTGGTAGACTCAAATAAATGTTGCAATGAGAATATTTTCAACAACTGGATACTTACAGTTATACAACCATCTGGCTATACAGACTGAATGCACATCAAAATGGGAGATGAAAATTCTTCTTAGATCAGATGTTCAAACTCTGTTCTTTGATTAAAATAAGGATACATGTAAGAAAAAAATATTAAAGAGCTGTAATGGGAAAGATCATATATAGCAAGATTTATTTGATTTTACAATGGTATTCCAAGCAAATTGTTATTACAATTTTAATCATGAGATAAACTAAAATCTCTCTGTTGTTCAGGTCACGTACAGAATACTACAGAACACAGAGGTGGTTGGGATCATACATCACTCAAATAGGCGCCTTTTCGTCCATTTAAAGAAGAACCTATAAGAAAGTGTTGGATGAAATTGCAGGATTTATTGTTTTATTGCTAGAAATCCTCGAGAGTTTTTGGGAAGGAAATGTTCTCTTTGAAGATAACAAAAATATTGCAAAACCAATGTGCATTTATGGTGTGTGAATGCGAAAGTTTTTAGGTGCATTTCTGATCAATTTGCATTCGAAGTGTAACTTCAGCATGTGAGCTGGATTGGGATTTACGAATTTTCAATGTCACGTCAAATTCAAAATTGATTCATAAATACAGATATACAGTATAACAATTTATCGAAACATCAGGAAACATTCTTGTGAAATTAAAGAATATATATGGGTCACTTATGTGAGCTTCTTTCAACAGATTATCATAATATTCTTTTTCTTTTCATAGTAATAATATTGGATGCACTCCAGATATCTTGAATTTGCTTTTTTTTTGTTTTATTAGGTGCTATACATTTCTTTTTCTGCAGCAAAAACTTTGTAGAAGCATTAACGGCAGTCATTTCACTTGTTTTTGGTTCATAGTTATATGGTATAACTATACTGCAGCTTAACCATGAACACTCGACATCGACAGTTTTTTGTTGGTTTTGTCGTTACATATCGATATCGACAGGAATTTGTACTACAAGCAATCGTTTAATCCGAAAATACCGATAAAATCGACTCGTCTCGTTTCGAGTAAAAATATAGGCCGCTTTGTTATGTCGACTGAAATTCTAACCTATAAAACGTTTCTCTTTTTGAATTTGTTTAAACAAGAATTTAACTTTTGCTATCGGAGCTACTAAACTTTCTATGGTGAGTACCTACCTATTAACTAAATTTTTTCCAAAACTCATAACATATATAAGGAAACTTTAATGGCGTTATAAAAATATACCTAGTCCTAAGATATTAATGGTATATGTTTTTTTTGTAAAGGTGGTTTAAATGCACTAAGTTAAATTATTTACTACAGATTCAAAAATGGAGGCCTCAAAAAGGATGCGAGTAACCCCTAAGCATTGGGATATGTTGTTAAATATCCTTGGGACATATCCAGAAATGGTAACTGGCAAATTTATGTGCCCTAATGCAAAACAGAAATCATCACAATTATGGGAAGAGGCAGCTATTAAGCATAATGCTTTAGGACTAGGTGAGAAAACTGTTGATAAGTGGAAAATAGGTTTGCAAGATTGGAAGAATAAAACAAAGATGAAAGCTTCTGAAATAAGGGAATATGAAAAGAAAACTGGTGGTGGACCACCAAGCAAATTAAAATTGAATGAACAAGAGGAACGCCTTATGAACATTATTGGATGGTCTTCAGTAACTGGTTGTGAAACTGCCCCTGAAAGTGGGTTAGGCATGTATAATGAGCCAGTCCAAATGCCAATGGACTCAGATTTACAAGGTTCAATTCTTCTTCCATCCACAGACATGCAAGACTCTGCAGAGTTAAGTGCGGAATACATAACCATCCACGTTGAAGACACATTACAAGATGAAGGCTGCTTAACTGAAATAACTTCAAAGGAAAAATCATCTTAAACATGTGATGTAAAAGAAAGCAAAAAGTCAACTGAACCAAATAGAAAGAGAAAAGTTCGCACCGATGATGCAACACTAGAAGTATTTCAACAAGAAACAATGGCTGTTTTAAAAGAAATTGTGAATGGAATTAAAGCAACAAGCATTGAACTAAAAAATATCTCAAACTCTCTTTCTGTTATAGCTAACAAGACAAATGATCCATTTATATACCTTTTTTTAATAGATTACCTATAGTTTTATAATTATTATATGTATGTGTAAGGGAAATCCTATGCATACTTTTTTTTGTTATTATGCGTGATAATAATATGGCCAAATAGGAAAGTAAATCATTTACTTTTTGTCAAATGTATTTGTTAAAAGTTCTCATTTTGATTTAAACCTTTTTTACTTAGGTACTATGAGTGCAAAGATATTTCAAATGCTGAGGCAATGATAATAATAGCTATTTAGGTAACCAGTTACGAAAAGTCCGATTTTGTGTAACGAATGAATGTTTGCGGGACAAGTGCAGCGAGTTCCCGCAATTTGAATGAGATACACAAAAAAGGTTTTTCGTCACGTGTTTCATACAAGATTTTTTCTAATTTTGACTACAAATACCTACTTAGAGAGAGAATTATTATTATTAAACTTCAATATTTACTTTTAAACCACTTTGTATCTACTTAATACCGTAAAACTATAGCAACGGTGTGCCACAGCCGAAACCTGCAACTGGTGGTGACACCAACTTTTCATCACTAGTTACGAAAGATTTTACTTTTCGTAACTAGTTACGAAAAGTAGGACGTTACGTCACTGTCATCAGTATTGAAAAGTGCCACTTTATATGTCAAAATTAGAAAAAAGAAATTATAGTTTTTAAATAATGTTAGAGATTATGACTGTTAATAAATGATTTCAAATAATTACATCACTTGTTTTCCACAAACTTAATAATACATACTCTTCCAAAATTTAATAATACATATCCTAAAATAAACACCTGTAGTATATTATTTGTAATAATATTTATATATTCCAGATTACAAATAATTTCTATAAATTATGCAAAATATTGCCTAATAATTCTATCCCTTATTCGATTTCCTTCATTGAAAATGAAGTCTCTTTGCACAATATGTGGCACCCCTGCATATTAACAAGTGCATCCCGAAATGGCTCTACAACTGCTTCATCACCTAGGCACATATTATGTGAAACAGCACAAGAAGTAACAATATTTCCCACTATTTCTGGGGTATATCGTAAAAGCCTTTCACCATTAATACATCTGAATCGTCCTTTCAAAACACCATTACACTGCTCAATCGACTTTCTTGCTGCAATGTGTGCTGCTATGTATTGACCTTCAGGTGTGTTGGGAGGATCATCTACTATAGGTGTCATTAACCAGGGTTGCAAAGGATATCCTGAGTCTCCTATAAGCCATGAAATTCTATCCCCTGCTTGATAGTTTCTTTCCATTTCCATTTTTATTGCTGAATTCCTCCAAATAAAAGAATCGTGAGTAGATCCTCCATACCTTGGTTTTATGGCAAGAATCTTCAGGTCAGAATCGCATATCTAACAAAAAAATTAAATAGTTTGTTACAAGTGTATTCAACTGGCAAATTTGTAATGTACTTACAATCCCCTGGAATGGTACCCTTTTCTGTTTATATAATTATGTTTCTGAGCAGGAGCTAAAATTCTAACATGTGTACAATCAATCGCTCCAATAATTCCTGGAAAATGGTGTTTCATGTAATACTGGTTTTTTATAGCTTGCTTTTCATCATCTCTTGTTGGAAACTGGATCTACATATTCGCAAGGTGATTTGTAATAATTGCAGATACTTCACGAACACAATTTGAAACTGACTGTTGACTCATTGATGTATTGTGACTTTGACCTATCCGGCGCTGGAAGCTCCCAGTTGCAAAAAAGGACAAGGCTGCAGAAGTTCTCAATTCTGGGGATAAAGCATTGACTCTTGCAATATTCCTCATGTATGGTAGTAACATGATGATTAGCTGACGTACTGATGCCTTTGTAAGCCGGAAACGTCTTCTAAATTCCATTTCATCTAGTTGAAAAGGATTGAAACTCTGCCTTAAATGGACTCTCTCCAAGTTGAATTCTCTCAGCCGCATTAATCTTCTCCTACGTGCCAATACAATATTCATTGGCAGCATCTCGGCTTTCCCTCAATGGGTTCTTCAGTCACTCAAACTTTAAACGTCCACAATCCTTTAATTTGATAAGTAAATAAACGATTATGTACTAAAAATACGTACTGATAACCTCAACTTTACCTCTTCGCGGCAGTTTTGACTGATGGGAAAATTTAAATCTAGTCAATGTTTTTGGTTTTGCAATAATTTTTTGTCGATCGACGAAAATGACCGAACTGCTTGTCGACTTTCGCTAAACGATTTTCTGTGGTCCTAAAAGTCAATCGACTCGAGATGGGCAAACCCGAGATCGTCTTATATGTCGATACCATAACGAGTTTACGTGGTTCGCCTGCTGGTTGGAAAATTTTAATATTATGTATCTTTGTAAATAACAATTTAACAAGTTTTCCCGCTTAAAAATACCAAAATTTATAGGCGCCCCGCGCAAGCGTCTGCCATTTCATTTGGAAGAAATTTAACCTAAAAAAATCAGAAAAAGCGTGGTTACTGGTTCTCATTTATTTTGAGTCTTTAAAGCCGATTGCTCCCAAAAATGGAAGGTCAAGCCCAGGAGACCGGTTTAATTGTTCATGATGGGTTTATGTTTCATACCAGACGCACAGTAGCCGGGGTCAAGTAAATCACAAAATATCAAAACTATGTATTTAAATGTAATTAAAAATATCTATTTAGGTATCTTGTCTGTACAAGGAATAAGCGATTTAAGTGCCCTGCATCTGCAAAATTGTCGGCAGGTGGTGATTTGACAATTTTGAATGTCCACCACAACCATCAGAGGCAACTGGCAGACATTGCATCCGAGCATTTTAAAATTGCCTTGAGGCAAGCTTGTGCCTCTGAGCGTGGCACCTTAAAGACCATTTATGACCGTACTGCACTCAGGTAAAAAAATAGATAATTACCTAAATATTTGCATAATATGATAAAGTGCAATGCACAAAGTTTAGTTAGCTGGTAAACAGGGTCTCTTTCTATCAGATTTAACTTCTTTTGGAAAAACATGTGAAAGTCTCCCTTTGCAGACCCATTAAAAATGATTTTATATGCATGTTGGTACTATTAAGCAGGTAGTTAATTTGTTGGGGTACTTTTTTATTATTTTTTTTTAAATCAGCCAGATTTGGAGACTTAGAGGAATGGTTTTGTATTATGCATTTAGTCACCTGGTTGTGACAACATATTGGAGAGAATAGAATTATGAAAAAGTTGCCCTTCTGAACTTTGTTATTGTTGTAGAAATCCAGAAGGTGCAGTGCATGTACAGTATAATAAAATAAGGTCATCGATGCGTCGATGGAAACTAAGCAACACACCCAATGTGCCGAAGTCCTTAGAGGAACTGTCCCAACTTTTACAAAATAGCAATTGGCCAAGATACAATAGTTGTAGCCTAGGGGCATTTTATTCTGGTAACATAACAGCAGATGGAAGTCATGCTATTATTTTTGGAAATACCCAATTTGTACAAAACTTTTCCCATTCTGTCTATACTTTTATAGATGGAACTTTTAAAGCTGTTCCCCGTCAGCCACATTTCAGTCAAATATTGACTATATTTTCAACTTGTATGGATCATGTAAGTTTAGTATTACTAATTCACTTATTTTTGCCATATTGTTACCTTTGAAATATTCTTTTCTTGTCCTATCTTCTTTTAGCATGTGTTGAGAAGATATGATAAAAATGTCAGTCAGATTTCCAATACCTAGTTGATGTCAATAATAAGTGAATGGCTTATATGTGGCGTATTTTCAATGGAACTACATATGCAAGACTAAATATTGCACATTTTTCACTGCCCTCATTATGGCAACTTGAGTATCTCTTATCATTTGTTAACTCAAGTGAAATATAAGGTTACCAATACCCTCAAATTGGCCTAGACAACCCAGTGAAAAATGCTGTAACTGAAAAAAAATTTCCAGTCATCAGATTTTAAAAACTAGCATATTACATAGATACCTATTTAAAATGATAGAATGTAAATGTTATTTATCTGTTAAAGTTGTGGCCATTGATATAATATCCTGTGTTCATTGGAAAACGTCATCTAGAAGGCTATGCATTTTTGGCAGAAAATGATGATATAATCAAAGTAAATGAACTTTAGTTATTTCATCTTTTTCTTCTGACATTTCACAGCTAACGAGATAACATCTTCAATTGAATACTCCCTACTTGGAACCATTCAAATTTATAATTCAATGAGTTAATTGTATTATGCATAATTTAGGCATTTCCACTTATACATGTGTTTATGGAGAGGAGAACAAAATCCCTCTACGATGCTGTATTTAACTATATTAAAGAAGCCTATCCTAGTTTTGTAAACAATTACATAGTCACTGACTATGAAACTGCTCTTGTAGAATCCCTCCGAGGGGCCTTTCCACAAGTTACTTTGAGAGGCTGCTTATTCCATTACTCCCAGGTAAGTGTGTGTTTTTAATCTGTTCTTCTTGCTCCATTGGTTGAGCTGATTAGGAACACCTCTATCATAATACCCATTTTTTCTACTAGCGTGCGGTAGTTCACATGCGTGCAGTAAAAAGTTATTTCTAATTTGATGCAGTTTTATAGTGGCACTGTCAGCAATTTGAATCTGAACTTTATAATCGTATTGATACAGGTTGTGACTTTATATTTAGACAGTTCCTGGCAAGTTTGTTGTAAGAGATGTAAAAAAAACTTTTGTTGTAAACGTTGTAGGATTTCTCCTAAATCGCCAGGAAATGTTATTCCAAAAATCAAAACTTTCCGCACTAGTTAGGTAATGTACTAATTACCTCACTGTTTTTAAAGAGTCGTGATACATAAATTATTTACGTTATAAGTTCGGTAAATACGTCTTTACAGTAGGAGTAAGATGTTTCCGGACGAGGCGATAGCCGAGTCTGGAATTTCGAAACCAGGACTGTAAAACGTTACCGCACGTATGACGTACAACATTTTATTTTATACTTATTAAAAACAGGAAAAGATTAATTTTATGTGCGGCGAATATTTTTTCAAAAATCCGGTATAATTTCATTAAGGTATCTAATACTTTAAAAAAATTTCTTTAGAGTACTCTGTACTGTCTAAAATTTTATTACGCTACCCTGTACAGTAAAAATCAGGTACGTAAAGGTGTGTTTTACTAACCATGTGGTAACTTTACCATACAAATTTTTATTTTACCTCACTAGTGCGGCAAAGGACTACCACTTTCCAAAATTTTTGGGTAAATACCCTTCAAATGTGGATTACAGCAAACTTCATATTGTAGGCTGTATTTAGGAAAGCTAAAGCCTTGGGAATCCTTAGGCGCATAGAGGGAAATGCTAGACAAAAAAAAACATTAAGAAAATATTATGCCTTGGCACTTTTGCCCCCCGACAGAATAGAGGAAGGTTTGAATCATTTACAGGTATGTGCAAAGCAATTATGGGACAATTTTTATCAGATATAGCTTTCATCAGGGCGAGCATCACGAGATCTTTGATCAGCTGCAAATATACATTAGAAGACAGTGGATAGGCCGAATTACCCCAGATCATTTTAGTGTGTTTGGGGCAACTCACCGCACTAATAATGTTATGGAAGCCTACCATCGCAGACTCAACGACAAACTAGTACGGCATCCAGGAATTTGGGATTTAATGGGTATGATAATATTTTTTTAATTTTACAACACGTGTTGTCCCATAGCTAACCTGCCAAACTTTAACGCTGGATTCTACGATTCTACAAAAAATATATTAAAAAGTTCATATAAACTAGACTAGCAAACGCTTCGTTTTCGAGATACAGGCTATCAAACATTAATTTCATTTCCAATTTTTTTGCTTTTTGCTCCTGTAGCTGTAGAGATATTTAGCTCAAATTTGAAGTAAAACTTTTTAAGGCCTTTTTATCAGACATGCCAAATGTTAGTCTACAGGGTGCTATTTTTCTATGATCACGCCCCTTTTTACCCTTGGAATGCTGGGTCATTGATCATTCCTTCCCTAAAAACTTAATTTCTTAATCAATTAGAAAGTTGTTTGCCCTCTTATTTTTTCTAATCTAAACTGCTGCCAATTGCTTTGCAAAACTCGATTTTTTGACCAAGTTTGAGAAAACATAACTTTGAAATGGACGAACAGATTTATTTGATCGAAACGAATTTAAGTATACCCGTCCATGTCCAAATTTACGTGATATGATAAAAGAAGGTAAGTTACTCAGGTGAAATTATACAGGGTTAAAAATAAGTTGATGCAATTTTGCGTATATTTCTCATATTCACAACTTTCAGAAAAAAAATCAATATTGATTTTTTGATACAGGATTATGAAGCTTAGTTCGATAAATATTCCATGTTTTGGGAAAAGTCCATTTTTTCTAACATGCTCCATTCATGCGCTAAAAATGGCTTCCACATCCATCAGATATACTAGGGGTAAGAAAAATGTTAAACTTGCACCACGTTTTCTAATCTGATCAAATATACACACACGATGATCAAAGGTTGTTCTCGTTTTTGAAATTTGCGAATGGAAAGTGGTTAAACCAAGTCTTTTCTGTTTTTTTTTGTTTTTACTGATATATTGTTATACCTAAGAAATGGAACGATTTTTTTTTAATAAATCCACTTTACATCAACAACATTTGAAATGCAACTCTGCCGTATAATGTGGTAAATGTTTTAAGGTCGAACTTCCAAATAATATTCTTGTTTAGTAATAGGTAATTATGAAATTGCCCAGAAATGCTACAAAACAATTCCAAAAGTAATAAAAACTTTTATGAATAATATCGATCATGGGTGTCAATTTTAACAGATTAAAAATGTCATAATTTTTCTTTCCACTGGTATATCTATCGATGTATAAGACATTTTTAGCTCATGAATAAATTTCCTGTGATCTCACTTCATCGATTCTGCATGATGCATTGAAAAAAAAATGTCAACTGTACTTTGGGACTTTTTCGAAAATATAGTGTATTTATCGAACTAGGCAATATATCGAAAAAAATCCGAACATATCCCGAGGTGCTACATCATTCTTTAGAGTCCTGCCTAAAAAAATGATTTTTGCTTTACTTTCTTGACAGTTGTGCAAATGAAAAGTATAAGCAAAATTACATACCTTATTTTCCACCCTGTATAATTTCACCCGAAAAACTTATCTGGTTTAAACATAGCAAGTAAAATAGTGCAGTGGCAGGTCTACTCAAATTCGCTTTGTTCGAAGAAATCTGTTGGTCCATTTTAGAGTTATGTTCCCTCAAACTTGATGCAAAAATCGAGTGTTGTGCACCAAAACACTGGCCCAGC
The DNA here is from genome assembly GCA_951812265.1 of Taphrorychus bicolor. Lineage (NCBI taxonomy): Eukaryota > Metazoa > Arthropoda > Insecta > Coleoptera > Curculionidae > Taphrorychus > Taphrorychus bicolor. The sequence goes on from OX638302.1 coordinate 17,121,230, forward strand.
AGTTTAGTTGGTTTTATATACGGGGTGTTCATTATAAAACTTCATCTAGTTGGCTGTGAAATGTCAAAAGAAAAGGATGGAGAAACAAAAGTCCATTTATTTTGATTATATTATCCTTTTTTGTCAAAATTTCATAGGCTGCTAGATGAATTTTTATAATAAACCCCCCGTCCTATACTCCTATATTATATTATCCGTCCTATATTATTAATAATTAAAAAATTAAATCGCAACAACCCAACAGAATTTTGATATTTAACATCATAGAATCTTGCATCAAAGTTTGATGACCTAATTAGGGGACACCCTGTATGGACAGGAATTTGTTGTAAGTATTCTTCGATTAAGCGGTATTCAATTAAGCGTTAATATTCTTCAGCTTTTGTTTTTTTTTAATAAGCTCAATAATTTTAGAAACTCTTATCGACTTCCAAAATATTGCCGCCTTGGAATTGGAACAATTGGAAAAAGGAGCAGTGGTATTTCGAGTAGCCAAAAAAAACGAGTTGTTTGATAGTCGACTGAATCAGGCTTGGGAAAAATTGATGGATGGTCGATTTACCATTGGTGATTTTTTCAGGTATGGGAAGCGATAGAATTTACTTAAAGAGAATTTACAAGTGATGTTTGTGACTTTAGCAGACAGAAGAATAATAATTTAAATTAAAGAAGTAAACTGGACAGATGCTTTGCTAACTGAGCTATAAAGGCACGTCTAATTCGTTGGCTTATCGGGAATTCCGCTTCTTACTTAAACAACTTAAATTATTATTATTATTAGTAGGTAAAATGGAAGTTTAGAAGGGAAAGCGAAACATTTTACGACCGGAGACCTGTGGAGCCTCGCTTTCTCATTCATATAGGATCACCAACCTTTATTGCTCACTTGGCAGAGCATCTGTCCGGTTTACAAAAGGTCGCTGTTTTAAATCCGGCTGAAGGTCTATTTTTTCTTTTGTTTAAATCATTATTGCTTCTGTCCGCTGAATCCACAAACATCACTTGTACATACATAATATTGTAGGTGCAATGTAAAACTCAGTAATTATGTATTATACCGAGATCAAATAGTAAGTCGCTAGGGTAGAGTATGGAATCGAAAACTTTGATGGAAAAAAATGTTTTTGCTAAAAGATAAGTTTTCGGTTCCACAGCCAACTCTGGCCGCATTTACTTTTTCATCTGAAGGTACAAGGTAGTCAAGTCTATTGAATGCAGACGATTGTGAGAAAACCATGTATGTTTTACTTTTGGGACAAATTTCAGAATCGTATTCAGTTTTTGTTTAATTCTGGGTTGTGTTGTATATCATGTGTTTTGTGTGATAGGCAAGCGGTTCATTTTATGGAAAATCTGGACAATTTGGATCATGAAGAACCTGTCGATCTTGATATTCTCCCTCCTTCCCCAACCGACCCACGTCTTTCTCCTGCTCGTTTCGACTTACCTCTTTCACCTTCACAAGCAGTCAATCCCTCGCTTTCACCTGCATCGACCATTGAACCCCCTCACTTATCTCTTTCCCCAATCGAACCACTCCTTTTACCCGATGCTCCACCCAGTCCAACTTTTTCAGAAATGTCTGTCTATGATCGCCCGCGATCTGTCTCTAACCCATCGTCTCCCATTTACCTTTTCCCAGAGATCCCAGAAGAAGTTGGAAGGGCCTTTGCAAGGTTTGATGAGGATGAGCCTGTCGTAACAGATGAAGTTGATGAACACGAACGTAAGCATTTATTTTTTTTTCAATTTACATTTATTATACAGCGTGTCCACGAACAAACGTTCACAGTCGGAAAATCAGGATAACAATACTTTTTTTATATTGGAAGAAAAAATATTTCTTCATAAAATCGCCTGCTTCTCTTGAAACTACGATTTTAAATGTATATGATATTGTTATACAAGGGGAGTTAGGGGAGTTAAAATATCCATTAGGGCGAGTTCGCATGAGCTCAACGGGCAAAAAATGCGGAAGTGTCAAAATTGCGGCATTAGCTCTCAGCACAATAGTGACGGATTACCGCCAAATATTCAATTTAAAAAAATGACAATTCAAACTCCAATCACAACTGAGATTCGCGTTCCGACGTTTACTCATTGCGCTCATGCGAACGCGCACTTAAGTGTTTATAAATAATGCTGACCATATTTTAATTTATAATATTTTACCTTTAACTCAAACAATATCACCAAATAATACTGTTTTCACGCTTTTCCTGTTTTCCAATTTGAGCTGGGACACCCTGTTGTTTATTATTTTCAAACTCGATCGTAAATTTGCAAAGTTTCTAGGTACTTGCTAGTGTTTGCCAATAAACAAGCGATGTTTGAACATATATATATACAGGGTGGTGACAATTTCGTTGCCCACTGGTATCTTGGAAATCGTAAAAGATACAAGATCGGTTAAATTAGAGAAAAAGCTGTGCTATGTTATCACCTACAAAATTTTGTTAAAAAGAACCCGGTATCTTGATTCGTTCGTGAGTTAAAATAAAAAATGTATAAATACAATTTTTTTTAGTTTATTCAAATTTTGCATATTTTGCAGACAGTTAACTATAAATTGTCAAACCATACTGCAAACTGATATTATTCGTCTAAAGCATACTTGATGAAAAAAAAAATACTTTAAAACTTTGCTAGGAGCCGGTTATTTTTTGATCAAATATTTTTCTTAACAATATGGTCGAATAGGAAATTTTGTGATCTATCGAATGGGGCAAAAATATATGGCGGCCATAAGAAAAAACGAAGTTTTTTGTCGTTACTCAAAATCTAGGCGGCCTAGACAATTTCTGGAAGTGGCATTGGATTGGCAATAATTAATAACAGAAAATTACCAAGTTTAGTTTAATTCCGTACAGCGATGCTAAAATTACCGGGGGGTTTTTAACAAAATTTTGTAGGTGATAACATAGCGCAGCTTTTCTCTAATTTAGCCGATCTTGTAGCTTTTACGGGTTCCAAGATACCAATAATGCGCAACGAAATCGTCACCACCCTATATACGGGCTCCACCCCGTATACTATTATTATTAACCAGACATTTATATAAGGTTGGAAACCGCAAGTTCCTCGAATCCAATTTGATGAAGAGTCCATGAGCCCCGAGTTATGCTGCAGAGTTTGCTTGATTAATAAGGTGCAATATGTGGTAGAATGTGGCCACGTATTTTGTGGTGTTTGTGCAGCCCGTTTATTCAATAGACAAAACCGCCAGTGTGCGATTTGCCGAGCACTATTGCATCCAGATGTCACACCGAAAGCCTTTTATTTAAACTAAACCGTTAATTCCGGGATGTCATTTCAGCCTTGTGCCCAACCATCCAATTAGGACCACACTGCACAATGCAATATACAGGGTGTTTTTTTTAAGATGGGCCATAGGAATTTCCATGCAATGAAGTTCGATGTTTTTTTTTTAAATGAGCCATAGCGAATACTACAGCAAAATAACCTGAAAGGTAGACCATTATTGAGTATGGTGGGTCGTATTTTTAAATTGACGCTGCTGTCTGACATGAATTTTGCAGAATGAGAATTTTGCAGAGCCTTGGAATTCTTTTATTACCTCTTTTTAGACCTGCTACTCGACCCAGAGGAGTATAGCGAAAACATAAATTTCTTTTCTTCTAATGTGTACATTTTTGCTGAAGCTCAATAACAACTCATCATGTCAAACAATAAATGTCAATAGAAAAATACCAGCATACTCAATAATGGTCTGCCTTTCAGGTTATTTTACTATAAAATTTGCTATGGCTCATTAAAAAAAAAAAAACATCGAACTTCATTGCATGGAAATTCCTATGGCCCATCTTAAAAAAAAAACACCCTGTATTAAGCGTTCCATAAAGTTTTTCCAAAAGGCTATTTTTTAAATGACCCCTATATAATTTTTGAACTGTGTCAATGTTAAGTGTGTCAGTAAAATAAAAGCAGGTGAAGGTAAATGTAAATGCCAATAACAACTTCCCTACAAGTTGTTATGACGGTTTAGTGTAGTTTTACTTTAATATCTGCCATCAGTTTGACTTTGAGTTAATCAAATTAATTTCCTCTACGTTGCTCGCATTATATTAAAAAAAGCTTTTATCAGCTTATAAATTTTCTCAAAATCACTCAGTAGCTAGCACATTCAAGAAGAACGGTTTTAATTTCTCTGCAAAACTACCCCTTGGAAAGAAGCCTACTATTCTGAGGCAGAGCGTTTTTCCTGGCCAAATTTTGACGGCGGTATGAATTCATTTTATGTGCACCTTGTTTCATAGCATGAGTATGTCCCTTCCTTTTTGTAGATGTCTATAGTGAAGAAATGTTAACGTTTTGTAAAAGAGCTCATATACAGTGAGTAGATAACTGCAAAGATACTTTTAATAGAAAAATTTTATCTTTCTATTAAAAGGAAAAAGAGCTATTTACATAAGACCTTTTAGTGGTTCAGTGTTAACAAACCTTCTCTTAATATATATTATGTTGCACAGAGTGAGCTAAACTCGATGTCCCAGCTCTAGTATAAGAAAATTGGTTGTCCTAAGAAGTACTAAGAACTATTATATTTGGTAAGTTCTGGCAACAACACTTTTTGTAATGGCAGCATTTTATAACCTTTAAATTATGTCAATGTAACCAATAAAACTGATACAGTTCAAATATTATACAGGAGGCAATCTGTCAAATTTCCATGACCTACTTTTCCGAAAAATATAATGAAAAGCTTTATACATTATCTTGTAAATTTAGTTCGTAAGTTTGATTGTTATGAATCTAGGTAGGTATAGGTAACTATGATATGTGATTTTTTGATAAGGCAGTTTTACTAAAGTAGAACAATAAATCAAATTTTTTTTATTTATTTACTCTTGTTTTAATGCTCTCTTTTTTGGGTTTTGTTGATACCTAACTTAAGTGTTAACACATGCCCAGGTCCTCACACGCCAAAGTAAATAGGTAATAAATTTGGTAAATAACGAGCAAGCACGATACATAACTGGGCGTTTCGCGATGTTTTGTTGAAGTAAAAAATGTTACATAATCATTTGATGTTCTGGCAATATTAGTGTAATGTAATAAAGTTTCTTCTCCCTTTTTATTGAAAAGCCGTTTTCGCATGAAAATTATTCAGATATGTAACAGGTATAGGAAGAGCAATATTATATGTAGGTACTAATAATATATATAACAATCAACACGTCAAGGTGTTATATTAATAAGGAAGGACCATGGGGATTAAAATTAACTAATATTATATAATTTAAATTAACAATAATATAAAAACGATATTAAGGGTATGTAGCTAAATGACTTTAATTATTAGACGAACCCGAAAGATTCCAAATTACGCCATTTTTAGTTGGGGGTTGAAACAACTAAGTACCCATGAGTAGTCATTGTTATAAAATAAATCCCGCTTAATTTTCAATCAAAATAAGAAGGCAAGTAACTTAACTATAAAAAAATTTACAGATTTGATAACGAATTCAAAAAGAACCTTGAAAATACCTTGGTTTCGTCTCTACGGCACAAACTAAGGCATATGGCCTTCCTAATTATTATGAACAAAATACATATTTAGGATTCATTACTATAGACTATAGAGATATACTACTTATATGTACTCTGCTACATCCAGGGGAGACTTTAGTGATTTTGTCACATCTATGCCTATCCTTTGGACTTGGGCCATTAACAATTTCCTGTTGGTTGGCAGCCACCTGTTGAAATTACGTTTGTGATGTACCTATAATAATTCAGCAGCCTCATGTAATCAAATAAACGAGTCTGGTTGACATTAGGTATTATGTAAATTTAATGTTTTTTGAAATTTATAAAAAAGAAAGGAATCCTGATTCACCTGACAGGGTAGATAGAATTAAACTAATCTGACCAAAGGAAAAACAGAACAGGACTAACCTGCACTAACCTAATCATGTGCATATTTGCCTCCTGGTTATGATATTTCATTAAATATTTTATATTCTTACCACATATATGGGGTTGAACATGTGACGAATGAGGACATTCTGAGAAGAGCCGGTTTGATGGACCGTGAACTTTTCAAAAACATCAAAAGAAGAAAAACTGGCTACCTTGGACATGTACTGCGCGGAGAACGCTATCATTTCCAGCGCCTTATACTCCAGGGTAAAATAGAGGGAGGAAAGAGAGGAGTGGGTAGGAGAAAACTGTCCTGGCTGCGAAACATACGACAGTGGACAGGAATACAGGACTTCCAGACACTGCAAAATGCTGCAATTAATAGAATCATATGATGAGTGAAAGGATGAACGCCTACGCAGGAATCTGCATGGCACTTGAAGAAGATGTATATATGAATCAACAGTAATTTTTTTTCTTGATACTTCTTCATTTGATGCCTTCTTCATTGTAAATTAAAAAAAAAACCTCAAAAATTCCATAATACTTAAAATCGACGAGCACTTTTACCTGTCATATCAGTCCCCTTTGCACCAAGCAACCTTGAAGTCAGGTTAGTTGAGGCATTTTTTATAATTGTTATTATTACTATTACTTAGTGGAGTTGATTAGCGTCCTTCAGGAGAGTAGATGGCAAATGGTATAGCGGGGTGAGGACAGTGAATAAAAAACTTCTGCTTTACGCAGAAATTGCCGACGTTTCGACGTTTATTTACGTCTTTATCAAGGCTATTCTGCAGAATGCGCCAAAGTTTTCATGTCATAAGCATGGAGATACATTTCTTGCCCAAGAAGAACTACAGAAGACAATGACAATAATACACATTAGAACAAACACAATTATAAGGCGCTGTCTGAACCCCAGACAACAACTCAGGCCCAGCACACATCAAATTTTCGTTCAGGGGTTCATCAAATTCATAATAATAGATATGATTTAAGGATTCTTAACTTTACTTACCCCCCATATTCGGTTGTCCTAGAATTTTTTCGGCACAACTGTGACATGACATTTCAAATAGATATTCATCTAGTAAGCTGATAAATTGACATATAAATAACACATTTACATAGATGGAATAAGATGAATCTGTCAATTCCTCAGCCTGCTATACGAATATCTATTTGAAATGGACAATAACCTACCTTAATAAATAATCTTTTCTATTGGAGACAAATGAGACAATTCATTCCTTTGTTTGGAGTGTGACAGGTAGACACAGGTTCAGTACCTATCTGGCAAAACAACATTTAATTTTTTTTCACTAGTTTTATTACTTTTGGTACTTTTTAATAATAAAAGTACAGTTTAATAATAAAAAAGCTATCCAATGATAGTGGAATAGTACGTCGATGGTACATGTAAAATAATACTACGAAATAGTAAACGTAGTAAGAACACATGTTTGAGATTTCATTCATAAATTCCTGAAATGTCATCAATGTCAGTTGTCTATTTTTAGGACAAAAAAATATTAGGACAAATGCAGCCATCCCAGTGAAACGGTCCATCTTGACAGCTGACAGCGTCCATTTGACATTTGACGTGACCTTGTAAAGTAAAAATAACAATAACCTCATTTTCAAATTTCCAGTTTAAAAAAAGATGCTGAAAAATTGTGAAACTGGAGAGCGTCTATCAGTATAGTTTACACTATTTTGTCTGAGTTTAGCTTCTTCAAATTCACAATTTAACGTTTATACAATGAATTTACTTTTCACTTTAGTCTTAATAAATCACGCTTTAAAGTTAAGCCAAAGTGCCTCATCCTCATATTCATATTCAGCCACTGGATCCGGTAAGTAAACGAAGCTCTTTATACAAATGCCAATTTGCCTTTCTTTACTTGTTAGATATTATCTTTTAGTGCATTACCTAGAGCAAAATGAGACATACAAGTACGAACCAGCAACAAAGTATGGTCGCAGAGAACTGCAGGTGTTTTGCTACCAAGGGAGACCTAAAAATATCATCCATGTGTGGCAGAGTGTTATTGTAAGAGGTCTATTTTTGCCCAGTTTTTGGTTTTCTGGGCTTTAAACCCATAGTCCAGTGATCACTACTTCGGTCATTGCCTCATGGCCTTTGATAATATCCACTGCAGTTGTGCAGGAAGAAATTTCACTGGACCATGGCATCATAGACTGGAAAACACTAGAATATTTTTTGAATGGCCATAAAAGCTTTCACAGTATAATCTTTTTAGCTCAAAATTAATCATCCCACTGATGATTATAATCAGTTTGATGGGGCTACACCTGAAGAAGTCCGTCAGGAGTATAATGACAAAAGTTATAGTTGGTCTGTAAATCTATTCTCAATGAAATCTAAAAACATAAAGTTAAACCCATTTAATATGAGTTGTCTAGGTATTGAGAGTAGAGATAGATACACAATTCACCTACAAGTGATATGTAAGCTATTTCACTAGGAATTCAAGAAACATACTAATAGTCATTTTTGTAGATATTGATCTATGGAAAGTTGTAACTTTACTAACTGGACTTCTATTATTCCTTAGTGCTTCCACACTAAGTCACAACACTTTGTTTCATTACATATGCGGTGTTTCACTGGGAGTTTGTGCCTCTTTTTTGATATTAATTTACTTCATCAGTAAACTGTTTCCAAGGGTATGGTGTTCAGGATATTTGCACATTAATTGGTTATTAATCAATTTTCTGCATTTCAGAAGACACTTATGTATGGTGTTATTGGCGCTGGTTCCACCATTGCCATTTACTTCTTACAAATGATTTGGGACAACATGAAAGTTATAATGTCAACTTATCAAGCTTATGTTATTTGGTACACATTGATTACTGGCACCATAAGTTTTATCTGTAAGATCTGTGGATGATGCAGAAAGTTTTCACTTACACTAATGTGCTTGTAGTGTGTTACAGGTGGGGCCCAGTTGAAAATGAAAGAACTATGAACTTGATTAAGTGGACTCTGCAGCTTACAGGCTTAGTTGCCATATTTTTTAGCAGTCAGTATCAAGAAGCAGCTATGGCTGAAGTCATTTTGGTTGTACTATTTGCATATTTGCCAAATAGTTGGAAAATGGCACCCAAAAAATACTGGTCAGTTACCTAGACACTAAATTATAATAGGTGTGTTTATACATTTTATATAATTAAAGAATATTTTAGGATAAAAAAATTCCCACCAAAAGTAAAGCCATTAACAAATGATGAGTACTATGAGCAAGGAGTCAGGGAAACTGCCAAAGCTTTGGAGGAGCTCAGAGAGTATTGTTCAAGTCCAAAATGCAATCAGTGGAAAACTGCCTTAAAAATAAAGGATGTAAAGAGGTGAGTTTTTTTGTGGTATAAAATAACTCGCTTTATGTGGTGTTCATGTTTTCCAATTTCTTTAGTAGAGGATGTGTTAAATAGATAGTAATGTTTATGAAATTACTAGGTTTGCCTCATTTATAGAGGGAAACTCACATCTCTCTGATGATGAAATACTTGAATATGAAACATCAATTCAGGGAGAATTAACTGAAGAAAGTGATGAAGAAAATAGTGAAATTTCTGAAGATGACAGTTAGTCTACATTCATGCCAGATTTGTGTTTTATTAGAGACCATTGGAATGTTGGCACAGCAGACGGTAATTAGAGTTGGATGAAGCACAGAAGAAGCAGGAAAGTAAGTTTTAAAGACTGAGATTTAATTATTAAAAACAACCAGTGTCAATTAATTTATTATTACTATTATTATTATTATAATTAGTACTATATGATCATTTGTACAAAAAGTAGTTGTTTTTTTAAACAGAATAAAGAAGGGTTTATTTTTGACATATTTGAACTAAGTACCTATTTTAATAAATTCAGGGAGTTGGATCTGACCCGGAATAAGTCAATTTCACTGCCCACAAATGATTTATGTTTGAAAAATATGTCTGATAACAGTAAGTCTTCACAATTTATTTCACTTTTTGGTTGTATTGAATCTCCACTCTCTGCATTGTGTTTAAAAATTCTGTCTCTAAAAGTAGACAGATTTACATAGGTGCGCAATCCACATAAAGTCCACACAAATGACAAGGAAAAAGAAGAAGTTTACTTGTAACAACTCTTTGTTGTTACAAGTAAAATGGGTATTGTAGAAATACATTTTTAGTTCATACTTACACAGTTTTCTTAGCCTCAGTTCCAGTGTTTTGGTAAGTTATTTCAGGTTTACACTCATACTGAGCCATGGCTTGGCTTAAGTTGCTAATAACTGTGAGAGTCTCTTTCAATTTCCGCTTATATTTAGATAATTTTTCGTCATTTAGCGCCCTGTTAGACTTTAACTTTTGATTATCCAACCTAACGAGTTTCAGCTCGTTCTCCAAACTTTCTAATTTTCCTTTAAGTTTAGCTTCATTATGATGTTTTTCATTCTCAAGCTCTTCATTTTCATGTTTCAAATTTTTGATCTGCAACTCATAGACTTTATAAAGGGGGTCGATTTATTTCGCAGATATGTCACCTCAATACACAACTTCTTTTGCAACTCCAAGCACCTTTTACTGCTCTCGAGAAGCTGGGATTCGTTAGCTTTTATGTCGTTTTGTAATTTCTTAAAGCCTTCTTCATATTTTTCCCTATTTTCATTTAAAGCTTTTCGCAGGGTTTCGTTTTCTAGTGTCAGATCAGCAATTTTAGCACGTAATGCCTCATTGTCTTTCTCGATTTGGAGTTTACCACTCTGAGTAGTGGGCTGATCTCCTTGGCTGGAAGTTTCACTTAAAACCCCGACGCTTCTTACTAGGTGCTCTTTTCGCAAGTTTTGGGTTGCCATGTAGGAAACTTTGTAGAATTTGGTGTGACATATTGGACAGGTTATGCAGCAAGGCATGACACTCAAGAACCGCAACTAAAGAAAGGTTAATTTTGTCGTCTTTTATGCCAGACAAGCGTGATTGTAAAGAGAATATCATTTCGATTTTTGCGTTAATTTTTGTATCATCGTAAAGCTTAGGTTAGAATGAACCAATTTAAGAAAAAAATTGAGTTATTAGAAGACGTGGGTACCCTGAGGTGCTTCCTGCCGTACGCAAGGCCGGCGTCAAACCCATAATAGTAGATTATGTCACTAGGAGTAAAAGTGGGTCTTGTCGTGCTGAACCCAGAGAAGCGAAGCTGAGGCCTACAACTGGGCGAAGCACAAAAAGACCTTTTACTCCGAGTAACATATACTTTTTTTTTTCAAGCATACCGGAAATAAGAAATCTATTTTAGAGTGATCAGTTTTGCAATTTTTTCTCATCCTTTTTAAGCGGGTACTTACCCAATTAGTTGTGTATATTATTTGTAAAACAAATAGAATGTGTTAGAACGGTGGTTTTCAATGTTCAATGGTTTTAATGGTATTAAATCAAAACCAATGGTTTAGGTAAATTATGGTAAACTAAAAATGTGTTGCATTATTATCTGTACTAAATTAATATGTCACATTGACAGATAAAAATGATGAAGCGCTTGACATTTAACAGACGAACTCAGAATTCGAGAACCTATGCGATTTCGACTAATAACGATTTCGGGTGGTGCTCTCGAGCGCCCTGAGAGTATTCCCAGCCTTTGTTTTTTCAATAAGAATGTAAAGATGGCAATACACTCAGATCGGTCTATCTGGTGTTCAAATAATTGTGGTGAATGAAAATCATTTATATATGCGCCACCATGATAGGAGCGGTGACTTTTGACTTTACTTTTACTGCCTAGGACTTTTTTGCTACTTTTTTTGGTCTCAGGATTAGAAAGCCCACTTTAGGTGTGCTAATTAGTTTTTTTAATTGATGGCGAATAATTAAACCTTAAAAACATTGTATTTGAGTTGCCTAGGGCTAATATGTCATGCCAGAGTAGACAGTTCTCCAGAAAATTCTTTCCATTTCATTCGACGAATTTTTTGAAATTATAACAGAGGGGATAGATAGGATATACTTCCCGCAGGCATTTCCTCAGAAACCGATATTTTCGCTTTTCTTGTCGTCCTTGATTAGCATGATTTTCTTTAAATCCTCTTAGACCAAACATATTTTTTTAAATTGTTGCTTGCCTCGTGTGGTTTTTAACTAATGGTTTTTAACTACAGTTATGAACCAATAGCTGCAATATCCGTATACCTTTCGACATCAACATCAAAGCCAAAAAGTTAAGAAATATTTAAATTTTTGCAAAACTTAAGAGTGCTCGTTTAAGAACGCAACGCAAAAGCGAGCATCAAATAATATCTGAATATGTTTTTGAAATTAATGCGTGACGTTCAACAATTAGAACGGCAAGCTTTAAAAAATTACATTATTTAAGAACAAACTAGAAGAGAAAATACTAGAAAAGGGATGTTGCAGGATTAAGAAGTAACGAGTCTTAAGGAGTGCCCAGCGGAGGCGTGCGCCAAACATGTCAAACAATTGTAGAATTTGTCAATCAGTGGCAGCGCCACCTGCGCGCCGTCCTCCAGCAATTGTTTTTTTAACCGGGCGCCATCTTGTAGGAAATGTAGCGTCAGTATTTCGGTTTCCAGTTCCGGTTTAGTTACTTCATGCCCAAAAGAAGTTAAAAGTAGTGTAAAGTTACCAAAACTAAATACTTTTTACTCTTTGTCTGATGCCTAGAGGGCTGACAGTTATTATTTGACTTCCACATATGTAAAAGAACTCTTTTTTTTTATGTGTGAAAGAGTCGCTGCTTTTGATGATGGCTAGGCGTAAATTAAAGCCGTGGCCGAGGACAGGTACGTGCCTATCTAATCATATAATTTCTAAATTCGGAGTTATTGAACTTCTTATTCTTATTCACAAGTTTAGGTTCTGTTGTGTAATTCAAAGATGAAGTTTTTGAGTCAGACCTCTATCTACAGGGCCAGGTAGTTTAGCAAGGCCTCTGTTCTTTCACATAAATGTGGACTTCGTAGGGGCTCACGAAATTCGACCGGGGCAGATTAGTGCAGGCTAATCAATTTTACTTTTCTTTTGGTTAAGTTAGTTTAGTTGTCAGTCTAGGTTCGGCTCTTGGGCCTAACCGGTCCCTGCACAGAGTACCGTAAACGAAACCATTGCATAAACCGTTATGCCACTATGAGTCCAGTTTTCTCACATTATCTCACATAAGTTAGTTTTATTTCACTTCTATGTGCGAGTTCGTACATGTTTCCAATGATAAATTCAGACGTTTGGCGTCACTGTATACATACTTCTATGTTTACTGTCAGTTTGGAGAGTGTTTGACTCAACTAGGACGTAAATTTACAATCTTATTTTTTCCTATTTCTCGATGAAAAGTGATCCATCTAAGGATTTTTTTCTTCTAATTTGTTCTACAGACCAAGAGCTACTATTTGCAAAGAAAAGAAATTGAAAATCGAGATAAACTTTAAAAGCACCCCAGGCGAGCTTTAAAACTAGGCGTTGGTTAAGTCACTAAAGTAATCGTACTAAGTAAACATTAAATTAATTTTATTAAAATTCACTAACATCAATTAGTTTTAAAATACAATGTAAAAATATATGGCAGTAAGAACAATACTCAAAAGCTGAAGACACAAGTTTCTTAATCCTAAAGTGTTAACAGTAATACCCTGTGTTCATTAGAAAACATTAACTAGAAGGCTATAATTTTTAGAAATAAATGGACTTTTATTCCTTCATCCTCTTCTTTTGAAATTTCACTGCCAACTAGATGATGTTATGAAATGAACACCCCCTGTAAGTCGACATCGTATAAAATAAGTAGAGGCTTTGAGGCTTTGAACCCAAAGGCAATTTTTCCAGCTCCATCCGGCTTATTTCACTTTGGTAGTTCAGGTTCAGCGAATCCTGGAAATCTTCTTTTCCTTGTCAATGCACGGTGGAGGTGCATTAGGTTTATTCGTCAAATACCGATTATACGTACTGAAATAAACGTAGGTTTAGTGACAGAAGTTTATGAGTTATTGAGACACTTACATCCGATAGGTTTCGCTTTTCAAATAGTCCTGCAAGTGGCTAATACCCAACTGTAACTGGTCAGCTATAGGCGGAACCCATACGTTGCCGTCAAATCGGAAAGCGGCCTTGTTTGAGGTCATGTCCAAGTTGCCCAACTCTGGCGGTATTATTGTTAAACGGTTCCCTTAAAAAAAATGATCTGTTGACTATTCAAAAGTTAAATGACAAGTTGAGTGGCTACCTTGTACATGAAGCTCCCTAAGCCTAGTTAGTTCCCCGATTTCTTTGGGTAGTTCTAATAAGTCATTTTCCCTTAGGCCAAGCTAAAAGGAACATTACCCTCATAAGCAGTCAAAAATTTTAAATGTTTTCTGGTACATACAATTTCCAAATTTTTTAGATTTTTTATTTCGGGCGGTAGCTTCTCAAAGTCATTGTCGCCCAGATATAACGCCCTTAAAGTTTCTAAAAAGAGCATCAGTGTAACTGTAGATTCTACTCAAACTGCAAGCATCTACCTTGTTCACTTATTTTTGACAGCTCATTATCTTTGAAATCGTAATTTTTTTTATACCTACTTCCTTTTTAACAAGTTCAGAATTTACGGTAAAAATGGCAAAGTCAAATTTTCAATGCCTACTTGACGTCAATAATAAGTGAATGGCTTATAAGTACCCATCATAAAAAAGTTCCCAGGTAGCGTGTCCTCTTTCAAATTGTTGTATGTGAGATCCAATATTTCCAGTACCGGGAAAGCTCCGAAACCTCTCGGCAGAGTGTATAGCCTGTTTATAGACAAGTTCAATATTCGAAGTTTGGGAAGCGAAGACAGAGACAGCGGCAACTCTTCGATTTGGTTGTTGGCCAGGTTTAGAATTTCCAGGTTGGTGAGGTTCGCTAAGCCAGGCGGAATCACTGAAAACAATTTAACAAATCTTTAGATATAATTATTCTTTAAGATGAAGTTTGTTTTTTTTTTTTTGGTCGGCTGCTCTAAAGAGCTTTGAGAGTGTTAAAGGGTGATCTGTTCTTAAAGCTTAACCCATCATCCCGTCAAATCTTGATTATTAGTTGTCAATTGGTTTGCGATTGCTCTGAGGGAGCAAACCTCGAGTCTGTTATTTTGAAAAATTGCAGCGTTATGGCAATATCTATCTCGTAAGGACAATGATACATTAAAAAAAATCTAATCGAAACTCGTCATTAGTACGTACATAAATCTACTTACCTCTAATTCTGTTGTGGCTTAATGTTATACGTGTGACGTAGTCCATGTTCACTGGAAGTAAAAATTATTTTAATATTACTAACATGGTCTTTGATAGTTCCTAATAATAAAAGAAAAGTCGAAGATAGAAGAATTAAAAAAAAACATATAAATTTGTAGACCCCTCTAAAACGTGAAGCTTTGGGTTGAATTGTTTTCATTCATCAGAAGAAAAAGTGGTTTAGTTCCGAAAAAAACAAATCTGAATATAATGGTGAAGGAGATTGATAACACTTCCTACAAGTTGCCTTTCTGGTATTAAATAGGTACTAGATCATTAGTGTTAACACAACCAAGAAAATAACTGATCTACTATGTAAAATGATGAAAATAAGTAAATATACTTCATTCAGTTATTTTGGGCATCTCCTTACCTTTGAAATCTTCATTTTTTGTTTATACCTATCTCTTTTCGCCACATGTGCCTAATTGACAACAATAATAAGTGAATGGTTTATAGGTGAAGTTTTTTGTTAAAATCACTCAATGGAAAATATAGATAGAAAATGACTGTGTAATGTGTGATAAAAACTCCCATTCTGGATGTCACTTCTCTCTGAATCTAATTTTGATTATTAAAAATTGTCTTCCTCTTGGTTATTTTCATCACCAGTCATTGTTGAATTTTTGAACCTATTCTTTGCTATAACTTTGATGCCCTGTATAGTAGGATACAGAAGTGTATAATTGGTTGCCTATCCACTGGGGCTCGCGCATGCACTTAATAGCGGCAGTCATCTGTTTCTCGTATGACATCATCGTCCGAACACCGTGTCCAACGATATCGCCAAACAAGATACCAAATTAGGTAAAAACAGGATTTTTATCCATCTTAACGAACACTTACGCAGCCCGGGCATCTCCTCGATGGTCGACACGCCCTTATCAAACAAATCCAGCTCGGGATTTTCGGTTTCCCTGGCCTCTTCGATCACTTTTTTCGCCTTCGACATTTTCGCGTTGTGAGGCAAACACGACACTGAAGGTGCAGTTTCCATGATGGCGCGAAGCGCGTGCCCTGTCCTATATTGTTTTTAAATATTCAAACCGAATGGCGGGACAAGGCTGACGTAACTCTCTCGTCGGTCGGCGGACTGGTTTCGAATGAGCAAGTTTTTCGTGATTTTTCTGTGGGTAGACAAGGATAAACAACTAGTTAGTTGCGATGGGGTTGTCATTGGGTTTATAAGAACTGGCTACATGCCAATTTTTTTCGTAATGTTGCTTTAAATTAAAAATATTTATATATAGGTGTACGCAACGCGCAATAAGTACAGGGTGTTCATTATAAAACTTCATCTAGCAGGCTATGAAATTTTGACAGAAAAGGATGACATAATCAAAATAAATGGACTTTTGTTTCTCCATCCTTTTCTTTTGACATTTCACAGCCAACTAGATGAAGTTTTATAATGAACACCCCGTACATTACATCTGGAGAGACTTCTGTGTTTTACAGTTTTTGCCCCTATTTTTAACAGTGAAAGCAACGAGCTAGTATATTACATATGGAGAAACCCTCCTCTTTTACAGTTTTGGCTCCAGTTTTTAGGAGTGGGTACCTTAAAATGGCGGCGATATCTGCTTGTCGTCTTACATCAAATCATTCGAAGTTGTGATTCGTCAATTGATGTATTGATGTGCTCTGACGATAAAATTACCTCGTGGGTGCCTTAAAAATGGCGGACTTCCGGCCAAAAAACGGGATCATTTTTTGGGAAAAGAAGTGACGTCACTTGCCGCGTTACATTTAATGAATCGAAATCGCGAATCGCCTGACGCATATTAATTCATGGGTCACGCAAACATGGCTGCCTTTCTGCCAAAAAACATTTTTAGGAAATTGTTAGCATTTATTGGTTATGTAGTTTGTGTTACTATTTATTAGTTTGTTGTCAGTATTTATTGGTCAATATAAAAATAGTAGATGCTAGTCAATGTTCTTTTATGGCGATTTTAACTGCACCCGGACTAACTAAAGTTGCAAGGTGAGGTTGAGCACGGCAGAAAGTTTCCGCCTTGGAAACTTTCCGGAAAACATAATTCCAAAAAGTATTTGCCATTCAGGACTTTAAGTCATCTTAGTAGCCCGGTGGCCCTGGATTGTTCTTTTTCTTTGTTATCGGGAGAAATCCACCCATCTTCCTTATTTCGCTTATGTACAGAAAATTGGCAAACAACTTCAAAACCAAGTTTTAAAGGCTAACGACATGCCATACTTTTGTGAATGTGTAATAGCAAGCAGTGAGTTTTGGTGTACTTTGGGAGCATTCTCCGCAATTAAAATAAAAAACTATTTGGCATTAAAATGTTTCTCGTATCCTCCCAACACGTGCAAAAGTGAGATAGACAGAGCAAAATGCATTTTACACTGGTTTCCCCGTGCGAGCCCATCATCAGTCCGTCTCACTTCATCTTATTAAGATATTGTGAGATGGTCTGCGTTGAGAGTAATTAACGAACTAAAAAAAACTTTTGGAGGGCACAGAAGTTGAAATTTACAAAATATAGATAATAAGTGCTGTGTGGACGTAAAAAAAGTGTTGTGAGTTTCCGAATAAAAGATTTTATGTTTAGAAATTTTCTCAATCTTAAAATGGTAAATTTTTAACCCTACAATGAAAGCAAAATTTAATGTCAAAAACGTCATCTAGAAGGCTATGAATTTTTTACAGAAAAGGGTAACCTAGTCAAAGTAAATAGACTTTTGTTCTTTCATCCTGTTCTCTTGACATTTCACACCCTACTAGATGACGTTTTCAAATTAATGTTAAGTACGCGAAAGTGCTTTTAATGCTATGTGGATGCTCATTATGTACTCGTTCGCAAAGAAATGCCCTTATTTGGTGTTACTGGAAAAGAAAAGAGCTGACACATGTAAAAAGTAAAACTGTATTTAACATTGAATAATTAAGAAATTTTATTATTTTTTTGGCCTGAAAGATATAATGAAATTTCAAAAAAATGTTCACAAAAATATTTTAACAGTCAGAGATATAAATGTCAGAGACCTTCTATTCGCATATGATAGCAAAGAATGTGATCTATTGGCACTAATAGCATTCTTCGCCAGTGTATGTCTATCCTTTGGTAACTCAAAAGAAATTTAAAGGATAGAGATAAACTGCTGCCGCCATTAAAAAAATCTAAATAAGGGTTTATAATTGATCTTGAAAGAACTTATCCTATGCTTTTGATCCCTTTTTTAGAGTGCCATCTAGTGCTCAACTATTATCATCAAGTAGGGTTGATGGGGCAGAACTGGACAATTTGATAAATCAGGAAAATTACTATAAAGTTTCGGGAAATCTACCAAAAGTTTTTTACTCACTGTTTGAGTTTTGTGCAATTGCAATTACTAATCAACGACATAATAAACATTATGAACCATCTATTTCTTATTTTCAAAGCAGTAGGTTATCGAAATCAATGCAAAATGCGCGCGTGTCTGGAAGTTGTCTGAAAGTAGAAATAAGTTCTTCAACTCACTGCTACTTCTTGATATGGTTTCAAAAGAACATTCTTTGAGCCGTTTCTTACCTTCCACGAAAGTTTTGATATTTGAAAGTTTCCAAAGGGGAAACTTTCTGGCCATTCACAACGCTACTGCGGAGCGAGGTTTATTGTCACTGAAAAAAACTAAGGGGTACCATTGACTTAAATAGTCAATGGCACCAACCTTAGTTTGGAAACTTTACACCAGAGCAAGCGCTTATTTTGAGCAATTACCTGCTTTTGAGTTGCCAATAAGAACATGCAAGTAGTATTGTATAACCAAATAGCATTAATGGCCAAAAGTTAGTCATAAAGTATTTAAAAAAAGCAAGGATTTGGCCATTTATGTAAAATAAATTTTGGCCAAAAAAATTAGCCATAAAATCTCATCTATTGCCAAGATTTGGTCATAAAGTAGCATGTTTCTTGATGGCAATAATTTGGCAAAAATTTAGGTAAACATTACATTTTTTGCCAGGTTAAAATTGCCGAATATTTGGCTGGATAAAATGTCTACTTTATTGAAGTAAATTTGTGGCTTTTTTAACCAGAAATATATCTAAAACTTGCGTTAGCCAAAATGACTACAAAATTTGGAAATGATAGCTAATTTATGTAGCCACGGAATATTGATATAAGATAGCCATAAAGTAGCAACTTTAACTTCACCCAAACGCCAAAACTTATTTAAAAACTTATTAACCTTAAACAAAATCGAATTCTACTCCAGCAACTGTAGAAACCGTTATCATTCTTCTGTAACTTCTGTAACTTCCATCAACATGGGTAAGAGGAAGTAGGTACCTATAAATACCCATTCCACTAGAATTTCACAAATCGATTAGCCCAAATGTTTTTTTGGACAATGTTGTCACGTCAATTTATTAGTGAGAGATTTCTTTTATATCCTTATTATGCTAAGTATTTCATATAAGTCTATGATCTACTACCGAATTGGTAATAAATAAAACTGGACGTTTAAAACTTAAAATGCAAAAATTGAAATAATTATCTTAATATTATATTTATTATTTACTTTATAATGCAAAGTTTTTGTAACCACAAAAACATTCGAAGACGTGGCAACATGTTACTTTACATTTTACTTCGTTGAGAACCGTCAGAGGGCGTAAAATAAACGACATGGCCGACATAGCTATTTTTTGGCCACTGATTGGTTTTTATGACGGAACGGTCGCTCCTAGCCTCTTAACGATCGTTGTAGCTCTGCAATAACCGGGCGGCCATTACTTATAGACTGTTAAATTTTTTAATTTAGCAGCCATTTGTGAAATAATAAATTATATCCATGCAACTATTGAATTATATCATATTTTTAGCGTTAACATAAAAGCATTTTGATACATTGAGTCGTCAAAACGCGTGTAGTAGAGAAAGTACAAAATCAAAAAATTTAATTTAAGATCAATTATTTTTTATTATAAGTGTAGATGATAGGTTGGAAAATAATTAAAATACCTTGGTGCATTTTTATCAATTATCTCCTCTACATTTACTACCTTTACTACCTACCTACATTTACTACCTAAAAATAGTAAAATCTGCAATATCAAACTATTGAGAATACATCCACACAAAACAATCAGTCATGACATGTTGGCATTTTGAACCTCCATGCACAGTTCGTTTGCTAGATATTAAAATGAAGGGACATTTTTAGTCAAAAAAGTTACTTTTTATCACTCAAGTTTTAGCTATTAAGTCTATAGAATCTAGCATTTTTTGCTGAAATATGGCCAAAATACTGGCCTAAATATTGGTCAAAAAAGCGGAGTAATGACGAAATAAAAGTTCCCTATTTTCGCCAAGGTGCCGTATAATAATTTCGTAATAGATTGGCTTTTTTGGCAGGTTTTTTAACCAAATGGTCGCCGAATTTAGCAAGGATTACAGAACAATCGCCAAATTATAACCTAGAATGCCACTTGGGTGGAGAGGGGGGGAGGCGTCAAGAAATAGAGTGATTGATTTGAAGAAGCGTTACAGAAAAGTCGATGTACAGAGTGTTTAAATTGTAGTGTTTTTTATTCGGAAAATTGAAAATAAATTCCACAATTTTTAAAATACCGGGCTTTCGGGTACGACATATTTCTTTAAAATTTCTGTTCCTAGCTGATAGGTGGCGCATAATCTCTTTGTAAAAAACTAATAAAAGTATAAACAATATAAAAACATAAAATTAATTCTTTTTGTTCTAAAAACTAAGACACTTTTAGCATCGCAAAATCAATAAATCGCATTGTCAATCCAAATTGTAAAGGCGAAATACAAAATAACCAGTTAAAAAAGGAATGAGTTATAAGAAATCATTAACTTTTAGATCTTTAACAATTTCTCTATATCAAATCTTGGTGGGATTTGTGAATTTGGGAGGTGAGCGTAGGCAGGAGTCCGTTCGCTTTTTTTATTCCTTGACTCTGATGGTGTGATTTTCTTTGGTTGTGACCAAGAATGGTAACGGAAAGAGATGTGGCAATTTTTACAAGAAACCTGGTGGGCTGCTTGAAATAAGTATTAGCGCCCACCTTTTATACATATACTGTCGATATGGTTGAGATATTTACACAGGTACCTATATGGTATATAGCTTTTTAGAGCTGGGTCTGGATTGACTAATTTTTCCTTAGAGATTAGATTCGACAGGTTATTAACGCCTAAATGCTTTGATCATGATCATACAGGATGTATATTAAAGGCGCAGCAGGTTTTTGCAGCAATTAAACCAACAACAAATTTGTCAATCGTTTTTTAAGTATCCTGTCACGCAACATTTGTGCTAAGAGGGCAAGTAGTAACTTACTAGCAAATCACGATAATTATTATTACCTACTTATTGCAAGTTATTCAGGAAATTATAAATTTACCGGGGATTTAAGTGTGTTGGTAAATATCCTTATTTGCATGTAAGCAAAATGGCCTAGTCCAAGCTCCACCCTTTGATTTGCTTGTTAAAGTGGTTGATTATAGTTTGGATTAAACGTGAGTCTGAAACTTTTATCTATGATTGTTCAAGGCTTCAAAAAAATCTCTCTAGGGTTGCAAATGTCAATATTAGCAAAACGTCGATTGAACAATCAATACAGCGGCAGGAAAAATATGCGGCATTGGACGGGGCCCATTTAGTTAGCCCACACTAGATGGCCTATTTTGGACTTTCATCGGCCCACAGACTCTACGCAGGTGACCACTCAGTGGCAGTGCAGTTCGTCATAAATAAATTATTAATTAATAATAGAACAAAAAAACTTGACTTCTAATAATCATCTCTAATTTTTTATCCTATCTCATCGGTTCTCTGACTTTTTTTTATTAAACTCAAGCCAAAAAAAAAGAAAAAAAAATCGAGGTTGCTTTGAAAAAAAAAATGTTGATTAGCGTACGACTATGACTTTTAAAAACCATTTGAAATGTCCATACGAAGGCGTCGAGGTGCTGCCGCTGAACCTGGGTGCATGGGCGAGATCTTTGAAGACGGCGCCCACGCGTGACGTCACCATAGGTGTCTTTATCAATGGCGGCGCGGATTTTGTAAGAGAGAGCGGATGCTTGAATGGGTTACGAACATATGGCGAGCATTACCAAAGTCAGGTCTGCTTTATGAAATATCCCGAAGTTTTCAGTTATAGCATTAGCTCAGTTATTTTACTTATTCGCTTTCAACATTACAGCATGAGATTTCTGCGCCCTTAATGCACGCTGCTTCTTATGGAATTTAAACGTGTTTTGACATTAAATATGAAACATTCACCATTTGATGATTATACCACATTATATCGAGTGTTTCATATAATTTTCTGTCGAATGAGTAATGCCAATTACCTGTTAGTCCGACATCAAATGCAATAAGCCGACGTTATAATAGTCAGGTACGAACGCCCACACTTCAGAAGAGCCGAAGGCAGATATCTATGGGTATATCCAAATATGTAAATCGGGATAAGTCGCAGATTTGCTCTGTAAATGTAAACAGGTAAACGTGTGTGGGATTTTTAAATTTGCGATTGGTCAGTCGCCGATTTTACATAAAACGAGACAGCGGTATTATTATGACATAAATTCATTTGTTTTGCATGTAATTCTGCACCAAGTACGCAAAATGATGTAAATCGAATGAACATAATCGAATACGCTAAGTACCTAATACATTATTAACTTGAAGGCAATTATTATTCACGAAATTCTCAATCAATCACATCCAAACCAAAATATCTTAAGTACTAGGGAAAGAATCTTTGGTTTGGCATCACTCTGTGGAGGTTGTAACGAAGTTACTCCAGTTTCTTGCGAAATGGCAACGCAGTCCTAAAGTTACAAAAGTCAAGTTCAATTAGTTAGGGTTATCCGAAGGGTTAACAGATGTAGTAGTAGTACTTACGGCATGTTTGCCAACTTTTAAATTTGTGTATTTCCTTCAAATTCTGGTGAACCACTGGCAAGCTTTAGGTAGAACCAGTCCTTGGATATTTTGTTTTCATTGTTGTTTCCATATAAAAAGAGCTGAGGAGCAAAATTTCGAGGATTCGATCGATTCGCCCCGTTGAACAGTAAACATCACCAATCCTAGAAGTAGAACCGTAGTATAGAAACAGACCGAAGTCCCGATCCTTGTAAGCCCCATTTTCACACACACACCCGCACACACCCAGGCCAAAGCGATTGTTGGGCCCCATTCATACGCATACATACACGGCTTAGCGTTTGTTGGGCCCCACACATGCCGGAGGATGGAAAGCCGTATTCAGACTGTACATTTTCCTTAAATCTATACTAGAAATGTATCGTGCCTTTTTTAATTTATCAAGGATGGCATTAATGAACGGTAATGGATATGCGTCTTTTCGACTAACCGAATTAGCGTTTTGAAAATCTATTCAGAATCGTGGTTTTCCATCCTTTTTACGAAAATAACAACGGAGTACTCCACGGACTATTCGATGGCTCTATTATGCCATCTTTCAACATCTGAGGAACTTCAGTATTGATAATATCCTGCATATGTGGATTATTTGGCTGGTATCTTTGCTTAATCGGCTCATTATTTAACAAATGAATATGATGTTAGATTAAAAGTGTTGTTCCACGTATCTTTTCAAACATCTTAAGCTGGGGTTCTAAAAATTCTTTGAGTCGAGCTTCTTCATCTTGGCTTAACTCTAGTGACGGTTTAACATTTCCAACTCCCATTTCCTCAATAGGAGGAAATGGATTGAGCGGACGGTAGTGTAGAAGGTTACGGAAACGGATTTGGTTACTTTGTAGATCAATTGTGAATGGGTGGCGGGACAGTCTGTCCATTCCTGTCACAATGTCGCTTCGTAGTTCAGGTAGATGGGCGAGGTTTTCGGTTATGGAAACATTACCAAAGTTTAACGGTACCAGAAATGCTTCTTTAATCTCGACCATGGTTCCGGTGGCCACCACAGCGGTATCTATGGATGGTTCAACCTTGGAACTTCCTAATTCTAAACAACCATGAGCGAGTGCATCTCCTAAATAGAAACAAGCAGAGTCAGTATCAACTGGGGAGGTGTATGGCTTTCCATGCACAATAACGGAAATTTGCGGTCGGTTATCGGTTATCGGTATACTACTTCTTGATCTATGGTTAACGGTAGTTTCCCGTTTCTGTTTTCCCTCTGATTACAAACACACTCTGGGGTTAAAACTCCTTCGGTTCCACATCTTGAACAAAATATTTTCGGACCGTTATGGCAGGCGGTTCGGAGATGTCCTATTTCTCCACATCTCCAGCAAATACCTCTTCTATCCGTTCTCGGGCTAGTATAGTTTTCTTGGGATGTCGAAGGTCGGTTACCATAGTTATTTTCATAACTTTGTCGTTGATCGTTAACATTGGGATTCGGACTAACGGAGCTCTAGAGTTTCGCTGTCTGGATTGGTATGGAAGTCTCGTTTGGATCGGTTGTGCTCTATGTCTTAACTCCTCAAACAAAACTTCTCTCTCTCTCTAGTTGGTCTAGAGAAACTGACTACATCGTAATAATCAGTTTTCCGAAGTTCCTGCCTAAATTCAAGTAGTAAGTTCCGGTAGAGCCACTGCAACTCTTGTGTCGCACTAATTCCACCATGCCTACGAATTAGAGTCTGGAGGTCGGTGACGTAAGTATGATCGGTTCATCAGGTCGTTGTAAACGGCGACTAATTTCGGCTTTCAAGTTTTGATCAAAATTTAGCGGGTAAAAGAACAATCGAAAATCAGCAGGAAATGTTCGGCCATGTTGGATGGCCATGGAAATCAGGCGATGTTTTGGAACCATTAAAGCTGCTTGCCCCCGGAGCAATATCGGTATATGGTCCAATAGCTGAGTAACATCGATGTTTTGAGCAACACATATCTCGTATATTCGCTCCATGAAATCTATTGGATTGTTACTTCCATCAAAGTATAAATTCCATTTATGCGCGTTAACTAGTGGTTGTAACATTGGTTGAGCATTTGAAGATGTCACGGTCGGTTGATTTGGTACTTGGAAAGAATTTGGAATGTCGGATAGCACGGTTTGGCAAAAGTAGCAGACGGTCGGACATCCCTTCCAGAATTTTCATTCAATAGCGGTGCGGTAACAGTAAACGGTTGACAAAAATTCTCTTCGGGACGTAGATTCAGTAACGGTGCGGTGAAATGTGGATATGTGGGACCCAACAAACGCTAAGCCGCGTATGTATGCGTATGAACGGGGCCCAACAATCGCTTTGGCCTGGGTGTGTTTGTGTTTTTTTGTGTAAATGGGGCTCAACAACCGCTTTAGCCCTGTATATTTTATGTGAATGAGGTCCAACGACCGCTATGACCCGTAAATGTGAGTGTGTGAAAATGGGGCCCAACAATCGCTATGGGCTCTATGTGTGTGTGTGTGTGTGTGAAAATGAGGCTTACAAGGATCGGGACTTCGGTCTGTTTCTATACCGTTCTACTTCTAGGATTGCTGATGTTTACTGTTGAACGGCTGGCGATCGAATTCTCAAAATTTTGCTCCTCAGCTCTTTTATATGGAAACAACAATGAAAACAAAATATCCAAGGACTGGTTCTACCTAAAGATTGCCAGTCGTTCAACAGAATTTCAAGGAAATACACAAATTTAAAAGCTGGCAAACATGCCGTAGGTTCACCTACATCTATTAACCCTTCGGTTAACCCTAACTAATTGAACTCGACTTTTGTAACTTTAGGACCGCGCTCCAATTTCGCAAGAAACTGGAGTAACTTCGTTACAAGGTTTCTCTATTTACCGAAATTTCCATTATTATATATTCCATTAATACCTATTTATTTTATAAAAACAAAAACAATAGACAAGTCGCAGAATAGCCTCTCTTTCTAACATGTCCAAAATTCTTTGTTAGGGTTGGGCGAAACTGGAAAATTTCAAAATCGGGAAAAAAGCCACAAAGATTTCGGACATGTTCCGAAAGTTTCCTTTTTGCTTTCTAGTTGAGTTATGTGTAATCGATTTAATAAACAGTGTAAAACAACTATTTATTATTTCCAAAGCAGTAGGTTATGGAAACCAGTGGAATCGTATATTTTATAACTACTGTGGTATGGATGTTTTACGAGAAACGTTTGTAGCTCGAGCAGAAGGATAGATCTTTTTTTTCGAAAAGTTTCAAAAATGGAAACTTTTCATCACAACACTGAAAAATGTTTTTTACAACTTTTGGATGACAAAATGTCTCGCAAAATGTTTACCATAGACGATGTTTTATATCAAGAATAGTTAGTCAATGGAGTTTTCTGGAGAGAATCACAGATGTCTCCACAATCAAGTATAATACTTGCAGGTCATGTCATTACTCTAACAGAAATTAATAAAATAAAACTTTCGGGAATGTTTCCGGAAACTTTCCTGTAATATTTCCAATTCGGAAAATTTCCAGTTAGGCCCGACCCTAATTCATAGTGTATCAATGTCTGGTTAGTACATATCATCCCTACTAGATGGCTCCATGACAGTTTACACTTGGTGCCGACAGCAGCTCATATACAGTGTTGTTCAAGGTCATACATTACTATGTTATATATGAAATTTATAAACTAATTTTTTTTTATCAGTAGATGTATTGGTCAGTATATTGTACTTTGGTTGAATTTATTATTCTTTAGAATGTAAATCTGAGCAAACAAAAAATTATTTCAATTCACTCCTACCTGTTGAAATGATAAAGTACAATGATGGAAAACGTAAAGCGAATTACCAATTTTGAATGCTCCGAACTTGATATTTACAAATCAACTGAAAATTTCCGAAAAGGAAACTTTTCGGATTTTTCTGAAATTTTCCTTGAATCGTAGCTTATTTTTTCCAAAAGTTACGCTTTTGGAAAGTTTTCAAAATGGAAAATTTTGGCCTTAGTCAACCCTAGCTTTTATACCTATTCATCTATCCACATTACGAGGTTCTAATGTAAGTTACCTCACTCATATTACATTCTGTTCTGCCTAAAAAAAATTCATAATCACACAGTGGGTACCATTTTGGGCTCTTTGCATCTCTTTAATTTTTAAAGATAGAGAGTTGCCGTTTTCATGATAGTTTGCTACTTTTTTTGTGAACTTAAAGATAGCGCCATCAGAATTTTCATTGCCCATTTAGTCTTTAAGATACAAAAGGTTATTGACATTTAGAAAACTCGTTTATCTTTTTAGTTTTATGCAAAGTAAAAATCTTCTCCAGTAGTTTTTCTTACGTAGAATCCAGTGACAAATTTAGTTTTTTCCCGCATCTAATTGTTTAGTGACAATTTAAAATATTGTTACGATCGCAGCAACGCCGCATGGGAGGCGGGGCAACGCATGGGAGCGTGTTGGTTGGTGGAGCTTCGCGACCTATCCGCGCTGCTTCATGGCTGACACGAGTGATTTATTGCTCGTCTGGCTTAATCTAGAAGGCAGTTGTTTACAACCGTTTTTTTTATATGAGATTATTCAAGAATTCTTATAAAGAACTTTCTAGGTTTTTCTGTAATTTTAGGATTGTATATAAAAGGCGCACAGAGCGCCCGAGTGGTAATAGTCGTATTTTAATCGAGCTATAAGTAAGCTAAAGTTACGAAGCGATAATAGAAGGCTATAAAGTGTTAAGTACTGAGTTATTTAGTAGTCGAGTGTATTTGTGGAATAAATAAATAGTGTTTTCGTATTAAATCGTTACACTGGAATTATCGAACCCCGAGTTCGCAACAATATAATTTTTAAAAAGTTCTTACTAAACAGGGTGTCAAATATACGTGTTATATTTTCTTGCGGCAAAATTATTTCTTGCAGTAAAAAAAACTAGCTACGCCCCTGGATTCTAGGGGAAAAAATCTACAGGCAAACATTTTACTTCTTTGATAAAACTGAGATACGGGGTGCCTTAAAAGAGATCATTTACAATTATTCTGTTTCAAAATTCAAAAGGACTATGAAAATTCTGTTAACCCCATTTTTAATTGCACAAAAAAGTGGCACACTGTCGCGAAAACCGACATTCGTTTTCCCAGCCACCCAAAAGAAGTGGATCTTTTTTAGGCAAAACAGAACTCAAGATGAGAGAGGTAACTTACATCTTACATCAGAACCTCGCTATGAAGAAAGGAATGAATAAGAAAAAGCTAGTGTTGGGTATAACCGAAACTTTCCGATTTAAAAACTTTCCAAAAGTGAAACTTTCCGAGAAAGTAAGAAACGAGTCAAGGAAAGTTTTTAGAAAAAATCCTGAAAGTTTCCGGAAAATTTCAGTTGATTTGTAAGTATCAAGTTCCGAGTAAATATCGAAATTGGTAATTCGGTTTACGTTTTCCGCCATTTTACTTTTACCTTACCATTTCAACAAGTGGTTGGTTGAAATTTTAACGCATGGGTTGATGGAGAACACCATTGTGAGTAGTGAATGTAATGTTAGTTTCAAATTTGAAATTTTGGTAGTTCCTCGAATTTAGCACTAAAGTATTTACAGCATATTGTTACGAGATACCAATAATTTATCGTCAATTAACTGCACACTTTTGTTTACTTTGAACTATTACAACACGATTAAAACACAATTACTCTCTACTAACAATTCGCACTGTTCGCTTATCCGCTTTATTTCGCTTATTTACTACACTGCACTATCTATTCGATCCCATCTCGCGCGGCTCGCTGGTTTATATACCCGGCCCGAACACACTCTCGTACTTTCGAGAACAGAAGCAGGTGGTCACGGTTCTTGTTTAGTTTAGATGGGTTCCCGGGGTCGCGGTCGGCGCTCGGCGTTGCCGCTTCGGCCCGAATTTCTGTGGACCGACGGTCAGGCAAAACATTGCCCCCTCTTAGCTCTGATCGTCCCGATCAGAAAAATCTTCACGACTGTAAGTCTTTAACCGTTCAAGATGAACCACTTTCATCTTTGCTCTACGGGTACGTTGGATCCTGTATACTGTAACTTGAGAGACTTTCCTTTCTTTCTCTGTGGGTGATACCGCCAAACGAAGTCACCTGCCTTAAATCCTGCAGAATTCGCCCTTAGGTCATATCTGGCTTTCATCCGATCGCTGGCAATCTTTATCTTTGTCCTCACGTTTCGATGGATTTCCTTTAATCTTCTGTTCTGGACATCTTGCACCGGTTCTTTTGGTGATCCGTACACCAAATCTACTGGAAGACAAACTTCTTTACCAAATATAACCTTGGCAGGGGTATGTCCTGTCGTGTTATACACTGCAACTCTGTAAGCCATCATTAGAAGAGGCAGAAAATTCTCCCAATCTTTCTGGTGGTCCGCTACCATTTTGCAGAGGTATTGCTGGTTAACGCTCGACCATGCCATCTGATTGTGAACGGAGCAGAGTTGTCCTTGTTTTGCGGATTCCCAGAAGTTCCATGATCTTCTTGAAAAGTTGTGATTCAAAATTCCGTCCCTGGTCCAAATGAAGCTCTAATGGTACGCCGAATCTACTGAAGAATTCGTCAACCAAGACCCCTGCCCTGCCACGGTGTTAGTTTTCTGATATGGTAGTGCATAAACTTGAGGCCACTTACTGAAATAATCCTGGAAAAGGAAAAGTTTCTGGAAAAGGACCTGCCACGCCGATCGCAATTCTTTCCAAAGGGACGACAACATTGTATTGGAGGCCTAGTAATGTTTGGTCGCTCAGCGGTTGAAGTTGGCTCACTGTGACGTGTTTCCCAGATCCGCCACCGTTCTTCTAACTCTGTCATTTTTATCTCTACTTCATGTTTGACTTGATCCACGTCTTGTTTGACTTGATCTACGTCTTGTTTGACTTCAGTCATTTTGATTGAGACAAGTTCTTGCAACTGGCGATGACCATCCTTTAATCCTTAAAACAGAGCAGCTTGATTTTTTCTTTGTTCCTTTATCTCAAGTTGCCTTTGTTTTTATTGTTCTTCCAGAAAATTCCTTTATTCCTCTTTGTCCTTCTTCAGCATTTCCATAAGTGCTGCCAGTTGTTCATCCATGATTTTTGTCGTAGATCGAGTATATGGCATGCAGAACACCAAAGTTCTCGCACTTCTGACACCAGTTGTTACGGTATACGGGTTCCAAAAATGTATTGTTAATTAACTGCACACTTTTATTTACTTTTAGCTATTACAACACGATTAAAACACAATTACTTTCTACTAACAATTCGCACTGTTCGCTTGTCCGCTTATTTCGCTTATTTACTATACCCTGCACTATGTATTCGATTCTATCTCGCGCGGCTCGCTGGTTTATACACCCGGCCCGAACACACTCTCGTACTTTCGAGAACGGAGGCGACTGTTCCCGGTTCTCGTTTAATCTAGATGAATTCCCGGGGTCGCGGTCAGTATGTAACAATATAAAGGACAGTTTGATCTACCTCCTTCACTTCAGAGCACATTCATGGACCAAACGCTTGATCCTCACTGTTTGACAAAAAGTTCACAAGAAATGGACATTTGGACCACGCGGTGTTAACAAAATGAGTGTTTCAAAATCGCTCTTATTTCGAAGATTACATGCTAACAGCGTTTTCGGGTCATCTTTGAGATTCCTGTTTGTATTCCTGTCCTTAAGTTCTCAATGAGAAAGTAAAGGATGGCACAGCAGATACTCTGAAAGCGCTTTAAAGTAGTGACTTGAAAATCCTGTTTATCAATTTCTTTTGTGCTCAGACACAATACAATTTTTGACATTGATAAAAACTGGGTAAATTCAATGCGACTTCTAAATCCAATTTGACGTCTTTCTAATTATTGTAAAACCGGTACTGAAAGACCTATAGAAGATATGAATAGAACTAACAATCTGCCAACAATCCCCTAAAATGAATATACATTTTTTTTAGGATAAGGACTTTTAGGATTAGGAAAAATTTTATTACTATAGATACAAACATGGCCATAGGGCGCACAATAGACTTGCCAAAGTCCCGTCTCTATTTCTACATTACCATCTTCTAATAAGGTCGGGTCTCTTGTGAGCGGTGCCACGACAAAGATAAAATATCGGAGTTTCTCTATGACGAAAAGGATAGGTAAAAGAAATACGGCTGATATATTGTTAACAAGTTGTATCGCCGTGTTAGTGTCTAGTAATTAAAGGTCTCTGGAGGGCGTGGGGGGGGGGGGGGGCAAAACTATAAAAAGCAACGCTCTACCCATGCCTCGTAAATGTGATAATTGCTATGGCTTTTACGTATTTCCCATAACGAAACGTGTGTTCCGTGCAAACACCCATTCCAACAAACTTGAAAATGTCAAAAAAGTTTCGTGGGCGCCAACTATTGCAGCAACAAACCTAGAAAATCTGTTTATGTTTATTAATTGGAAACAGTGAAATGCAAAACGCCATATGGTCCGAAATAATCGTGGACACGCGTTGAATTATTTGTAATCGGAATAATAATAATGTCTTGTTATATAGAGTTTTCTCCTCATGCACCACGAGCAAAGACGGAATTTTTGTTATGGGATTGTGACGAAGAAGAAAGCGACCTTATTGCCCTTAACGAGCCAATGGCGTTCTACTCTTTGTATAGGAATATCTCCTCTTCGCGGAGGTTTAATTTACGTGTTGTGGCTGCTGCTCTGTTATGTAACAAATCCGAAAAACACAATCTACATAACAATACGTATTCAAAAATCTATAGCTTTGAATCATCATTTGTGCACTTTAAGGCTTATAGGAAGGACGTATCGTATGCATGAGTAGCATGAGTATACCCAAACCCAATTGCCGCAGTTACATAACTAAACAACGATCGAATTGAGATTTTGATTTACGATATTTGCAGGAAGATTTTCCTGTCAGAACTTAAATCTGTATGTAGCGCAATAGTTATAAATCAAATATGTACCGATAAGTTATCGCAGGCTTTTATAGTTTTTTTGTGTATTTTCGTAAGAACAATTTATCCAAAACACTGGAAAATGTCTTAAAGCAGTTTAAAAACATGTCTGAAAAATTTGGTCAAGTGACATTCAAATAAGATTTTTTTTTGCTTAAGAGACTTGTGCTTTCACAAGTCTGCCACAAAAGACTTCGGCTTGTTTGAAAAATACGAAAGTAAAATTTCCAAGTTTGATAATGATGCATGAAAAGTAGATTATGATTATAAGTCGTGCATGATTATATGCACCTAAATGCAACTTTGCCCAAATTTAACCGAAGCTGTATCTCTTACGGTTTACGAGGTCCCAATAATGAACGCCAAATTAGAATAACCCTCGTTATGGAGGGACCCTCCTGTTTTACATTTTTGCCCCCCCCCCCCCCCTTTTTAGCAGTGGATCATGCAATACATGGCGAACTTTCGGCCAATAAACACGAGCAGTATTAAGAAAATATCGGCATTTGTTTGCAATCCGCATGTAAATATATCAATATCTCAGCCTACTAGATGATTATTTATTTGCTACTGGTTTCTAAAGTTCCATTTTAAAAACTTGTTGATAAAATCGGGAAGGTCAGATTTGCAGTTTTCTTTCTAAATACTAACTTTAGATCTGGTAATAACACTGATGATCTTCATTTCCGAAAAATCGTAGTGAGGACTCGAAGTCCGCTATTTTGAAAATAAATTTGCCTGGAAGTGCATCAAAAGTGAAAGTAATAAAGTGCCAAATAATAAAGTGAATTTCGAGATAATTGCTTTTCTGTCAATCTATGTTAGAGAAGCTACGAAACTTTAACAACAAGATTTGGAGCACTGTAAAACATTTTACTCGTTGACTTAAGGCAGTCATGAATTCTATATATTAGACAGCCCTACAAACATGGCGGTTTAATAAACCTTGACAGGGTTTGACAGTACGGTTACTATGGTGACCAACTGCGTAGCCAATAGATATTTATTTCTCGCCTTAAAGGCTAATGATGAGTTGCAGGTTTGCACGTTCAGATCATCTGTCATCTTTTATTATCTTGATTAGGATAGGAATTGAAAAAGTTGAAAATGCAGATAAACAATTATGGAAAAAGTGAAAAAAAAAATATAGAAAACGTACAACCTGTTTGAAATTGAATTTGAGTTTGAAATTAAAATAATTTTCTTGGTAAGTTGCCAGAACATTATCTTTTAGGCCTTATGCTGTATGCTCTATTGAATGTTGGTCTTCTTTTTTATAATTTCTCAATCCTTGATTTTTCAGTCATTTATGGGTTTTTATTGTGAGTTTTTATCATGTAAATCTACGTCAGAGTAGCCAGGAATATTCACCAACAAGATTTGGAGCGTAATAACGAATTTTCTTCGTTGCTCTATGCTAGTCATTCTATCTATAAGACAACCCTGCAAACTTGGCGGCCTAATAAACCTTGATACAGCTTGACGGCACGGTTACCAAGGTGACTATCTCCTTGACCAATAGGAATTCACTTCTTGGCGCAAAGGCTAATAATAAGTTGCAGGCTTACGCTCTACAGTTAAAGCACAGTATAGAGAATATGTAAGTATATTATCTCTACGTATACTGTGAGTAAAGCAAAGTGTCTGTTGTATTATCGTCCAATGGCGATTAGAGTTACGAGTATGAGAGTTACTGAAAGAAAATTGTCGGTTCTGTCTATCCTGGACCAGGAAATCTTGGACCACGCACCAACCATTCTGGGTCAAACCCTGTCGGAAAAGATTACACAAACTATCTTTATTTAGTACGGATCTGCTTATGCAGGGTGTCCCACGGGGAACTACCGCGGTTGATATTTCGAAAACTACAAAAGGTAATTTTTTGAGAATTTTAGGGTTTAGCATTTTGAGGTACCACCGCAAGTACCCTTCACCATTTCACTATTTTAAATGGTACCCAGTATTTTTTTAGCATTTTTGAATTCTACGTTCATTTGTAAGGAAAAAATGTTAAGGTTACCCTAAGGCTATCTGAATAAGATTTTGAAGGGCTTTTCGATTTAAAAAAATACTCAAAAACATGCCAGATTTAAATAATGATTGTCAGTCAAGCAATTAGATTTTCATATATATCACAATATATCGAGGGTCTGTCAAAAAATAGTTGGTTTTCCTTATTCGACGAGTACAGAAGCCGAGCCTTCTGCCAAAACTATCCTAGACCTGAGCAGCATCTCAAAACCGCCCCTTCTCCCGTACGAGACGAATGGGGTGAAAAATGCTTCCGCTCTCAACTATTTTATATATATCACATCAGACCTTCAGGTAAACAAAATGTCATGGAGGATCTTTTGAAACAAAAAATGTGCACTTTACATGCTCGTAGTTTTGGGAAACATCTTCATCACCGACGTGGCTTTTTAGAGATTATTTTATTTATTTGCTACTGGTTTCTAAAGTTCCATTTTAAAAACTTGTTGATAAAATCGGGAAGGTCAGATTTGCAGTTTTCTTTCTAAATACTAACTTTAGATCTGGTAATAACACTGATGATCTTCATTTCCGAAAAATCGTAGTGAGGACTCGAAGTCGGCTATTTTGAAAATAAATTTGCCTGGAAGCGCATTAAAAGTGAAAGTAATAAAGTGCCAAATAATAAAGTGAATTTCGAGATAATTGCTTTTCTGTCAATCTATGTTAGAGAAGCTACGAAACTTTAACAACAAGATTTGGAGCACTGTAAAACATTTTACTCGTTGACTTAAGGCAGTCATGAATTCTATATATTAGACAGCCCTACAAACATGGCGGTTTAATAAACCTTGACAGGGTTTGACAGTACGGTTACTATGGTGACCAACTGCGTAGCCAATAGATATTTATTTCTCGCCTTAAAGGCTAATGAGGAGTTGCAGGTTTGCACGTTCAGATCATCTGTCATCTTTTATTATCTTGATTAGGATAGGAATTGAAAAAGTTGAAAATGCAGATAAACAATTATGGAAAAAGTGAAAAAAAAATATAGAAAACGTACAACCTGTTTGAAATTGAATTTGAGTTTGAAATTAAAATAATTTTCTTGGTAAGTTGCCAGAACATTATCTTTTAGGCCTTATGCTGTATGCTCTATTGAATGTTGGTCTTCTTTTTTATAATTTCTCAATCCTCGATTTTTCAGTCATTTATGGGTTTTTATTGTGAGTTTTTATCATGTAAATCTACGTCAGAGTAGCCAGGAATATTCACCAACAAGATTTGGAGCGTAATAACGAATTTTCTTCGTTGCTCTATGCTAGTCATTCTATCTATAAGACAACCCTGCAAACTTGGCGGCCTAATAAACCTTGATACAGCTTGACGGCACGGTTACCAAGGTGACTATCTCCTTGACCAATAGGAATTCACTTCTTGGCGCAAAGGCTAATAATAAGTTGCAGGCTTACGCTCTACAGTTAAAGCACAGTATAGAGAATATGTAAGTATATTATCTCTACGTATACTGTGAGTAAAGCAAAGTGTCTGTTGTATTATCGTCCAATGGCGATTAGAATTACGAGTATGAGAGTTAGTCGGGTATGAGAGTCACCAACCATTCTGGGTCAAACCCTTTCGGAAAAGATTACACAAACTATCTTTATTTAGTACGGATCTGCTTATGCAGGGTGTCCCACGGGAAACTACCGCGGTTGATATTTCGAAAACTACAAAAGGTAATTTTTTGAGAATTTTAGGGTTTAGCATTTTGAGGTACCACCGCAAGTACCCGAAGTTGGTTCAGGTTAGTAAGGTTAGTAACCAACTTCACTATTTTAAATGGTACCGAGTTATTTTTTATCATTTTTGAATTCTACGTTCATTTGTAAGGAAAAAATGTTAAGATTACCCTAAGGCTATCTGAATAAGATTTTGAAGGGATTTTCGATTTAAAAACATTCTCAAAAACATGCCAGATTTAAATCATGATTTCAGTCAAGCAATTAGATTTTGCCTCTGATGGCAATTGACAACGAGACATAAGGTACCTGATAACTCAGCACGATTAAAAAAAATAATACACCAGATCCTCAGAAAAACGTATCAAAAATTTACTTAAAAAAATTACTTTTAAATGGAATACCTCATTTGTACTGGCTGCAGTGTGAAAAGGGTAAAAAATAAGGGTCACTTGCCAAAATTTTTTCTTTAGAAATGAACGTAGAATTAAAAAAATGCCAAAAACTGCGGGGTACCATTTAAAATAGTGAAGTTGGTACTAGCTTCGGGCACCTGCAGTGGTACCTCAAAAGGAATAATATTTTAGACACGGAGGCTCCATTGCAAATGCTAAACCTTAAAATTTCAAAAAGTTACCTTTTGTAGTTTTGTGCACATAAATGTACAGGAATACCAAAATTCCTAAATTGTCCATAAAATGCAACATACGTATCTTTAAGTATACCATATTGTTATGATTTCCCCGAGGGTTAAAACTTAAAACACAGTCTTGTACTTGTACAATAAACACAATTTATTTACACTTTACAACTCCAACAAATCGTTAACTAAATTGCTTTACTAAAACTTACACTCTTATATTCTTTTCTACAACGCGTCGTACTTAAAACTAACGCCACTCGTCCCAGTCCTTACATACGGATAGCAGGCCTTCTAGAAAACCTCCGAAATCCCTAGCTGCGCATCGACTCAAGCATCGAGTGCTCCGGATGTTTCGAGGTCGCGCGCCAGCCCTTACTATGGAGCGCACTAGGCCGGGAAATGCAGCTTCGTCATGCACTTCTATACGGCCTGTGCCCTCCGCATAGTAGTCCGCCACAATATCTTTAACGTAAGCCTGTAGGTATTAATAGTATATTGTGCAACTAGTGTCGAAAATTGCACTTTTTACACGAGTGTGACGGTTGGGCACAAGCCGTAGGCGAGTGATACAACGTCACAAAAGTGTGAAGAGTGATTTTCGTAGGTGTTGCACATTATCCTTTTTCTACAACTGCGATTCTGTATGAGAGAATTGAGAGTGTGCGCAAGGTGCACTTTGCGCAGGCTGTTTAGAATATGTGATTTTCAAAGGTAGTTAGTAGTGCACATTTGTTCAATTTCGAGCCAGTCGTAGAAAAACGCTTTTTCCTGATAATTGAATAGAGAAAATACTAAAGAGGTAACTAAGTGTCAAAAACTATATTTTGGGATAATTAGCAAAAAGTTAATAAAACGATGTCATACATTTTTTCATCTCACTTCATTCTCCGTCTTTCTTTGCATTTGCGTGGCTTATAAAATCGTTTTCTAGTTGGCGATGAAATGTCAAAACAAAAAGCCATCTACTTTGATTATTTCATCCTTTTCTGTCAAGAATGCATAGCCTTCTAGATGACGTTTTGATGAACACCCCGTATGAGGATTGAGACAATAACTTAGAAACTTTCTAGGGGTCTATGTCAAAATGACGAAGTTTGGCCTGACGAAGTTGATCCTTCGTTACTTTCTCCCTTCATGTATATTGTAAGTAACAAAAGTACGTCATTCCTTGAATTTGGTTGAGTTTTTCTGGCCGGAAGGACGCCATGTTTATGTGCCTTACGATTTTGTTGGCAACGTGTGTCTCTCGAGTCAGCTCACTCTATAGATGCTAGCTCGTTAACTAATCTGAACTACGATAAAATTGAGATTTAAATTTACGATATTTGCTGGAATCTTTTCTTGTCAGATCTTAAATCTGTTACTAACGGAATAGGTATATAAATTAATTATGTACCGATAAGTTATCTCAGGGTTTTATATATTTTTGTGTGTATTTTTGTACGAACAGTTTATCAAAAACACTAAAATTTTTCTTAAAATGGTTTGAAAAAATGTCTATGAAAATATTGTCAAGTTGCTGTCAAAAAAGTTGCTGCAAAAGAAGATTTTTTTGTCGAGAGTTTGTGATTGATTTCACATTCACATGGCTTTTGCTGGTTTGACAACTTTACAACAGAGAGCGTGCACTTATTTTATATCGCCGGTATTTATTATTCTTCGCTATTTTTGGAATCTTTTTTATGAGAGTCTCTTTCTAGCCATTTTGAGAAAACACAAAAGTAATAATAGAAGTCATAAATCCTGTAACACAAGCCTACAAACATGGCGGTTTAATAAACCTTGACATCTCGGTTACCATGGTGACCGACTGCGTAGCCAATAGAAATTTACTTCTCGCCTCAAAGGCTAATGGTGAATTGCAGTCTTACTTAATCTTCTTAGACCCACTTCATGGCAATGGTCTCTATTCAGGTCAAAAATTATGGCAACAGTCTGAAAAGGTGAAAAAAAAAGAGAACGTTTCGAACAATCCTTTCCGATAAAAATTATCCTTTTCGAAAGTGTAGGCCAGAACATTAATCTGTTGGACCTTATGTGGTATGCTCTATTGAATAAGGCCCTTATTTTTTTTTTCATCTATTTGTGTCTTTATTGCAATTTTGTATCATGTAAATCCTCGGCTGAGTAGCCAGGGATCTATATCAACAAGATTTGGGGTAATAATGGATTTTCTTCGTTGCTCTAAGGCAGACCTATAACGACATTTTTATAAACCTTGACACCGCTTGACAGCAAGGTTACCAGGGTAACCGGCACCGTGACCAATAAGAGTTCTCTTCTCGCCGCAAAGGCTAATAATACGTTTCAGGCTTACGCTCTCAGGTAAAGCAAGGCGTCAATCAATAGTTAAAAAAAGTTGTTAGTACTGTCTATCCTGGAACTGGAAATCTTAGACCATGCACAAATCCTTCTGGATTAAACTTTTTTGTGTATACTCGGAAAGGATTATACAAACAATTTTCATTTAGTGTGGATCCCTGGGACAAAACACCGTGAAACACGCATTTCGCTCTATAGATCCTAGCTCGTTGGTTAATAATTATTACATTCATTGTAGGAAAACCCCTAAACCTTTATGGGTATACTTTATGCGCAAATTTTACTTTTCTACTGCAGCGCAATGTACCAAGGGCTACAAAAATTTATACCACCAACTGATCGACTATGTATGTACCTTGAGTAGGTACCTGCCATTACGAAGAACTGTACTGTGGGCTGCGGGACCAAAATA
This sequence comes from Taphrorychus bicolor, assembly GCA_951812265.1. Lineage (NCBI taxonomy): Eukaryota > Metazoa > Arthropoda > Insecta > Coleoptera > Curculionidae > Taphrorychus > Taphrorychus bicolor. Next base: position 17,160,306 of record OX638302.1, read on the forward strand.
GAATCCCCCACCGAGAGCTGCGTTCCAGACACCGCGTGCTCAGTAAAATCAGTTCGTTTCCCTAAGGGACCCTAATGAAATGTTATACAGAAAAAGCGTAAAGTTAAAATTCCTGAAGCGCCCTTAAAAGGCGAAGAAGCAGCATGCGCAGGCCCGATCTCGCTCTTGTAGCGCGCGCAACAAGTTTTCAATTTTGACCCACACATTTACCGTGCAGTGTAGTACTGAGAGTTCCAGCCGTTTTGCTTTGCACCTCGCTCAGTCGCATTTTAATCTTCGCCTGATACTGACTGTTGAATCCGGTATTAATGTCTAGAGTGTAAAGTCGCTAATTGAATCGGTCCGAAACCATAATTTACAGTGCCAAAATGTGCGATCAAAATTCTGCCTCGACGCAGAGTATCGCCGACTACCTGGCCCAATTGCTGAAGGACAGAAAGCAACTTGCAGCTTTTCCCAACGTGTTCATGCACGTAGAAAGGCTTTTAGACGAAGGTAAGTGACTTTGTGTGTCTTTGTTGCAATGCGCCGGGAATTATCGGTCGCAAAGGGGTTTTTCGCAAAATAAACACTTTTATAATAACATGTGATAGCGCGGAGCGTGACCTCATATTCAACAGTGTTGTTGGGGCCGAGTTTTTCCACAGTTTCCGGACGAACTTTCAAACGGCAACGCGGACAGGACAAATTTCACTTGTGCTCTGCCAAGATTTTCACACGTTTCCACTGTGATTTGCCTGGAAATTTGACCTGAAATCACGTTTGTTTACTCCTAAATTCAAGACGAAAATATGACTTGCTTCGCAAATTCTTCTTGAGGTTTACAGCGTTGCCGGGTCAACTGCGTCTCTTTCCAGGGAATGTAAAAATGTTCATGTAGAGAGGAATATGTTTTGACTTATCGAAATTTGGTTCTTGTGTTATGCATATACTGAGATGTTGACTTGTGCTTGTTTATTTACTGAGTCCTTATTAGGTTTAGACCCAATATTTACATGAACGTAAGCATAATTTTATGTTTTGCTTTTCTACTAAAACAAAACATAAAAACGTGTTTTATTACTTCTTTAAGTGTTTGCGTTTCTGGAATATCAATTTCTACTTATCTGTCTTAACAATTTCTAACTTTTGGCGGCCTAGCTAGACAGTTTGGCAACGTCGGACGAGTCACGGTGGGCGTGGCTTTACGGTTTACTGGTTCGCTTCTGTGTGTAGCCAGACCGACATGCTGGCGTTTTGAGACTTATCGTTAATTATAATTCTGTTTAGACCGATTTTTTTTCTGGCTATGCCTACAAAAGTATTTCTAACAATTAATTAAATATTTTATCGTTTCATGTCTTAAAAAAACATACACAAATTACTAGTTTAATGTTCCCGGGCCGAGCCGTAAAACTGCTTTTTAAGCAGGTGACTGTGGGGGTACCTACTGTCGACTTGTAAAAAGCAGTTTTATTAATACCTACCTATGATAAACATTCATTTGCCTGCTTTTATAACATCAAAAGGACAAATATTTTCCAATTAATGTAGTACCAAATTGTAATTTTGTAAAGAAAAATATTACTTCAGGTTGATAAAACACGTACATTTTTACGTAACAAACCAAAAATAGGGTTATTATTAAAAACAGTAAAATTTTGCCGTTTTAAATGTCAAAAATTTCCTCATGTCGAAATAACCGCCCCCAAATTGTATTTTTTGATAGAAATCATTTCAGTTTTGAAGAGTCTTGTTTACTTTTGAGAATTTGAAATATAAAAATAAACAATTTTTATGTTTTTATTCATTAAGTGAGAATTGTTTTCAAAAATCGCAAAAATTAATATTTGTATGATATTTTTTAAGTATAAACCAAGACTAAAACAAACCAAATGCTGAAACCAAAAACAATTTTTTTTTGTTTCTGTCAGACATTTTTCTCAAAAAGAAAATTTTTACGCACCTTCCTACCCACCTAAACAATTCAATAAACAAAATATTTGCTTTTAAAAAGTAAAGAAATCAAATGTTTTAAAACAAAAGTCAAATTTAACAAATTGAGATTTTTTTGATAATGAAAATTAATGGTTTTAGATTTAATGTAAACTTTGTTGTTAAATATTTAAACCAAATGCTGAAAATAGTGAAAGAGTTAAAAAAAAAACAAAAAAGTTTCTCTCTCAGTTCCTGCTTTTTCAACATCAAAATGGCATATATATTTCACTAAAATGTTCACAATAATTCACTAAATAATAAATTTTATTTGGAAAAATTTAATTTTAGTTGGGAGTTGGAAAGTCGTACAAAACGTTCAAGGAAAAAACCAAATGCTGAAATATTGAACATAAAAACAGTGAAATCTCTTTTTCTACAATGGTGGATTCCAACTAAATTCAACTAATTAAAAATTTTGGTACCAACAATTTCAGTTTTAAATTCTCTTCTTTTTAAAGTAAACTGCTTTAATATACAGTTAAATTTCTTTTTTGAAACCCTAAAAATATTAGAAATGTAGGTATTAATTTTCTTTTATAAAATTTAAATATTTTTTATTTTTAGAATCAAAAAATTACTAAATTGCGATTTTTTTGATTGCCAATGGAGAAATTTTGACCTTTAATCGAGCTTTTAGTGTAATTACCTATTTTTTGTTGTAAGTAGGCAAACGAAATGTGACAAACCAAAGCAGTAAAGTTGTCCCTTTGTAAATGTCAAAATGACAGGAATTGTTACTAAAAAGTTGCAAAAATCCACTAAATCACACTTTCAATTGAACAAATTAAATTTGTCAAAAAAAAATATTTTCTAAATATTTCAGAAACTAAAGAAATTCGATAACTCTGAAGGGCTTATATAAGTACGCTCAACAAGCACAACTTTTTGCAATTTTTTTTTTTGAAAAGGTTCGAATAAACTCTAAAACTCTTTGAAAATTGGGTTAACCGCAGCCAAGATTACAAGCAATAAACATTATAAAATGTGAACAATAATTTTGTTTAAAAATGCAAAAATGAAGAGTTGTACGCGGAAACTAAATCTGTATCAAATTCAAAATAATTTTTGTTGAGACCTTTTCGGTTGTTTCTTTTTATTAACTGTATCTTCAAACTGCAAATTTAGTTTTTCGGTAATTTTTAACATCATGATACTGAATTTAAAACCAAATAAACTGAAGAAGTAAACCTGATATTTAGAGTTCGTTGTGCATTATCATTACCTTACCTTTAAGGAACTTTTTTATTGAAAGAAGCGAATAGCGGGTGTAGGACAAAAAAAACACTTTACGTTTGTAAAATTGCTGAAATTTCGGTATTTATTGAGACCTTCCTTAGGGCTAGATTATTCATATACATGTTAGTTGTAGTCATTTCCATTTTAAGTGCTTGCGTTGGTTTGAATAGTTTTAATATATTGTTACGGGTTACGGGTTCCAACAATTTATCGTCAGTTAACTGCACACTTTTATTTACTTTTAACTATTACAACACGATTAAAACACAATTACTCTCTACTAACAATTTGCACTGTTCGCTTGTCCGCTTATTTCGTTTATTTACTGCACTGCGCATTTCATCCCATCTCGCGCGGCTCGCTGGTTATATACCGGCCTGAACACACTCTCGTACTTTCGAGAACGGAGGCGACTGTTCCCGGTTCTCGTTTATTCTAGATGGGTTTCCGGGGTCGCGGTCGGCGCTCGGCGCTGTAAGTCTTTGACCGTTCAAGATGAACCACTTTCATCTTTGCTCTAGGGGTACGTTGGATCCTGTATACCACGTCGTTGATCCGTTTGACGACTGTATATGGACCCTCGCAACTTTCAGACAACTTGGGAAACTTTCCTTTCTTCCTCTGTGATTAAACAGCCAAACCAAGTCCCCTGCCATAAATCCTGCAGAATTTGCCCTTAGGTCATATCTGGCATTCATCCGATCGCTGGCAATCTGTATCTTTGTTCTCACGTTTCGATGGATTTCCTTTAATCTTTCTCGACGTTCATCAGGTTCTGGACATCTTGCACCGGTTCTTCTGGTGATCCGTACACCAAATCTACCGGAAGACGAAGTTCTTTAACAAATATAACCTTGGCAGGGATATGTCCTGTCGTGTTATGCACTGCACCTCTGTAAGCTATCATTAGAAGAGGCAGAAATTTGTCCCAATCTTTCTGGTGGTCAGCTACCATTTTGCAGAGGTATTGTTCCATGGTTCGATTGAAACGCTCGATCATGCCATCTTATTCTGGATGGAGCGGAGTTGTCCTTCTTTTGCGGATTCCCAGCAGTTCCATGATCTTCTTGAAAAGTTGCTATTCAAAATTCCGTTCCTGGTCCGAATGAAGCTCTAATGGTACGCCGAATCTACTGAAGAATTCGTCAACTAAGACCCCTGCCACGGTGTTAGTGTCCTGATTTGGTAGTGCATAAGCTTCAGGACATTTACTGAAATAATCCATGACAGCTAAGATGTATTTTTTGGAAAAGGACCGTTTCTGGAAAAGAACCTGCCACGTCGATCGCAATTCTTTCAAATGGGGCGCCAACATTTTAATGCTTCATTTGCCCCTTAGTCTTTCTTTGGGGTCCTTTCTACGGAGCAGCAGGTATCATCATAATTTCTGCACCACTCTTCGACGTCATCTCGGCAATTCACCCAGTAGTACCTTTCTCGAATTCTATCCAGGATCATATTCACTCCAAAATGGCCTCCAGACACTCCATTGTGCATTTCTCGCAAGACATTTTTCCGTCTACTTTCTGTTACGACAAGCTGGAGCGTGGCACCTTTCCCGTCGGGGCCTTCCCAAGTTCTCTTCAGTAAACCATTCTGAATCGCCAAGGAATCCCTTTGTGTCCACATAGCTTTTACTTCCGGGCTCTTATCTGCTATGTCCTTCCAATCAGGTCTTTGATTTTCCAACTTCCATTGACGTATTAACCCCACAGCATTATCATTTGTTTGTTCGATTTTCACTTGTTCAGTGGTCCAATGTTCGTTGACGTCAATCCTGGTTCTCCTAAGAATGCTTGGTCCTTCTCGTGGTTCTTCTCGTTGGCAGTGTCGACATTCCCCTTTACAAGGCCTTCGTGATAAAGCATCTGCGTTACCATGAGATCTACCTGGACGATGTTCAATTTTGCTAGGGATTGTGAGGTTTCTTCCAAGCTGGCCAATTGTAATGCTCCTGGGGGCTTTCGTGGGGCCAGTCAGCGTTCGCCCCTTCATACTGACTGATCCTTAGTTTTCTGGCTGATGTGTCAGTCTGCCAGATTGTCGTCGTGGCGGAGTCTGACTCCTTTCTCATCGAACGCGACAGTTCTTTATAAAATGGCCCATTCTGCCGCAGTTGCAACAAGATCCGGGTTTCTTTAGGTCGGCATTTCGGTCCATATTTCTTTTGTAACCAATGACTTGTGCCCTGCTCCTTGATTGGTTGAATTATAAAGTCATTTGCTTTCTGAATTCACGCTGCTCGTCCAACAATTGCTTTAAGATTGAGTTTGGCTGCGGCTCTTCCTGTACGTCAACTATTTTAACTCTGTGGCCCATGTTGATTCTCAACGCCTCATACTCCAATGCCCGAATTAATGCCTCATTTGCACTGGAAGGACGAGTCAACCTCAAATGGCATTTCATTTCACTGTCGTGAATTTCTTCGATAAAGTGTTGGACTGATAGCGGGTCGAGGAAATTAGCATTGAGCAAACGCTCAATGTCCGCTCCAAATTCCTGTAGGTTTTCGCCTGGCTTTTGCTGCCTCATCCGTAGTTCTGTCTGGTAGATTATTTCGCGATGAGCATTACCAAACATCCGCTCTAACGCTGCGGCAATTGCGTTGTATTACATTTTTCAGTGGTCGACAATGTAGGCATGATATCTGAAGCCTTTCCTCTCAAAGCTACTAAAAGTTTGGTAGCCTTGTCCCAATCTGTCCATTAATTTTTAACTGCTTCCGCCTCAAATTGGTCTTTATAAATGCTCCCAGAAGTAGTGCCGTCGAAAACTGGAGGCCTAGTAATGTTTAGTCGTTCAGCGGTTGAAGTTGGCCCACGTGTTTTCCAGATCCGCTACCGTTCTTCTAACTCCGTTATTTTCATCTCTACTTCATTTTTGACTTGATCCACGTCTTGTTTGACTTGATCTACGTCTTGTTTCACTTCAGTCATTTTGGTTGAGACAAGTTCTTGCAACTCGCGACGATCATCCGTTAATGCTTGAAACACACCAGTTTGATTTTTTCTTTGTTTCTTTACCTCAAGTTGTTTCTTTTTCTTAAGTTGCCTCTGTTTTTCTTGTTCTTCGAGAAAATTCCTTTGTTCCTCTTTGTCCATGATCCATGATTTTTGTCGTAGATCGAATATATGGCATGTAGAAAACTCCAAAATTCTTGCACTGTCCTTACCACGCAAAATTACACGCGCGCGACGGCTCCTTGTCCGTACAGTCACAAGTTTGACGAAAATTATCCCACTTCTGATACCAGTTGTTACGGGATACGGGTTCCAATAATTCATATTTATCGACCATTAACTACGCACTTTTATTTACTTTTAACTATTACAACACGATTAAAACACAATTGCTCCCTACTGACAATTGTTCGCTTGTCCGCTTTTTTTCTACACTGCACCCCATTCCATCTCATCTCGCGCGGCTCGCTGGTTTATATATCCGGCCTGAACACACTCTCGTACTTTCGAGAACGGAAGCGACTGCTCCAGGTTCTCGTTTATTCCAGATGGGGTCACGGTCGGCGCGCGGCGTTGCCGCCTCGGCCCGAATCTCTGTGGACCGACGGTCGGGCGTAACTTTATGTATTTATATTTATAGTTTAGCCATGAGGAAGACCTCAATAGAGGTCGAAACGTTGCCAATTTCACAAACTTGAAGCGTTTTTTTTGCCTACACCTGCTATTCACCTCTTTCAACTTGGTAAAAAGGACGTAAAACATATGTGATATAAACTTTTTTATTTCAGGTAAGCCCCATAGCCGGAATTAATTGTGTCCGCTTGCATCTGATTTCTCAAGTTCGGCAATATGCCGGGTACTAAAGGTAAGTATAATAACTTCAGTTCATTCCATTCAAGTCGAAAACTTGTTGGAAAACGCATCAGAAGCCAAAAAAGAATTTTAGAAAATTTTTTAGTTTTGAAAAAAGCAAAGTTAGGTTAGTTATAAGGTATGTTAGGGGACATTTTAGGAATATGTCTGATATCAACAAGACTTTAATTTTTGCAGAAGCGTAAGATAAAAAGCCCAATTTTCAATGACCTTCAAATTGTCATAAATAGTTTGATTTGACCATACCGGTGTAGTTTTTTGTTTTATGGAATGGTAAAAGAACCAAATTATCATTTTTTTTCTAATTAAACTTCTTATACCATATAACAAGCATTGCCATATATATTGATGATTTATTACTATTTATACCAAATTTCCATTTAGATCGGAGGGTTTTGAACCAAACTTTTTGACCACCTTTATGAGAAAGAAAATCTATTCTAGGCTCCCTTTACACTTTTTAATGGGGATTTATAAAACGAACGTCAATATTAACCATTCAAGCGCCTCCTCGCATAGGTGCTTATTTGAAATACGCTACGCAGACTCGGCAATTTGTACCAAGTCAAAGCGATTTTTTGTTATTCTTTCCATTATGTTGATATGTTTGAATTGAATTATAAAATAACCTATACGCCAGACATTTGAGACGATGAATTCAACTCCATGGATTCCGGTGGTAATAATACCATCGTCAAATCAATCAGACGTGTTTTTAAAAATCAGGTGTTTTATAAAAAACACCTGACTTTTAAAAACACGCACCGGTCTGCCTTCACCCTCGATACCTACCTGTTAACACGAAGAAGGGTCCGTCATGAAAGGAATTCCCATACAAAGTTATTCAATCGAGCCAAGAGGCATGAGGGCATGACGCTAAATCCGGTCAGAAATATGCATGATGGGTTATTCCCTCGATGTGTCTTTATTCCGGAGTTTCACATAAAAATACACAGAATGTGAGCGCATGCAGTAACACAAATTCTTGTTTGTTTAGGCTCTAAGGCATCTCGACAAATTAAATTCTTGTCAAATTAGAGTGGCTAACTAAATATTATGCTAAAGGTATGACGTCACGTTGTTTCCGTTTCCATTACGGCCAAGGCAACAATGCTTCAATTTGCTTTATACTGCAGTCAAATAATTGTTTAGACATTAGAATTATTGTCTAATTATATTCTTTTAAATTGGGTAAACCAGACGAGGGCCGAGCTTAATGCCTTTTTAAAGAGAGCCATTTAGTGGGACTGAATTTACTAAGTAATTGGCGACCTATGGCATTTAGACGCAAAACATACCTTCTAAGTTTTAAACAGAGGGAGAAGGTGCTCGACGACTGATTTGTGTTAAATACACATGTTCGATGATCACATTGATTGATGATAAGTGTACGTGTCCAATCGGTGAAAGGATTATCAGCGATAACATTTATCTAATTCCCAATAGAATAGCACATTTGCGACCTGTAGCAGCTTATTGGTCTATTTTTGTTTGGTGGTTTTGTAAAAAAATGTTGTCCAATCGCGTGCCTGTTTCAACAAAACGTCATGAGTCACCATCGAAAAGACGTCCTGCATTCTGAGAGATGATGAATATTTCAGCACGACATGCTGCTGGCAAGTTGATCAATCACCAATAATAGCCAGAGAGAAATATTTTGCCTTGACATTCACATTAAGAAAAAAATAGTAATCTTAAAAATAATGATTTTTCTGCATGCATGATGGTATTAATTACTGCTTGATTAGATAGGAAGTCCTTTTATCGTTCTGTGGGCTGAGGGTCTTTGAGGCTTGAGGGTTGCTCAATGCGGGTAGATATTTAAATTGTCAAAGGGGAGTAGTGATGGCACTTTAAAACCCGAATAATAGCAGTAATTTAATAAACGACCACGCGATGAATTCTTTCTGTGGTAGGTAATATTTTATATGGTCACCATCTGGCGCCATCAAGTAGCCGTAATGTATTTACCACACTTTAAGTTGCTGTTCATCTTAATATTTCTCAAGAAGAGAGATTTGCATTTTATTTGTTTTAGGCCCTGTTTGCTTTCGAGTCGTTGACGCGCTTGTTGTGGGAACAAATTAATTCCGGCAAGAACAATATATCTTCCACGGTCCAAGACACTTTTTTTCAAGATAACGTGTTAAAGTATAATAGTTCTAATTAGCTGTTGAATATACATGTCGGTTGGAAGCTTTTCAAATCGCCATCTAAGCAGCTTAGTCTTCAGTCTGATTTAAACTAGTCTACCTAGGCACTTATTAAGTTGGCAAAGCACGTCAAAGGGACTATTTTTATCCAAGCACTCTGGAAATACAAATTGCTTTAAGTTAAACATTGCAATATTCCTTATCTCTTATCTCTCAGGTGTAATTAATTTTTTTTTTATCTTATACCAACAATCAGAATAAGATGGTACACCCGACAACGTTCCAGCATCATTTATGTAAGTAAAAAAATATTATAGGCCTAGAAAGCGCTTGAATTTAACTTTGAGATCAATGAGACAATGAGAGATTGGTGTATATACACGGTATGCTGTAAGTGCATTGTTACAAGGGTACTGCGATATTCTCTCGCTCAAAAGAAAACGACTTGTTTCCGATGCCTAGATATCTAGAGATGCGATGCCTCCTGATATTTAGAGAACTTTTGTTGGACTTCAATAAAAATTGTTTTAAACATGTAAGTTTCGTTATTTGATGGAAAAACGGCGTGTATCTGTCTTGGGCAAGTGGTAAGTTCGTCAGTGTTTTGTTACAAAAACTATCAGAACTTTTATTTAGTCGTCCGAATCGATTAATTTCGAAAAACAAAGTATACCCCAATATTGCTATTAAATTGCCAATATTTCTACTATATTGCCAGAAAACTGCAACGATTCCCACCAAATTACCACTGTTGCCATCAAACTTCCAAAAATTGTCAAAATTCAAAACTGCCATCCCCCCATACCCCAAATTGCCCCAGATCTTCAATTCTAGATGGAACATCATCTTCACTGTCATTGCATAGTCAATACAACCGCCTATAGACTGTTCACTAAGTCGTCTTTGATTTGATTTTGAAGTTGACAATGTTTGGTAGGAAAAAATAACTCCGGTTTTGCGTTACTGCTTTTGATCAAACGTAATTTGAATGAAATTAATCCCAGAAATAAATTTTTCAAGACTGGCAAAAAAGTGGATTTTAAAAGTGCCTAAAAATCGATCAACGAAGGGGCTTTACTTCCAGATTATTTGCCAAAGGCATTTTTGTTAGAAAGAAGACATCCAGAAGAGGAAAAAACAGTTGAATTCACTTCGATCGGTTTATTCGTTTTCAAGCTACGGGATGCCACTGATGTCAAAGTTGTAAATTGAAAAAAAAGAGGTATAACCCAATTCGGTCAATATGAAAGAAAATATGGGATTTTTTATGCTGTTTTTGTGGCCGGATTGGGGCATTCGCAATCCTCTAAGAACGTAACAAGCATACTTCGAAGAAAATAAAAGAATGTCAATATCAAACCAATTTTTTTACGCTCTTTTTGACCGAAATGGGACAGGGTTGAGATGATTTAAATCACTTGTCTTGTCTTAAAATCGATTAGGGTTGCTTTATTCGCCATAAATTCAAGAGCAATAGGGGCCGATGGCATAAGTATCACCATGTTGCTGCACTGTTATCCGATCATTCTGCCGGTTCTGGTGCATCTTGTTAATTTTTGTATCGAAACCTGCACATTCCCAAATGTATGGAAATGTGCAAATGTTATTCCAATACCCCCCTAAAGTGTCGCCGCCCAACGAACTAAAAGATCTGCGACCCGTGAGCATTTTGCCAACTATTTCTAAAATTATGGAAAAAATCATGAATAATCAGATGAGGGAGTATGTACTCCGGAATCAGATAGTGCCATTGGTGCAGTCGGGATTTCGTCCTCAGCACAGCTGTGCTACAGCACTGTTGAGGGTGCTTGATGATATATTCTTGGCGACAGACAATGGTCAACTCACAGTCTTGGTTCTTTTGGACTATTCAAAAGCATTCGATAGACTTAATCATGAGCTCATGATTGCTATTCTAAAGCATGTAGGCTTTGATGGCAGCGCTTGTGAGCTTCTCCGGGAGTACTTAAGGGGGCGAACGCAGGTAACGAGGCTGGGCGATTCTACTTCTGAGAGTAGTCAACTAAAGTTTGGAGTTCCTCAGGGTTCCATTCTGGGACCCTTACTCTTTTCTATTTACACGTCACAGCTTATTTCAGAGCTTCAGTTTTGCTCCTGTCACTTTTATGCTGACGACACTCAGCTGTATCTTGGGGCTGCTCCTAGTAACATACATCAAGCAATCGAAGACATGAACACTGATCTTGAGTCCATTGCCAGGGCATCACGTAGGCACTGCTTAGAAATAAACCCCGCTAAATCGAAGGCTCTGCTTTTTGGTCCCAAACAATTACAGAAAAGATATGAAAATGAAATTCAACTCACTCTAAATAACGAATCTATATCCTTTGTTCAATCAGCCAAAAACCTGGGCTTGGTGCTCGACACTAACTTGAAGTTTGGTGAACATGTTACTCTTTGCATAAGAAGAGCGTTTGCTAATTTAAAAATGATTTATGGTCATCGTAATATTCTTTCACAAAACGTAAAGAGGATGTTGTGCGATAGCCTAGTTTTATCTCACTTTAACTTTACTGATGTGGTGTATGGTCCTTGTCTACTTGCGCGGGATAGGGACCGTATTCAGTTAATACAGAACCATTGCGTTCGATTGATCGGAGGTATCAGGGCTGGGGAGAGCGGCGTGACGGCCAAATTGCGTAGTATCAAATGGTTGAGAATGGATGAGAGGCGGCTACTTCACTTCTTTGTATTGATTAATAAAATAATTGCAAGGAGGTGTCGTGGTTATTTGTATAGCAAAATAAAGTTTCGTTATGATATGCATAATCTTGACCTTAGGCATACAATGACAGTCACTCCACCCTTGCACACAACTGCTCAGTTTGAGAAGTCATTTAGTTTCAACGTGGCAAAGTATTTCAACAGGCTACCCGCCGGCGCCAAGTTACTGCAAAATAGCCAATTCAAACATTATATAAAGCGCAATATCGCCCAGCTGATATAATTCTCAGCGACTCCACAGTTGTTCCAAGCATCGGCTGCTTTCCTTGAAATTTCAGATGTCAAATTGGGAATTTAGTGTGTTTTTTTTTTTAATTTTATATCTATGTATTAATATCTATTTTGCTATATTATATTATCTTCTGGGGTAATTAATGGGTTAAGTGAGGAATCTGCGATTCGACTTCGCCCTTTGCAGTTCGTTTTTTGCTGGGTTTATTGTTTTTTTTTAGATTTACGTATGTAAGATTGAATTGCAATAAAGTCATTATTATTATTATTATTATTATTATTATTTGGTATGGTGGAATTCAAACTAGGGTTGTGGCCAAAAGCGGTTAAAAATGACCCACCTGGTTTAAAAATGCCAATTTTGACGTTTCAGAAGTAACTCAATTTAGAACGAAATCATGCAAAAGCAATAGCAAAACTGACACAAACTTTTTAATTAGTTATTTCTGGCAAAATTACATTTTTGGACTAAAATCAATTAAATCTTGCTTGAAACGCATCAAAATGCAAATTTGGTATTTTTGTCTAATATTTAGACCAAAAAAAAAAGTTTTTTTTGAGAAATTCATATAAGAAAAAGCGGCAAAATCGTTTAAAACTGCTCAAACGTTTAAAGATGCTCAAGTTTGAAATTAGCGAACTCTAAGTCAACAGTGTAAAATTTATTTTCAAGTTCTTTGTCTACGTGTTTCGCCTAACCAAAACACAATCTAAAAAGAATTCTTAAAAGAATAAAATACGTTTAGATTTTTACATATCCGCGAGGACTCTATGGAGGACTATGTAAAAATGTAAACGTATGTTATTCTTTTATCAATCCTTTTTAACGGTTTTGGTTGCGACCTGATGATGCCTAAACATGTAGCCAAAGAACTTGAAAATAAATTTGAGACTGTTGACTTGGAGTTCGCTAATTTCAAACATGAATTTCTACCAGTCTCTTAGAGAAATGGACTTTTTCTACGGTTTAAAGATGCAAATTTGTTTTTTTTAAGAAAGTCAGTTTCTTAGAAAGTTAGACCAAAAATGATTAAAAATGTTGCAAAGCGTGTAGAAATGCAAATTTGAAGTTGTTATCCTAATTCAGGTTTTAAATTAATTAAAAACTACTCACATCGTCAAGAAAAGCAAATTTTGATGTTTTTAGAGAACTCAAAGCTTCTAATTTCTTGTTTTCGGTAAAGTTCATTTTTGTAAGTAAAATTTTTACTAAAAATAGCTCAAAAATAACAATCTTGTGTTTTTTGAGAAACTGATGTCAGTGTCACTAAAAATGTCTCGAAGCGTTGTTGTTGTAAGTTGTTGGAAAAAAATAGATCATGATTTGGGTCAAAATCGGTTAAAAAAATTACTTAAAGGCCCTAAAAATACAAATTTAATTTTTTTTAAAATCCCACCTTGAAATTGGTTTAAAATAATCCACACTCTCCCAAAATGATGACCTTGATATTTTTGGAGAAACTCAAGTTTAAAATATGCAAAAAGGCTATTTTTAAAAGGAATGTTGTAAAGAAGCACAGAAAACTCAATTACAAAAAAATACTCGTTTTCATAAATTTATTGTTTTTTTCACGAGAAAAATATTTTGTGAAAATGAGGAACCAAGACACGGATCACAGATATAGGAAAAAAAGGATTAGAATGAGATCAAAATATGTTCAAAATTGGGAAAGTGAGCTGAACAAGAAAAATCAAATTTCCCTATTTTACACAATAAAGTACCGATTTTTATCATCGATTTTTAGCGATTTGGACTCCGGACGTTCGCCAACCCTGATACTTTAGTCCAATATCGAAAATAATTTTAAATCAACTAAAATAAATGAGTTTTAATTAAAATAAAAAAAATCATAATTTGTTATTTTTTTTAATTAAAATCAGATTTTCTCCAACCCTGGAATGGGGCAATTGTAATCCTCTAAGGACGTTACAAAAGCACTTCGAAAGAAATTAATGTGAATTTTTTTAAGAACGACAAAAAACTGGATTTTTTAGTGCCTAAAACTTTGACTACCGAAAGGGTCTATCTTCGAAATTATGCAATCAAAGGGCCTCTCGTTTGTAGTAGGAGAAAGAGAACATCCCGAAGAGGAAAAAATATTTGAATTCACTCTGATCGGTTTGTTCGTTTTCAAGTTATAGACTGTCAAAGTTGAAAATTGGAAAAAAATAACCCCCCCCCCCCCTCCTCGCTCAATATTCCTTGGAATATTTGCTTAATATTTCACCCAATTATTGTGTTTCGTGAATAAGAACGTAACAAGCATAATTCGAATAACATTAATAATCCCGTTAGCAAATTTATCAAGAATGTCAATACCAAACTAAATTTTGGATTTTTTTTACGCTGTTTTTGACCGAAATGGGGCAGGTTAAAATCGTGATTTAAATTAAATAAATCACCTGGTTTTTTAAATAAAAATCATGTTTTAAATAAAAGATCATTCTTTTTTATTTAGTCCCATAAAAGAAAACAAAATGCATCCAAAATTATAAAAACAACCAGAATAAAAAGTATTTACCTATTGAAAAATAAATACTTAAAAAAAATGCTATTTTGCATATTTTAAATTAGAGCTTTCTGCGAAAAAGCTAAAAATTTCGATCACAATGTATCTTTTAAAAAAAAAGCTTTTTTGTATATTTTAAACTCGAGTTGAAAAAGCTAAAAATGTCATTAACTTTTTTGCTTATTTTAAACTTGAGTTGAAAAAGCTAAACATTTCGATCACTAACAGCTTAAAAAAGCTTAGAATTAATACTTATAATTAATACTAAAATCGATTATTTGGTGTGGTGGAATTCAGACCAAGGTCGAGGCCAAAACCGGTTAAAAATGACCCACTCGGTTTAAAAATGCAAATTTTGACGTTTCAGAAGTAACACAATTTCAAAACGAAATCATGCAAAAGCGAGAGAAAAACTGACTCAAATCTTTTAATTAGATATTTATGGAAAAAATTACATTTTTGAACTAAAATTACTTAAATATCGCGGGAAACGCTTCAAAATGCAAATTTGGTATTTTTGTCTAAAATTTAGACCTAAAAAAAAAGTTCTTTGAGAAATTCTCTTGGAAATTCAGATAAGAAACAGCGGCATAATCGTTTACTCAAAACGTTTAAAGAAACAAATTTATTGTTTTTTAAGGAAGTCAGTTTCTCAGAAAGTTAGGCCAAAAATCATTAAAAATGTTTCAAAGCGTGTAGAAATACAAATTTGAAGTTTTTAGCCTAATTCAGGTTTAAAATTAATTAATAAATTACTTACATCGTCAAGAAAAGCAAATTTTTATGTTTTTAGAGAAACTGAAATCTAATTTCTTGTTTTCGGTAAAATTCATTTTTGGATCAGAATGTATGCAAATTTTTAGTAAAAATAGATCAAAAATAACAATCTTGTGGTTTTTTGGTGTGTGGATTAGGTCCAAAAATCATTAAAAATGCTTCGAAGCGTTGTTGATGGAAAAATTTAGATCATGATTTGGGTCAAAATAGGTTAAATAAGAGCTCTAAAAATAGAATATTAAAATGTTTTAAAATTGCTTCTTGAAATTGATTTATAATAATCCACACCCTCCTATAATGATAACCTTTATGTTTTTGAAGAAACGCAACATTAAAATATGCGAAAAGGCTATTTTTTTTAAGGAATGTTGTGATAAGCGCAGAAAACTCAATTACAAAAAAATATATACATTTTCATAAATATAATGTTTTTTTTTTCAAGAAAAAAATATGGATGGGAAAAAAGGATCAGAATGATATCAAAATATTTTAAAAATTGGGAAAGTGAGGTGAACCAGAAAAATCCAATTTCCTGATTTTACGCAATAAACTACCGATTTTTATCATCGATTTTTAGAAATTTGGACTCCGGACGTTCGCCAACCCTGATATTTCAGCCCAATATCGAATATAATTTAAAAGCACTTAAAATAATTTAGTTTTTTAATTAAAATCAAAAAAATCATAATTTCTATGATTTTTTTTTAAATCACCGATTCTTTATTTTTTTATTTTAAATTTAATTTTTTCCAACCCTGGAATGGGACAGTTGCAGTCCCGTAAAGACGTTACAAATGCAATTCGAATGAAATTAATCTTCGTGACTAAGTGTATTTTTTAACAATGAAAAATAATTGATTTTGAAAATACATAAAAATCGACCACCGAAATGGGTTTATCTCCGAAATTATTGAATCAAAAAAAACTTTTGCTTATAGAGTAGAAAGAGGACATCCAGAAGAGGAAAAACAGTGGGATTCACACTTATCGGGTTGAGTCGATTTCAAGTTATGGGCTATCAAAGTTGAAAATTGAGCAAAAAGAAGTAAAACTTTTGTTGGTCAATATCGAAAAATGTGTGGGATTTTTTATTAATTTAAATAAAATAGAATTTTATAATTAGGTACCTAAAAATTGTCTACCGAGATCTTCAGAATTATTCAACCAAAGGGACTTTCGTTTATAGGAGGAGAAAGAAAACATCTAGAAAAGGAAAACATTTGAATTCACTCTGATCGCTTCATTTATTTTCAAGTTATTATTACAATATTTCACCCAATTATTGTGATAATACACTATTAAACACCACATATGGTGTTTAATAGTGTATTATCCAACAAGCATATAATGCAGGCAATCATTACCGAAGGTGACATTTGAGTGGCGCAATTCACCTATTATATGCAAGTTAGATACTATACTTGTCCACGGCTTAATTTACAATTTTTACATAATTTGATTATTATCGATCGTCACCACGCGGTTTGTTTTGATTGTCAAAGTTGAAGTCTGTCGCGGCTAGTGCTGCCATCTAATATTTTTATATATAAGTAATTTTCAACATGGCGTCGCTTATCTATTATGTGTTTACAACCAGACATGATGATTATATTATTGTATAGCCGTGGACAAAGTAATATTTTGTCGCTTGATCCGTATTCTTTGAACGAACTCTACAGAATCAATTGTAAACCACTTAGCCTGATGCGGCATCCTCAGTTTTTGAAACTTTTCGTTTTTGACTTACGTACGTTTCCCGCTTCAGCAAGCAAATCGTTTCATCATATCGCAGTTGTTTTTTAAAATATCACCGACCTGGTTTTCTTTGCCATATAATTTTTTTTTGCCAGCTGTCTGAATACTGACCTTGTGTTTATCCGCGTATTGGATACTCATTGGGTATCAATTTTTTCTTTAAATCTTAAAAAAATGTTTTGATATATAATGAATATAATTGAACGACTGGTTTTAAAGTAAATAGGGTCAAAAAAACGTGCGTCAAAAATCCCTTGCTAGGTATGAATAAACCAAAGTAAGAGCCATCTCTTATTTATGATCCTGTCACAAGGTTTACGGCTCGACTCAAAGTAGGTACTCTAAAGGACCTTAAAATGTGGCAAACACGTGTTGTTTTACTTTTCGTTATTGAAAGCTAACAACTGTTAAATTTTAAAAATGTGCAAAATTTTACTGTGCCAAGTTCCACTGTCAAAACTGTGTATAAAGGTTGCTTAGAGAGTTCACTGTATCTGAAAATATGCGCTTTCGAGGTTTTTAAGGCAGCTTATCAATTACAACCAATCCAGCGTAGCCGTCGTCTAGCTTAGGTTCTTATGTGAAAGTCGCTACGTATCAAAAATTATCTTTCCAATGCAGGTTTTCTGTATATTCAGTTTTTTTTGTGCAAAGCGACAAGTATTGATAACAAAATGCAATTAGATTTCATATTTAGATTATCCCCTTCCCTCTGCCCTTATTCAACTATTTTGCCATTTAGTCAAAGTCGTGATCCCTTCCTCAAAATAGTTGTCATGCTGTGTGCAGAAAAAGATGCGAAATTGGGCCGTAATTCTATTATTTATTTGTTTGTCAACAAACAGTCGCACATACATATAAAAAGTATCTTTGTTCATTTGCCGATAACCTCCCGTAATAATAAACGATCGAGTATCAATAAATATTAGTCTAAGCGATAAGGTTTTATGTAGAGCACCTGATTGACAACAAAACAAACAGTTTACTACACATTGGGCACGCTTCCTTGATATCTATGTAATGCGACTCCTCTTGTGGATTGTTTGGATTTCAGTTCTTATGGAGTCGCCATTTCCTTTTGCGGAATCCTATATAGAAAGCGTTTCAATTTTGAATTACGTCACAAGATGCCACCCATCGTTTTTGGTCGCGTTCTTCGGCACAAATCTAGACACTGTTGCGTCTTGTCTTGTCTGTCCATATTCATCAGGTGATGACGTTGACATTAAGCTACGTTCGAACAAAACATTTGGAAATGATAAATTACGAAGCTGCGCAGCTCCCCAGGAGGCCCCATTCTCTGCGAACATATGGCGATTCCAATGTCCGTTCATCCATGTGCTCGCAAGTTATTCGTCAACGTTTATTGTCATGTGCCAACTCAAGCAAATAACAAAAACTGAAAACTATTAAATCATCATTTAATTCGGTAACCGTGGTCATAATGTAATTTAACTTGAAGAATTAACATGTTTTATTCTTGATAATTCTGATATTATATGTCACTGGCACCGATTTTTGTTTACTTACCGTTTTAGATTCGATTAGTGCTAATTCGGTTCTTCAATTTTTTATTTGTTCAATGAAACCTGTTGCTGTCTAAGCGTTGTTATCAAAACAGTAAAAACATGCATGTTTGCTGTAGCACATTCATAGTTAAATTAACGTTTACATGACCCCATTGGCCATCAACAGAACTTACTCATTAGTTAATAATATTAATCAATATTTCGATTAGTATTTCGACCTGCTGGAAAATTAATCCGAACTAGTTTGTTGACGATTTAAATAATCACAAACCTGTCGTAGAATTTAAAATATAGTTTAGCACCCAATTTTATTGCCGTGACCTCAAATCCTCTGCTTTGTTCAAACCAATCTGAATCATTCGGAATTAGTTATTCATATTCATACTTTCATACGTTGGTACGTGATTTGTTAGCAGAAGTGTCAACAGGGGAGTGCACAACGTTCGGAAAAAGAGAAATCGTTGTAAATGTGTCTCAGTTCATAATAGTGCTTTTAAATCTATATCTATGGGCGGATCGGTCTACTTTTTCCTGGAAAATTACACAAACGCAACAGTTTTCCAAATCAAAAGAACACAGTTGCCATTTGGAATAGAGCTTCACGAGACTTTAATATCGACTTCGAGACCGAGACCGAGACTCCAGTTACTACTACAAGACCAAGACCGAGACCGAGACTCAATTATAAATTTGAGACCGGCACAGAGAGTATGTAAGTCTCGGTCTCATGAAGCTCTATAAGAAACAGTCCGATACTAAAAATCAGGAAATAATATAAAAACTTTTAAAATAACAAAATAGAAAAATAAAAAAAATAAAATAATATACAAAGAATACTAACCAGAACATTTAAAAGCAGTAACAAGCAAAGAAGAGAATAAAACTTTACAAAATCAAAAAAAAAGAACATAAACTGGTATATATGGAAAAACTGTTAAATAAAGCAGTCTAGAAATTTCACAATTAGTATGAAATAAATTAGAAGAATATCTGGTAAATATTGTCAAGTAGGACAGGTAGCCAACCGATTCACACTGAAAAGAAAACAGACAGGGAAATTAAGAAAAAATATTAAATTTAGGAAAAGGAGAAAAAGTAGGTCAAAAGGAGTATGGAAAGAAGTAGAGGATATAAAAGTAAAGAAAAAATTGAGGATATTACAAATGTTGAATAGGTGTTTGAAAAACCGAAAGAGAACCAATTAAATTTAAGAACATAGAAAAACGGCAATTTAGAGAAAAAGCAAATAACCTAAAATTTAAAAATTTAAAGAATAGCAGAAATTTATTCAAACAAAAAACAGTATAGTACGCTCAAAAACAAAGTAAGAAGTAATAGAAAAAATAGTAAATGATCTAAAAAAGAAACGAGTAAAAATTTTGCGAATGGGAGAATAGACGTAAACCAACTAGAGAAAAGAAATTTAATAAAAAAAAAGAAAACAAAAAAGAAGAAGGAAACTTTATTGGCAGAAAATTATAATGAGAAAAAAATGATCAAAGATACAGGAATTAAAAAGGGGAGCAATTGAGCCACAATTATAAAAAAACAGAAAATATATAGAAGAATGTTATTGGGAAAAGAAAATGAGTTGTAATAATAAAAAAAATATCAAAAGAAAGTGGCTGAAACTTTCTTTTGATATTTTTTTTTGAAGAAAAGAGTTTCTTCAAATTATAGAAATGAAGCAAATGTCTTATAAATATGGAAAATATCACGGATTAGAAACAATACAAATTAATCATACAAAGAACAAAGCAGGTCAAATGATGAATAAATATAAAACAGATATCTAAACGGTGAAAAAATGTATGAAAAACCAAAAAAGGACAAATAATAAGAACTTGGAAAAGAACAATATAGAGAAAAGGTAAATTCGTTAAAAATGCAGAAGAAGGCTAAAAAGGATGTGTGAGGCAAAAAAGGATTTAAAACTAAATAAAAACGAAAAATTAGGCAAAATTAAAAAAGTTGCAATTCGTCAAAAGGTTCTTAATAGATAGACCCATATTAAATCTTAAAAATCAGACCCCTTCGGTGGACGATTTTTAGGCACTTATAACATCAATTTTTTTGCCAATTTTTGGAAAACGTACTTTAAGGGTTAATTTCATTAAAATTGAGTTTGTTACGTTCTTAGTGAATTGCAGACGTGCCATTCCCAGCCAAAACAGCAAATAAAAATTCTGAAATTTATTTGAATTTGACCAACGAGGGGGGGGGGGGGGGGGGGGGTAGAATGACTTTTTTCTCAATTTTCAAGTTTGACCGCTTGTAACATTAAAACGAGTGGACCGATGGGAGTGAATCTAACTGTTTTTTTGCTCTTCTTGATGTCATCTTTTAAAATCGAGTTTTTGGCCAATTTTTAAAAAATTTACTTTCAGGATTAATATAATTACGATTGAATTTGTTACGTTCTTAGTGAATTGCAGACGTGCCATTCCTATCACACCAAAAAAAAATTCTGATTTTTTTTTAAAACTTGAACAATGAGGAGAGGGCTATAACTACTCTTTTCTCAATTTTCAAGTTTGACCGCCTGTAACTTTAGAACCAGTGCACCGATGGGAGTGAATCCACCTGTTTTTTGCTCTTTTTGATGCCCTCTTTTTCCTCCCGCCAATACAAGTCCCGTAGATGCAACATTTTCGGAGAGACGACCCTTCGGTGTCTTTTTGCTCCTCTTGATGTCCCCTTTCCTTCAACAGAAGTCCCGTAGGTGCAATATTTTCGGAATTAGGCCCCTTCGGTGGCCGATTTTTAGGTACTTTTAAATCGAGTTTATGGCCAATTTAAAAAAAAAACCACTTCAAGCGTTAATTTCATTCGAATTGTGAGTGTGTTACATTCTTAGGGAATAGCAGACGTGCCTTCCGATCAAAAACAGCAAAGAAAAATTTCCTAAATTTTATTGAGCTTGTTTAAGGGGGGGGGGGGGGGGTAGTACGACTTTTTTCTCAATGTTCAAGTATGGCCGCCTGTAACTTTAAAGCGAGTGCACCGATTAGAGTGAATCTAAATCTGTTTTTTGCTCTTTTTAATGTCCCCTTTCACCTCCCGCAAACAGAAGCCCCGTAGAGGCCACATTTTCGATTGATTCCACAATTGTTTGATTTCAATATTTTCGGAGTTAGTCCCCTTCGGTGGCCGATTTTTAGGCACTTTCAAATCGAGGATTGTGTATTTCGAAGTAAATTTTGACTGGAATCCTTTAAAAGGTACAACAATTATTGATCTTTGAATTACTTTCTTTACAGGAAGGTTTACAGAGTCAGCGAAAGTAATTTTTTGATAATTCTTCTCCCCTGCTCTCTATGAGGACTTCTAGAAGTCATTTTTGAAGTAAATTTTGCTACAGAATTGTTTACAAAGCCACAAAAACTGACTTTTGAATTGCTCATCGTAGGATCGCGACTCACAGTTGGATAATTTTTCCTAACAGAACTACTAGAAGATTTTAAAATAAATTTTCTAACATTAAAGTCACGAAAGATGATTTTTATCCCGCACTTTTGACCAGGATTTCTAGAAGTGAACTTCGAAATAATATTGGCTAAGGAATCCTTAAAAAAGTACAACAATTGATATTTGAATTACACAGTTCAACAATTACACAAAGGCCAAACTCAAAAACACAACAAAAGGAATTTCTATGGCAAACTGTTTGGACAAACTGAATGAACAGCTTTATATAATATTTTTCTAGGAAAAATTGGTAACTGAGACACCTTTTTCGTGTTTTGTTAGGATGGAATATGTAATTCGTTTTGACAACGTCCCGCACATCATTTCGGATTACTGAAACATATACCCCCATCAAAGTTTCAAACAAACTATATGCACGTTTTAATCAAAACAAATTGACTAATAAATATTATCAACTTCCCATATGGGAAGCGGGGAAGCACACTCCGGAACGCGCGCGTCCTTTGGACAACACCCGCATCTATCCCGAAAAAAAAAGGCATTATGGCGGCGGTCACGTGGCTACCACGTAAGCTTTCGTTGAGGAAAAGCGTAAAAATAACCGTACAGACTTTCTAAGAATAGACAAGGCGTTTATCGGAGAAGAAAACGTTCTTTGTTGACTCGTGCTGCAATAATGCACCCAGGGGCGCACCAAATTGCATCCTCCTTCGGCCCTTTTTAGACTTTTTGATTTTAAGAACAGAAAGCTAAAGTAAAGTACTAAGGTAAAACATTAACATCAAAAAATAAAATAAAATTATGTTACAAACTCAACAATGCTTCTTCGGCTTCGGAGTCGTTAAAGCTGCCGCTGCTTCTGCTCCTGAACATTTTGATACAAAAGACAAACATCAAGGGTCCCCAAAAAGTCATAAGGAAGCGGACCACGCATCTCGGTTTTGTTTGCCCGATGCCGTTTACGAGAACTCACTAATGACGCCTTAAAGGTAATGAACCTTACTGATGTGGAAATTAGGCTTAAAAATAAGATATTTTTCAGCTGGTTAGGTCTGCCTACTTACTATAAATAAACATTAAGCCATATTTCATACGCTGTATAGTAAATAATAATAATTAGGACTTTCGATGCTTCTTTATTTGTGGCGCAAATATGTTTATTATATACGTATCGACAAGGACGCACTTTGTTAAAAATGGGTCTAAAAAGGTAATAAAATGTAATCTGCTAATGTCGAAAGTCAATCTCCATAATGTGTTCCTTTAACTATGGATGTTATATCTTCATTAAGCTTCATTCGTAGTCTATTAAACAAATGCCGCTGATAATTTTTATAGCATTTTTAGAGCACACGCTTTTAGTTGACAGAATATTTTTATTAGAGTGGAATAAAATTCATCTTACAAGACATAAATATTTATGTCTGCAAGTGCTGATTTAAATATACCAATATGTTGCAAACGGGTATTTATGCTTGTAAAAGTCATGCTTATATACATACTCTCGTACATACCGATAAAATGCGCTTCAGATAAAAAAATACCTTTACGCTTGAATTCAGAAAGTAACGTGTTACATATCATAGGGACATGTAGTAGGATTAATGTAAATTTAGAATTTTTTTTAAATTCCTAGGCATTAAAAAAAGCCGGCATATTGCAATTCTCACCTAAACAATTGCAAAATGCCGGCAAAACGAACTCGAAATGGCACATATTTCGTTATGCCTGCTTATATCTAGGCATTGTGCAATTTGCCCGATGTTCAGGCAAAACACGAGAAACATTCGCATTATAACCTGTTCCTGGAATTTATCCTTTAGATTCAAAGCTACTCAGTGGGAAAGATACCTAGTTACGCAAAATGTAGATGATGTATACCTCATTCACTTATTTTTGGCATGTCGTTACCTTTGAAATATTTTTTTTTATTCCTATATTTTTTCGGCATACGATAAAAATGGCAAAGTCAAATTTCCAACGCTTACTCGACGGCAATAATAAGTGAACGGTTTATAGATGAGAACATACAGTAATGGTCACTTTTCCTGGCGACGACAAACCCAATGCCAAGCCCAAGTCTTCTAATGTTTGACCGCTTCTCTGATGATTGAGTAGAAGAATTCCTTGTTATTTGTGACCATGGACCTGGACAAAGTTTCCCTGTTAGTCCTGGAACAGTGCACATTAGAAAAGAGCCACCTTCCATTTTTGGACTGTCTGACAATTGACAAGAGCCCCCTGTCAATCCTAAACCATCGTGTGTTCCACTTATTCGACTCTAAATCAGAAAAGTGTTATAGCACCATTCTTTCAAAAAGCCCAGAGCCTGGAGTATTTCTCTCTAGACAATTTACGAAACATAACTGTTATCTCCTGAGTATAAGCTAATCACTCAAACATGTAACTCAAACAACGTAAATGGTGGAAAGGGACGAATTTGGGCACTACTACACGTAAGAATTGTTCCTCAAATCAATTAACTTTATAACTTTTTCTATTGAATTCCTGGTATACGAGTAAACCTCCATACTTTTAAAATTACCGCGCTAATGAAAACTACCATACCTAGCGCCCCCTGACGCTTTTCGCCATTAACATACTCGAGATTTTGACATATCAAGTTTTTACTATCAACAAACTTCGAAAAGACAAGGAAAACTGACCTTAAGCCTGGAGATTCTGCCTGGTAAACGTGAGTCAGGTCTTGTGGAATCATTCCCATCCAAAAACTGCCAATTTCCTGCGTTTTAGTTACAAAAAAATTCACTTTACGGGAGAGTAAATAGAAATCGAGGCAGCGAAGACGCCATTGTTGATACTTTTGAGCAGAAATTCAGAGATGGCGCCCGCGACGGATCATTCAATTTAAAGCCCAGTTCACATGGAAACAACGAACAAAGGGGTAGTTTATAGAAATTCGAATCTTTGCATGGAATTTTTTTGAGAAAAAAAACTAATTTTGTTATTAAAACCTTATTTGATGCAATATTGTTCTTTAAGAAGAGGTGTTAAACCATGCCTAGATGCAAATTTCTATGAAGTCGCCCGTTGACGTTTGACGTTCTTTGGTGCTAGGTGATGTAAAGCGTAGACCAATGAAGTAGAAGATAGGGACAGAGCAAGCCATTACCGATATTCCCCTAAAAATGGTCCCTTTTGGTTTGGCTTCTATCTGTATAATGCGGGTTGGAAAATCTACAATTTGAGTGAAACCATTCATTAAATCAAAATTAAAATCACCAAAAATTATATTGATTCCCCCAAATGTACTTAATTGATCAAGATACGCATCAAAATATTCCACAAATTTTACTTTTTCTTTCTGAGGTCGATGGTACCACACTGTACAAAGATACTTCAACCCGGATTCAGAGAATTCAATGGACAATAACCACACAAAATTTTGTACACACTGCACTGAACGCAGACTATATTTTACATCCTTTTTTATTATTGCCATCACTCCACCAATGGTTTTTTGGCCGGAGATCCGCCATTTTTAAAGTACCCACAACGTAATTTCATCGTCACATTAATTTCATCAATTGATGAAACACGATTTCTAATTATTTGACGTAAGGAGTCAGGTGACGTCACTGCTGGCGTATATCGCCGCCATTTTTTAGGTGCCACTTTGAACTCGATAGAGTTACTACCTGGCAGGGGAAGAAAAGAAAAGTTCGGATTTTGTCGCGAGACGAAACCAGATCATGACTAGACCGCGCCGTTCTGATTGGTGCCAAATCGTATTTTACACTTTTAAACTCTTTGAGTCGTGCATGGGTAAATCGTGTTTTAAACTCGATAGAGTTACTTAATACAGTGTTTCGATATTTAGTATTTTTATTTATATTTATATAGTGTTTTTTTTTCCACTTATAATTTGTATTCGTTTTTTTCTTTTTTTTTTCATTAATTTTATTTTCTTTTTTAATGATCCTAAATTTTTGCTTTACAAATTGTCGTACCTCTTGCTTTTTTCTACTCTCCAAGCAAAACGTTCTAAAACTCTCACTTGTTTTTGTGATTTTTCACAAATTTAATGTAGCTTTTTCACTTTTTCAATTAATATAATCTTTTTGTAATATTTTGTGGTTATTGTTCTGTTTAATTCTTTTTGCTTTCTTAATGAGTCTATATGTATTTGCTTCTCAAATTGTCTTTTTTCCGTATTTTTATTCCCTGTTTTCCTTGCGATAACTCTGTACATTTTTCTAAATAAAGTTTATATTTGTTTATATTTTTTATTTATAAAAAGTTTTAGCAATTATTTTTTGTTTACTTTATTTCTCATAATTTTTTTCGTCGAGTTTTTTTTTGAGTTTCGTTCAGTTAATTTGGTTTAATTTTGTAACTTTTTCTGTTTGTTGCTTTAATTTATTTTTCCGTCATATTTCGTAGTGTCAGAGTTATTTTTTTTAAATCATCTTTCTCACACTTTGCGCAACTAAAAGTCCAAAAAATGACGTTTTCAAATACTGGTTCCGAAAATATTCGGAATTAAAATTTAGATTTTTTTAAATTTTTTTCGGTCTTATTTTAAAGAGATAATAAAAAATAAATATCACTTTTAGCCACTTTTTTGGTCTATTTAACGTGTTTTTTTTACTTTAAATTTTTTAAAAGAGATTTCTACGTTTTGCGAAAAATGTTTACTAAATTTTTACAATGTTATTGCACATTTCTTTTAGTAAAAAATACAAATATCTAAATTTTATTTTATCATTGAAAATTGAAAAAAACCATTGAGAGTAAAAAAAATTTTGCTTAATTTTAAGTTTACAGTCCCGGCGGATATCGCCGCCATTTTTTAGGTGTCCACTGCTAAAAAAGTGTGGCCAAAACTGTAAAATAGGAGAGTCTTTTCAGATGTGAAATACTTGCTCGTTGGTGTAGACAAAAAATTTTGAATAAAAAGTTTCAAAGTAAATACTAATAAGATTTGGCATTTAATTTTTGTTTTATGGCATTTTCGGTTTGCGGCTCTAGAGCAATTTGCGAACATTTCTAACTTTAAAATCTGATTCAGAGAGTAGAGAATAGAGATATCTCTCGGATTGCTCTAGAACGTTATGCCAAAAATGCTATTAATTATCTTAAGATTTTCAATGATACGAGCGCTCCCTGGGAGCATTTTTTGTGAATTAAATGAGCGAATTTAAGTTTTCGAGTTGGCAACACTGCAAAAGCATCAACAATGGCGTTGTCGCCGTCTCGATTTCTATTTACTCTCCCGTAAAGTGATTTTTTTTGCTCTAAAATACGGGAAATTTGCAGTGTTTGGATAGGGGTGATTCCACATGACTTAACTCTCGTGTACAGTCTAAAATCTCCAGGCTTAAGGTCAGTCTTTCTTGTCTTTTCGAAGTTTGTTGATAGTAAAAACTTGATATGTCAATATCTCGGGTATGATAATGGCGAAAAGCGTCAGGGGGCGCTGGGTATGGTATTTTGATTAGCGCGGCAATTTGGAATATATTGACATTGTAACTCATATGAATATACCAGGAATTCAATGGAAAATATCATCAAGTTGGTTAGGAAAAGTCGACAGAAAATTAATTGATTATTTAAACAAAAAAACTTTTAATTTAAACGTTACAAGGTTGGTACTCTACAGTAGCTGAAGACGTATTTACATAACTAAGGGATTCATCTTTAGATGACAACCCTGTAATTCTATAGCCATTTAACCATTAAAAGTATTCTGATACCGGTAGCGGTATTTTTCTTTTGATACCATCATGTTTTTTGGTATTGATACAGCTTTTTCCGAGCTTTTTCCATGTTCTTTTATTAGTAAGTAAATATCGACTAGTAGTGGACAGATTAATTATTATTCATGGTTCTGCATAAGTATAGTTTCAACTTGTTTTAAAGTTTGTTTTAAGCGTCAAAGCAAGCAAAGACAAAGATTATTTGGCTTATTATGTGGATCAAGATTCCTTCTGATTTGGGCCCTGCTATTAGTTTAAACTTAAACCTAATCATTAACAGATAAACAGTGTAATATGCTTCAAATTTGGAGTTTAAACCTGAGCTCGAGTTGAGCTTAAATAGTACAATTGGGCTTTAACACAGATATTCCATTTGTGATGTTATACCGGGTGTCCAGCACAACCCTGGACGTAGGAAATTAACATGGGAAATCGGTTTTTATTTTTTTGCGCCTGTACGGTTGAATTGATTGAAAAACTTTTAAGAGTAAAGTTGTGGAGCGTATGGTCAGCTATCATCCTGTAATTTTTTCAATACCCCAGTTTTGGCCGTTTTTTGGATAAACGCCTCAAAAATTGCAAAAATTTGAATTTGGCGCGTCACCCCCGCCGTGCATGTGCAGTATAAATAAGAAATTAAAGTCGGCTCTGACTTTGACATAAGAAATTATTATGTTGGCGACACTGCACATGCATGGCGGGGGTGACGCGCCAAATTCAAATTCTCGCACTTTTCTAGGCGTTTTTCCAAAAAGCAGCCAAAACTGAGGTATTGAAAAAATTACAGGATAATAGCTGACCATAAGCTCTACAACTTTACTCTTAAAAGTTTTTCGATCAAATCAACCGTACAGGCGCAAAAAAAATAAAAACTGATTTCTACAAATATATATGTTTAGTAGCTTCTTATGAAATGTCTTAGTAATTGCTTATTGGTTAGATATTATGCTAATAGTTTAAAAAAATTGTTCAATAGGCATTAATAACATTGTGTTCTTCTAAACAGTTTAAATAAATAGGTATCTATTTTTCTCGAAATTCATTAATTTTATCGAAATAAAGAAAGACCACCTTCCATCGATAAAATTCTTATGAGTATCCAATAATGGTTTCCGCAGCTCAAAATAATTGACAATTCTCAAAGTTAAATCAAATTGTGTGGTACGAAACCTGGTTTTGAAGTCGGGAAAGGGCTATTTTTCGGTAAAACATTGCGCCAAAAAAATCGTTACAATATACAATTTGAGACCCGATATCTCTCTTAGGAGTGATATTAGAAAAAGCAGTTATATGTCAAAGTAATGTTGTTTGGACCTGGCCTATGAGACACTTTGTATATGTAGATGACCACCATATTTGATCAAACCATCTTAAGGCTTTTCTAGTCGAACATACAATATTTAATTGATCTTTGTTGGTTTAAACCGGAACAAGGTAAAAAATTGACATATTGCAGACAAATTGAAATAGATTGTCTTCAGATTTTTTTGATCTTGTTGCAATTTCACCTAAAGGACCTTAAAAAAAAACACCAATTAGTGCAATATTATAACTTTCTCTTCTTCAGGTTTTTATATAGGAATAAGATACCTAATCCTTTACAAATGAGAATTTTTTGGATTCAACTTTGTCTTGAAGAAGTTTCCACATTTCAATTGTCATTCCCAGTAAGCAATCGCTAACAGATGACTAAATGATTTATACACTTTAGACAACTTTTGCGTTTAATTCAATTTGCACAACATGAATCAGCGATGGTTGTGGGCGCGTTTGCATTTGATCGGACCAATCCCATGTCGCTTCCCTTTTTCGTCAAGATCGTATAGACCGGTTTTTTATTTGTCGATGGCCGTTTTTAGTCAAATTGCGTGGAAGTCCCCACTTTCAGTGGTTTGCATATATACGTCCATTGGCGATATTTAATTAAAGGGAAAAGCGAGTAGTTAGAAGATCAAATTCCGAGAGCAAAAGTAAATCGAGGCACAGTCATCCATCAGCACAACATTCTCTTCTACGTACTATGGAGATCGTATGCAAAGATTAATTCAGACCGCAAAGGTGTGTCGATTGCTAAGCTAATGAGACTGGGTTTCGTTTAGTTTTCTAAGTTGCAGTTGAAAAAAAACCTAAACAATTGCCTGCCGGAATATGTTAGATAATCTATATTTTAGATGCTATTATTTTAATTATGTGCTTATCGAACATTTTGTTGTTGATGATGAGTATTGAGAATGCATGGACTTGTTTTTGCATGATTTCAGACATTGATTTATGATAAGTGACCGACAAAAGAATGACAAATGGTTTCAGCTTTTCTTGTGCTTTGGGAATTATACGAGGTCACGCAGTGCTATTCTTTAGATACGATCAATTTTCTCTAGTTTCTGTAATGAGACAGAACAAAGATATACAGCTCCTAGTACGGTAAATCGTAATTTACTGCGTTGATTACAATAATACCCATATAGGTGACACTGAATGACTGTTAATGGCGTTCAAACTGAAAAAAAGCTAAAAGACTGATCAGTTCAAAATACGTGTCTTGAAAGCCGTAATTTACCTCCAAATGAATCACAACCATCGTTTTTAAGCTTCTTCCCACGAACAACTTCTGTTTTGTCTCGTTACCCTATTTGGAAATAGGTGTTAATTCGGTTGTTTTGTCGTAGAAACAACATAAACGCTATTTTCGTATTGTTACGGACGTGACCTAATGCGTTTGTGCAACCTCACCCATTGCAATAAATATGAAACCCAACTTATTGTTTGAGGTCTTCGAGAACGAGGACCACGGTAATTGCTAAAATAAACATTAGCAAATCAGCCCTGAACTTGATTACAATCAAATTGTTAAGCATTTTTGCTTAAATGTTCGGGACAACGAGTTCTGAATGGGGGACGGGTTCATTGAACATTGAGCACGTTTGGATCTCGTTGGGTAGCATTGAAGTTATTTTTGGGTCTGAAATGGATAGGAGGAAGTCCCGTCTGTAGTAGATAACGTAGTGAAATGGATGTTGCGTTGATATCTATATGTCTGGGTTGCGTTTAATAAAATTAAAATACTAAATATATCAAGAATTTTTGAAAAAATAGCTGTTTGTATTAAAAAGTTTTTTTAAGTCCATCGCCTAGAAAGCTGCAAGATGTTAAGCCTTGATTGAAAATTTTTTTATTGGCAAATTGGTACCATTTCTTGTTACCAGTGAATTGGAGAAGAGAGTGCGTACACAAGTCTCGTTTTCAGTGGTTCACTTGTATGGTTTTCGTTGTCTCAGAATCAGAAACTATGCAATCAGATTCTATTCGTCGGAGGAATTCTTGATCTCATCACGAAAGCCATCGCCAAGTCAATGCAGTTCTGAGGGGGTTTGTCGTTGAGAAAAAGGTTCCTTTACGGCATGTCAAAACAAGAACGATTTTGAGTTTATCCTGATGCTTTAACTCTTTGGCGAATTCAAGGGAATTATAAAGAGCAGTTTCTCGTCATGTAAAAGTTCTTAAAAACAAAGCAATTACCGTCTAGTCACTTTTTTGCGCTACTCCATAGCACAAGTAGATAGTTGAAGAAGTACTTTGATTTTTTCACATTACCTTGTTTCCTTTAATAACTTAATTAATAAAAAAAAATCAAATCAACCCTGTCCATCAGAAATACGCATGGTAAGTCTTTTGTGACTTTTTAGGAATTCTATTGGAGGATGCCTACTGTCTGCATTCAAAGTGGGTTGTTCCCATTGCAGGTTATGCAATTTCCGGAAAATCTATCCACCATTACAGCAGAAAAATATCTGGTGCAACACTAAATTTGACAAAGTACCCAACTGCGTCGTAAAACACTTTGGTGTCGGATTTTACTGCCGTTTAATAATAAACTTTATCCTCCTGCCTGATGCATACCAGCTGATGTCATATGCATAAATAAAATTTGTCAATAGTGGAACACGCTTAATCACGATTCTACCGTCATGTAGAAAACGTATTATTTTATAAAAAAATATTTGTCATCATTTTAGTCTACCACTTTATTCATGTTTTTGTTTGCAATTTATGAACTAATTATTACTCAAATATTAGCTCTCCTACCTACCATAGGGTTTACCCTAATCACCAGTTGTGTTGCCAAAAAAATGTCACAGTTAATTATTATCAACAAAAAAAAGTGTACATTTGTGCGCTCGTTGGTTGTTAAGACCTCATTCAACTTCTTGGCCCAATGGCGAGTAACGATTATTTTCTTCGGGGGCCATGATGGGGGGGCTTGGTCATTCTCGAAACAATTTCAAGAACACTCACACAACCTAAATTCGAAACAAAAGCGTAACGGGAAACCGGGCTCATTATCCCGAGAACAACTCAATTTTACTGTCGACCATTTTATTGGCGATTCGAATCGAAAACTCGGAGAACAAAACAATTTTAATGGCCACGCATGACTTCACGAAAATACGCGGTTGTTTATTTTATTCGAAAATAGAAGCCCAAAAGGTTTATGTAACGTAATACCCCGGCATAATGTACGTACAACTACAAGATGATGGCATATGTCCGGCGCAGCAGGTGACCCCTTGCAGGACTAATATTAGGGTCAACCGATGCTGTGGCTATTTGCATCGGAAATAATCTTTTGGCAGTTTCGGAGGGATGAGTCGAGACGAGTCGTCGAATGCAATTCTTGGCATCAGATCAGTCACACACCCGCTATTATTTATTGGCTACATTTGCATATTTTTAAATGTGTACACGCCACTCTAAATACACCGACACTTTTTATTGGTTTGCGAATACAGTTTCGCAGGAAACAACGGCCAGTTCAGGCATCCGAAAATAAACTTTAACTTGCAGGAAAATTTTAACTTTCTACTGATGATTAGGCTGAAACGTTTGTCTGATGAAACATCAGGGATGTTGTTAAAACAAAACCCTGCGAACTATTAACGTATATGGAGTAAACGCCACCAAGTTTGATGAGTAAATTGCCATAACAAACTAATAGCGTGCATCGAGTCATCAGTGTCACAGTGTCAAGTGAAAGCACGTTTAGTAATGATGCAACGTCCTATACAATGACATATTGAACTGACACTTATTTGAGGATTGGGCAAAATTGTAGTTTTTGAGAATCGGAAAAACTACCAGAAAATATCCCGAAACTATCCGATAGTTTTCTTTTTTACTTACTGGTAGAGTTATGTCTAATCAACGAGCCAGTAAACAATTTATACTATCTACCATTTGCGACCAAGTAGGTTACAGAAACCAGTAAAAAATACATTTTGCTCTATCAACTCCAGTTTTGTGCCACATTTCTTGAGTCGTTTCTTGTGTTCGCGAAGTTTCGATATTGGAAAGCTTCCGAGGGGAAACTTTCCGCCGAGCCCAACACTAAATAATTTTTGTAAGAGTAGCACCACCATTTCTATATTCTCTGTTATACCGTAGCATACTGCTGAGCTAACGACGCAAATGGGAAAAACATGTCTGAAGAGGTATATTAACTTATTATTAACCTAGTGGGTATATAAAAAAATTAACTTCGATTTTAAGGAACCCCTAAGTGAAAAGGAGTTTAAGTGCCGCTTTTTTGTTCTTCTGGCGGTCTAGTTACCTCGATTTATGTACTCTCGGCGTGACGTCACGATAGTGCTCTGGTCAGATCATCTGACTAGAGAGTACTTCTATAATTTATTTTCTAGTGGAAAAAAGTAGGATGGTAATACTTTCAGAGCGCTCGGGAGCCTTTCTCCATCCGAAAACCCTACTAACAATAATAGTGACTGCATTGACAATGATTGACACTATTGACAGCGGTTTTTCCAAGATAACAGGAGCCTCATTCTGTAGGAAGTTGTGAAAGTGAGAATGAAAATTTGGCAACCTTGATTGGTCAAAAAAATCTATTGACCAATTCCATTGGTCAGAGATTTTTATTTTCACTTTCACACCTTTCTATAGAATAAGTGCCCAGGAGCCTCATTCTGTAGGAAGTTGTGAAAGTGAGAATGAAAATCTTGACAACCTTGATTGGTCAAAAAAATCTATTGACCAATTCCATTGCCCAGAGATTTTCATTTTCACTTTCACACCTTTCTATAGAATAAGTGCCCTGGACGCTTATTCTATAGGAAAGAGTGAAAGTGATAGTGAGAGTTGCTGGCCAATGGAATTCGTCAACAGAATTTTTTGACCAATCAAGTTGTCAAAATTCTCACTTCCACTTCCACTCTTTCCTATAGAATAAGGGCGCAGGTCTTGAGAGCCCTTGACACGAAAAGTGGCGACATCGCTCGTAAGGCCCCAATATGCCTATGTCACTATTTTGAACCCATTTTGTTTAAATGGTGGTGAGATGTCCTATATTGTCCAGAATCCTTGGTTTTAGTGTTTGGATGGATAGAATTAAACTCTGAATTAAACTTTTGAATGTAACAAACTTGTTCCGGATTAGTAATCATTGCTTTTTCGAAACTGGGGTCTCTACTTAGAGAACACAACAACACGTCAACATTAACCATCCAGAAGGTTTCCAAGGTAAAGTGTATCGTTTATCATAACGCTGATTGCAAAGCTGGAGACATCAGCATTCGAGAAGGACAGAAAACTTCTTTATAACTTTCACAAAACAGACATTTCAACTAAACTGATGACACTTAGAGGGAACGTCAGCAAAGTACTGTCCAGTACTATGACCTTGGAGATACGGACAGAGCAAACAAATGGTGATATTTCCCTAAAAATGGTCCCGTTTTTTTTTAGCCGGAAGTTCGCCATTTTTAAGATACCCATGTCGTAATTTCAACGTCAGAGCACATCAATTGGCGAATCACAACTTCAAATGATTTGACGTTAGAACGTCAAGTGACGTCAATTCAAGCGGATACCGCCGCCATTTTTAAGGTACCCATTGTTAAAAAACAAAGAGGGCTAAAACTGTAAAACAAGAGGGTATCTCCAGATGTAATATTTTAGGTCGTTGATTTAACCGGTATCTAGCGTAAAGTTTGGGATTTGACTTTTAATCTAGAAAGCTAGAGATATACAAGGACAGTAAACAGTAAAGGATGACAGTTTATATACACTCGGCGTGACGTCACAGTCAATATCTGACCAGAGAGTCTATCTGACTATCCTTTTATTTCTAGTGGGAAAACAAAGGATAGCGCGTCAACCGAAAAACTTAACTAACAACGTCACTTCCGCCCATTCCGGATATCGCCGCCATTTTTAAGGTTTCCATTGCTAGAAAGGGAGCCGAAAACTGTAAATCAGGAGGAGATCTACAGATGTATTATACTAACTTGTTGTATGAGTCTAATTTTATTTGCTACTTGATTCTGTTCGTGGTCGACTCTAAACGATCATAAACCCGTTTCCAATTACTACAATATCATTTTTTAAAAACTTTGATAGCGTTTTCGAGTAGCGGTCCTAGGGCGCTCTAAAAGTATTCCCATCCTTTGTTTTCCCAATAGAAGTTTAAGAACGACAATACTCTCTTTAAGAACGATCAGTTCAAATGGTGATTTGTGAAGATAATCTATGATGATTGTTAGGGTATTTTGGCGCATCTAAAGAACAAAACTGAAGGATTAAAAGCTTGCTGTTGTACATCATATCACTGCTTTAATGATAATAATAAAGAAGAAATTAGTATCCGGTTTGGTGATGAACTGCGTTCAGTTACAGTGATCAAGCTACTCGGAGTTGCTCAGATGCTTCTGGATCGGACGTCGTCATTGTGTCAGATGTCAATGCTGTCAAGTAACCAGTCTGCCAACTGTCTTTGTCAAAAGCATTTTTTTTATTGTAAAAATATATTACTTACTTTCTCTATCTCTTTCGACCTCCACACGAGTGATGTATTGTAACTTTAGTAATTTGCAGCTGTTAGTATTGCTAACCTTAATCCTAACTACAGAAAAGAAAAGTGTACATAATAAATGCACAATTTTGAATAACATGTTCAAAGCTAAAAAATACTATTGTCATAATGACAATAATAGAACTAGAGGACAACTACAAGTTTATTGAGAACAAAGAATTGGCAGATTCGTCCTATTCCTTCCACGTAAATGTGTCATTTATATGTCAATTTCTCACCTTACTAGATGAATATCTATTTGAAATGGACTCTAATACTTTCAGAGCGCTCGGGAGCGTCCACCCGAAAACCCTACTGACAATGACAGCGACTGCCGTGCCAATAATTGACACTATTGACAGCGGTGTTGCCAAGATAACAGCTCTTGAGAGCCCGTGACACGAAAAGTGGCGACATCGCTCGCAAGGCCGCACTATGCGTACGTCACTATTTTGAGTCTATTTTGATTAAATGGTGATGAGATGTTCTGATGTACTGTCGAGAATCCTTGGTCTTAGTTTTTGAACCTTTTGGATATTACAAACTTGTTCCGAATTAGTAATCATTGCTTTCCAAGGTAAAGTGCCTGGTTTATCAGATGATCGATCTGCAACATTCGAAAAGGACAGAAAAAAAAGGATATCGCGTCACCCGAAAACTGTAACTAACAACGTCACTTCCAGCGGATATCGCTGCCATTTTTAAGGTGTCTAGAAAGAGAGCCCAAAACCGTAAGGCTGGAGGAGATAGGAGATCTCCAGATGTAATATACTAGCTAGTTGTATGAGTCTAATTAGCTTCTTGGTTCTGTTCGTGATCGACTCTCAACGATCATAAACCAATTTTCAATTACTTCAATGTCATTTCTTGGAAACTTTGATAGTGTTTTCGAGTAACGGCTCTAGGGCGCTCCATGAGTATTCCCATCCTTTGTTTTCCCAATAGTAGTTTAAGGACGACAATACTCTCTTTAAGAACGATCAGTTCAAATGGTGATTTAGAAGATAATCTATGATAATTGTTAGAGTATTTCGGTGCATCTGAGAAGAAGCTGAAGGATTATAATATAATAAAAAGGGTGGATGTCGCCTGCTGTTGTACATCATCTCACCGCTTTAATGGTAATAATATAGAAAAAATTATTATCCGGTTTGGTCATGGACTGCGTTCAGTTAAAGTGATAAAGCTACTCGGAGTTGCTCAGATACTTCTAGATCGGACGTTGTCATTGTGTCAGATGTTAATGCTGTCAAGTAACAAGTCTGTCACGTGTCTTTTTCAATAGCATTTTTTTATTGTAAAAATATATACTTTTCTCTATTCTCTCTCGATCTCCACACGTGTGATGTTTTGTAACTTTAGTAATTTGCAGCTGTTAGTGTTGCTAACCCTAATCCTAACTAGAGAAAAGAAAAGTGTACATAATAAATGCCCAATTTTGAATAACATGTCCAAAGTTAAAAAATACTAGTGTCATAATGGCATTAATAGAACAAGGGGACAACTACAAGTTTATTGAGAACAAAGAAATACCGAAACATACAGGCAATGCAATTGAAAAAGAAGAGAAGAAGAAATAGTAATGAAGTCATCAAAAGAAAACCATAAAAATGAGTAAGGCTAAACAATTGACCATTCTAAAACACGTAACTCTGACAAAGATCCGCCATATCGCTTTGAGGGACAACACCAAACAGGGTAGCAAAAGATACGAAAGTTTTCGTGTTTATACAAAAATGGGTAGAAACAATACGGATGCAAAATTAAATTTTTTGGTTCTATTGAAATTTTATATTAACACTATTTGACCATTTAATAAAAGGTAAATAGATGACATCGGGGACTGCCGGAATCTCACAAATTCCATTCGAATCAAACTGATGTTTGAATTATACATGTTCGGTTTTTTCTCATTTTCTGGATGTTATTTTTGTTCCTCAATAAAGTTGCCCACGCTATACCCACGGATGTATTTTCGACAGCAAACTGGTTGAGTTTTAGTTGGGTCATTTTTCCGTTCGAATAAGCAGTTAATTTAGAGAAAGAAAATATTGGAAATTCCATTTTTCCATAAAAAAAACCGTCTGTGACTACAAACCACACCACACGATTCTTATAAAAGACGCGTTCTAGAATGTATTTATAGTTTTATAAAAATGTCTTTATTTTGTAGTTGAACCACATTATTCTTTTGATGGAAGTTTTACAGCACCCTCGTCAAAGGCTTTACAAAACCTCAAAACTATTTCCTTTGATC
Source organism: Taphrorychus bicolor (assembly GCA_951812265.1). Lineage (NCBI taxonomy): Eukaryota > Metazoa > Arthropoda > Insecta > Coleoptera > Curculionidae > Taphrorychus > Taphrorychus bicolor. The sequence goes on from OX638302.1 coordinate 17,198,319, forward strand.
CCTTTTTAACTTGGCACGAGTGTGAGAAACATATTGATTCACAAAAAAAATTAATACTTTGGAGGGCTTAACAGGAAAAGGAAGTTTTAAACGGCGTTGCTTGCATACTAAATATTTCTCTTGCGCCATTAAAAGTTTATCAGCTGGGACTTATTGACAATGCAAAAATAATTTGAGGCTATATAACCGACAAAGTGCAGACTGAGGTGCGGTGGTTCATCATCCATCGCCATAAAAGCGAAAATTTGCACATTAAAAGGTCTTGATTTTTGCTTCAATTAGACTCGAGGCAATTAAACAATTGTTATCGTACTGCACCCGTAAGTATCTAATTTGCCGAAGCCAATAAAATTTACAACCATCAGGCAGTGTGGTGGCTTTATGGACTTCAATTGCTTTTTAACTTTAGTAATTAGATAATAAGGAACTTTTTAGAAGTACGTAATCGAGTGCTTTTAGCTCCCGTCAGACTATACCGATGACTGGAGGATTATGTCAATAAACAATTTCGGTTTGCTTATCGGTTTATTGGCGCCACTGATTATATTGGATTTGAAACTCGTTTGGTACATATGGAGAAATCCTCCCATGAGAAACTTCTTCCTTTTCAATTTTTAAGTCTCTCTTTGATTTATATTTATTAGTGGGTGACTGGGCGCATTATTTCGAGCTCTTGAGCCGGTGCCAACATGTGAGTAACCCGGTATATACACCTGACTCTAAACAGGTAAATATGTGTAACGTATTTATAGCTTGCAAAGAAGATTTATAAAAAAAAATATTGTGCAAATGTCGCCGATTTCGCCACTTCGGACAATCACCAAACCAAGACCAAGATAATTCGCATGCCTCGAATGTAATGAATGATAAATGCAACTATCGCAATGTTTGATATATCCTTTGGGGGAATGTGGACATTTAAATGAATAAATACGGCATATTAATGGCGTTTTCGTTCCAATTTCTGCGACATTAGACTTAAGAATGCCATATACTTTATATAAGTGCAAGTATTTAATGTTATAGGAATTATTAATATGCGCTCATACATATAAAGCTTTGCATTAAGTTTTTCCACACAGGTGGCCATGGAAATCTGACAGATCATTCCCTGTATAAAATGTTAATGGTGTCAGAGAGTTTTTGGTTATATTTCCAAAATGTAAAGGTTGTCAAATACTGCCGTTCATTTTTTTTAATAATACAACATCGGGAACATCAATTTGATTTATTCATTGCTAAATTGATGGGAGAAATGTGTAATTACATGAAATCGTCATAGGCATAACAACTTGTGGGAAATTATTATCGGCATTTACAATCACCTGGTATTAATTTGCTGCTTAGAATCCTGTCAATCACATTTTTGGCAAATCAATTTATGGATAACTCGTATGTGGCGTTTTTGGAAGAATCCTTGCTTTACAAGCTGCTGGGCAAAACTAATAACATTAACACTGTTCAAAAACTATATAGGGGATGTCAGATTTCCATGGCCAACTGTTTGGAAAAATTTAATGAAAAACTTTGTATATACTCATCGACATTGCCATATCATTTTGTTTACCTAAGTTTCAGTTACGATCCACCAAAATAGCATCGGAAATGAAGATGCGACTCCTTAGAGACCTATAAAACAATCCCACTTCCATTTATTAAAGGGTTATATTTTTACACCCAATCTTAACGATCGTCCTATGCGTTCCTCGATCTATAGGATATTGCACCCAAAATCTTTTAAAAATAGATGCTGAAGTGAAATGGAATCTATACAGAAAGGTTTTTCACCTATTGGAATATTTTTAATCTATTTTATGCTAAGTCGCTCTATGTATTCATTTTGGTTTCCTTCTGTTTGGTCTAACTCTATTTGCTTTCCCACATTTGAGAAATTATTCAACCGATTGCTCGTAAGTGAACAGCGGCGCTACTTAAAAGCAAAGACAAATATTGTTTTAATTGCTTTTAACGCTATTTTGCTATAAATTATTGCGGCCGCAAAGCTAAACCGACCAACTGATTTAATAAAGCAAAGAAGAAGGTTATCGAACCATAAAGATTTTTTTCTATTAAGTATAGCGCTTTTATACAAAGTTCCTTTGATTTTAATAACTTAATTATCTTCCGCAATTTGAATAATTAAGCGACAGTTGGTGTAATGCCTAGTTTTAGATAAATGTTATTTGGATATGATTTAGCAATGATGTTAATAATAATTCAAGAAAAATCCCTTTTAGCTTAATACTGTGCTTATAAAGAACCTACCATTTGAAAGCATTTTAAAAGGGGTTGAAGACGAGTTGTCACAAGCATGGGGCTGCTATATGGTTTTAAGATTTTTTTTTGTTCTTCAGATATATCCTTTATAAATTTCCAAATTATTACTCGTTATATTATAATTTTTGTAACCTCCTACTATAGACTAGAACTCCTTTCGTTTTTGAGAGACAGAATCCATTTTTCGTCTCGAAGAAAGGTATTTTTTCCTATGCTATCCTGTATATTGGACTATCTCTATAGGTACGTACTCTTATTAAGACTCGTTTTAACTAAAAAAGAAAAACACGTCGTAAATTGCAAACCCGTATCCACAATTAATTATTTTTGTCCCACTTTCGGCGCCAAATCGCTGTGACTTCGACCTCTGATTCTTTACCTATCAATTATTTTTGGCTATAACCCAAAAAGGCCTACAAGAACCAATTTGAGAGCCAATTTAAGTCGTCCTTCTCTAGAAATCTTTCTTGTATTTGTTGAAACTATGTTGCAATTTCTATTTAGTAGTACAGACTCTACTATCTCCAACATAATCATATATTGTAAACCTGTACGGCTACTAAAATCTCTAGGTCCCACTTTTGGCGCCAAATTAAATCTTCGCTTCGCATCTGCTCCCATAAACACC